>CAMRHE010000302.1:2462500-2464522 GCA_947044405.1 Leptodactylus fallax
TGTGTATCCACCTGACTTCTGAACAACACAACTGATGGTCCCAACCCCATTTATAAGGCAAGAAATCCCACTTATTAAACCTGACAGGGCACACCTGTGAAGTGAAAATCATTTCAGGTGACTACCTCTTGGAAGCTCATCAAGAGAATGCCAAGAGTGTGCAAAACAGAAAATAAAACAAAAAGGGGGGCTTTTTGAAAAAAAAAAAAAAAAAAAAAATTTTCCCCCTTTTCCACAATTTATATTAAAAAAAAAAAAAATCCCTATTTTTTAAATTTTTATTTTGTGTGTTTCATTTTAAAATATAAAATTAATAAAAAATAAAAAAAATGAAAAATTTTTGTGAAAAGTGTTGGTTCCTACTTTAACTATTAAATATATATATATATATATATATATATACATAAATAAACATATGAAAAAGTTTGGGCACCCCTATTAATCTTAATAATTTTTAGTTCTAAATATTTGGGTGTTTGCAACAGACATTTCAATTTGATATATCTAATAACTGATGGACACAGTAATATTTCAGGATTGAAATGAGGTTTATTGTACTAACAGAAAATGTGCAATATGCATTAAACCAAAATTTGACCGGTGCAAAAATTTGGGTACCCTTTATTTTATTGATTTGAATACTCCTAACTACTTTTTACTGACTTACTGAAGCACAAAATTGGTTTTGTAACCTCACTGAGCTTTGAACTTCATAGCCAGGTGTATCCAATCATGAGAAAAGGTATTTAAGGTGGCCAATTGCAAGTTGTTCTCCTATTTGAATCTCCTCTGAAGAGTGGCATCATGGGCTCCTCAAAACAACTCTCAAATGATTTGAAAACAAAGATTGTTCAACATAGTTGTTCAGAGGAAGGATACAAAAAGTTGTCTCAGAGATTTAACCTGTCAGTTTCCACTGTGAGGAACATAGTAAGAAAATGGAGGACCACAGGGAGAGTTCTTGTTAAGCCCAGAAGTGGCGGGCCAAAAAAAATAAAAAAAGAAGAAAAAAGAAGAAAAGGGGGGAAAAGGGCAGGGGGAAGACCACCACCAACCCCCAGAGGCGCGGCGTCCCCCTTGGGGTCGGTGTGTGTCTGTGTGTGGGTCAACAAAATAGGGGAAATTGGGGAAGGGGGGGGGGGTATGGGAGAGTGATGCGAAAGAAGCCGTTTCTGAAAGCACGCCACAAACAGAGTCGCCTGAGGTATGCAAAAGCACATTTGGACAAGCCAGCTTCATTTTGGAAGAAGGTCCTGTGGACTGATGAAACAAAGGTTGAGTTGTTTGGTCATACAAAAAGGCGTTATGCATGGCGTCAAAAAGACACAGCATTCCAAGAAAAACACTTGCTACCCACTGTAAAATTTGTTGGAAGTTCCATCATGCTTTGGGGCTGTGTGGCCAATGCCGGCACCGGGAATCTTGTTAAAGTTGAGGGTCGCATGGATTCAACTCAGTATCAGCAGATTCTTGAGAATAATGTACAAGAATCAGTGACGAATTTGAAGTTACGCCGGGGATGGATATTTCAGCAAGACAATGATCCAAAACACAGCTCCAAATCTACTCAGGCATTCATGCAGAGGAACAATTACAATGTTCTGGAATGGCCATCCCAGTTCCCAGACCTGAATATCATTGAACATCTGTGGGATAATTTGAAGCGGGCTGTCCATGCTCGGCGACCATCAAACTTAACTGAACTGGAATTGTTTTGTAAAGAGGAATGGTCAAAAATACCTTCATCCAGGATCCAGGAACTGATTAAAAGCTACAGGAAGCGACTAGAGGCTGTTATTTTTGCAAAAGGAGGATATACTAAATATTAATGTCACTTTTCTATTGAGGTGCCCATACTTTTGCACCGGTCAAATTTTGGTTTAATGCATATTGCACATTTTCTGTTAGTACAATAAACCTCATTTCAATCCTGAAATATTACTGTGTCCATCAGTTATTAGATATATCAAATTGAAATGGCTGTTGCAAACACCCAAATATTTAGAATTAAAAATGATTAAG
>CAMRHE010000303.1:0-502500 GCA_947044405.1 Leptodactylus fallax
TACTTTTACTCTCTCCACTTCTGCAGTATGGACACTGAATGAACAATATACTCAAAACTATCCCTAACTGACCCTGACTTCACATTTGGGTGCACCCCCTTTTCCCCAGTGGTCCAGGTGGACCGCTTACAGTCCGTAGAAGCACGCGGTGGGGCCCAAAGTCGGTCCTTTCTTTTATAGTGAAGCGTCCTCTCCTCACAGTTATCAGGATCTTGGGAGAAATGAAGTCCTCTTTAACAGGGAAACCCAATGAATGCAATGTAATCCAACAGCAGATTCCACTCAGCACACTGACAGTCCTGCCGAATCCATACACTGAGCTGGGATGTAAGCCGGGATTTAGCAGGTGCTGTCCAGTACATCAACAGCACTGCGAGTCTCTATCTGTGGTATCCATATACACAGTCACAATGTCAGTCTCACTGATCAGCCACTGAGCACAGTTCCTTTCTCGTGGACTCACTAGTCCTGTTGTCTCTTTACACTCTGTTTGTCTCTGGACCAAGATACAGCTTAGCTGTACAGAAAAATCTCCACACCAGTTCAATACAACACTTGCCAAGATGGCTGCTGCTCTCTGTCTCGTCACTTCCTGCTTCTCTGCTCACATTCTGTCTGCAGAACAGGCAAGCTGACATAAAAGGGGGGGAGTCACTCCAGCATCATGTCACAATTACAATGGCTGCTGTCTTAAAGGAACAGAATCACAGAAATACATTCAACATTAACAGTTTATACAGACAAATGAAGCTTAGGACAACATTGGCTGTCTCTTACAAGGTGACACAAGAGCTTACAATCTATGAGGTAGAGAGGGTGACACAGGAGCTTACAATCTATGAGGTAGAGGGAGTGACACAAGAGCTTACAATCTATGAGGTAGAGGTGACACAAGAGCTTACAATCTATGAGGTAGAGGAGGTGACACAAGAGCTTACAATCTATGAGGTAGAGGGGGTGACACAAGATCTTACAATCTATGAGGTAGAGGTGACACAAGAGCTTACAATCTATGAGGTAGAGGAGGTAACACAAGAGCTTACAATCTATGAGGTAGAGGGGGTGACACAAGAGCTTACAATCTATGAGGTAGAGGAGGTAACACAAGAGCTTACAATCTATGAGGTAGAGGGGGTGACACAAGAGCTTACAATCTATGAGGTAGAGGAGGTGACACAAGAGCTTACAATCTATGAGGTAGAGGAGGTGACACAAGAGCTTACAATCTATGAGGTAGAGGTGACACAAGAGCTTACAATCTATGAGGTAGAGGAGGTGACACAAGAGCTTACAATCTATGAGGTAGAGGTGACACAAGAGCTTACAATCTATGAGGTAGAAGTGACACAAGAGCTTACAATCTATGAGGTAGAGGGGGTGACACAAGAGCTTACAATCTATGAGGTAGAGGAGGTGACACAAGAGCTTACAATCTATGAGGTAGAGGAGGTGACACAAGAGCTTACAATCTATGAGGTAGAGGGGGTGACACAAGAGCTTACAATCTATGAGGTAGAGGAGGTGACACAAGAGCTTACAATCTACGAGGTAGAGGTGACACAAGAGCTTACAATCTATGAGGTAGAGGTGACACAAGAGCTTACAATCTACGAGGTAGAGGTGACACAAGAGCTTACAATCTATGAGGTATAGGTGACACAAGAGCTTACAATCTATGAGGTAGAGGTGACACAAGAGCTTACAATCTATGAGGTAGAGGTGACACAAGAGCTTACAATCTATGAGGTAGAGGTGACACAAGAGCTTACAATCTATGAGGTAGAGGTGACACAAGAGCTTACAATCTATGAGGTAGAGGGGGTGACACAAGAGCTTACAATCTATGAGGTAGAGGGGGTGACACAAGAGCTTACAATCTATGAGGTAGAGGGGGTGACACAAGAGCTTACAATCTATGAGGTAGAGGAGGTGACACAAGAGCTTACAATCTATGAGGTAGAGGAGGTGACACAAGAGCTTACAATCTATGAGGTAGAGGTGACACAAGAGCTTACACTCTATGAGGTAGAGGAGGTGACACAAGAGCTTACAATCTATGAGGTAGAGGGGGTGACACAAGAGCTTACAATCTATGAGGTAGAGGAGGTGACACAAGAGCTTACAGTCTATGAGGTAGAGGTGACACAAGAGCTTACAATCTATGAGGTAGAGGTGACACAAGAGCTTACAATCTATGAGGTAGAGGAGGTGACACAAGAGCTTACAATCTATGAGGTAGAGGGGGTGACACAAGAGCTTACAATCTATGAGGTAGAGGTGACACAAGAGCTTACAATCTATGAGGTAGAGGAGGTGACACAAGAGCTTACAGTCTATGAGGTAGAGGGGGTGACACAAGAGCTTACAATCTATGAGGTAGAGGAGGTGACACAAGAGCTTACAATCTATGAGGTAGAGGTGACACAAGAGCTTACAATCTATGAGGTAGAGGAGGTGACACAAGAGCTTACAATCTATGAGGTAGAGGGGGTGACACAGGAGGTAGCAGGGGCGGCATCGGAGGTAGCATTGCTTATACAATGGTCAGACAATTGTGTAATAGAGGTTACTGTCATTACACATATATAAAGCTGTAGGAGCCGTCACCAGTTGTGTCCTTTAACGTGCAGATGGTGCCTGGACATATAAAGTTAGTCTGATACGGCATCATATCCTGTGAGGTAATGTTGAAGCATAAACAGAGGAGGGTATGTTTTAGGGATTCTTAATACAGAAGGGTTTACATTAGGAGTTGTGATAGGCCTGTCTGAAAAGATGTGTCTTTAGTTTACGCTTGAAGCTTTGGAAATTGGGGGTTAATCTGATAGTCCAGGATAGAGCATTCCAGAGAAGTGGTGCAACTCTGGAGAAGTCTTGTATACGAGCGTGGGAGGTTCTGATAATAGAGGATGTTAGTCTTAGGTCATTGAGTGAATGGAGAGTACGGGTTGGGCGATAGACAGAGATGAGGGAGGAAATGTAGGGAGGTGCAGCATTATGGAGAGCCTTGTGGATGAGGGGGATAAGTTTATATTGTATTCTGTATTGAATAGGCAGCCAATGTAGTGACCGGCACAGACCGGAGGCCTCGCTGTAGTGACCGGCGCAGACCGGAGGCCTCGCTGTAGTGACCGGCACAGACTGGAGGCCTCGCTGTAGCGTCTAGACTGATAGATGAGCCTGGCCGCCGCATTCAGAATAGATTGTAGAGGGGAGAGTTTAGTAAGGGGAAGACCGATTAGTAAGGAGTTACAATAGTCAAGGCGAGAGTGAATCAGGGCAACAATAAGTGTCTTTAGTGTATCTGTGGTAAGGAAAGGGCGGATTCTGGAGATGTTTTTGAGATGGAGATGACAAGAGTGTGCGAGTGATTGGATATGGGGGGTGAAGGAAAGGTCTGAGTCAAACAAAACCCCGACGCAGCGGGCATACTGCCTAGGAGTTATGGTAAGGCCGGAAACTGCAATGGAGATATCAGGAACAGATCTATTAGATGGTGGAAACAGCAGTAGTTCAGTCTTTGAGAGATTCAGTTTCAGATAGAGCGAAGACATGATATTTGAGACAGCAGAGAGACAGTCACTGGTGTTCTGTATTAGTGCAGGGGTGATGTCACGGGATGATGTATATAATTGGGTGTCATCAGCGTAAAGATGGTACCGGAAGCTAAATCTAGTGATGGTTTGTCCAATGGGTGCTGTGTACAGGGAGAAGAGAAGGGGACCTAGGACCGAGCCCTGAGGAACCCCAACAGCAAGGGGAAGAGGGGAAGAAACAGAGCCCACAAATGATACACAGAAAGTGCGGTCAGAGAGATAAGAGGAGAACCAGGAGAGAGCGGTGTCTGTGATGCCGACAGAGCGGAGCATAGTGAGGAGGAGTTGATGGTCAACAGTGTCAAATGCTGCTGAGAGATCTAGAAGAATAAGAAGAGAGAAGTCACCTTTGGATTTAGCCATCAGGAGATCATTGGAGACTTTTGTGAGGGCCGTTTCAGTAGAGTGCAGAGTGCGGAAGCCAGATTGTAAGGGGTCAAGAAGAGAGTTAGCGGAAATATAAATTAAACGAGAATAGAATAAGCGTTCCAAGATCTTGGAGATAAAAGGAAGGTTAGAGACAGGTCGATAGTTAGCAGCACAGGACGGGTCAAGGGAGGATTTCTTCAGTAGTGGGGTTATGACAGCATGTTTGAAAGAGGATGGGAAAATTCCACAAGAGAGAGAGAGGTTAAATATTTTAGTAAGGTAAGTCGTGACGGCAGGCGACAGAGACTGGAGAAGGTGTGAGGGGAAAGATCCCTTTATTAGGAAACAGCAATATACCACGTATCAATCCACACAGGGGTCTTTCTCAAGTGCTGTGGGTCAATACGTGGCATATTACTGTTTCCTAATAAAGGGACATTTTCCATTGATACTGGCGGATAGAATTTTTTTTCTTTTTTATGATTGACCCTATATTTGAGATGGGGGCTCTGCCGTACAGCTTGGGGAGACTAGTTTTTCCTTGAGAGTTTAGTGCTGTTGTTTTTTGTTATATATATTTTCATGGGATAACACTGAAGATCTGACACTTTGATACAATGTAAAGTAGTCAGTGTGCAACTTGTAACAGTGTAAATTTGTTGTGCCCTGAAAATCACTCAACACCCAGTCATTAATGTCTAAACCCCTGGCAACAAAAGTGACTACACCCCTAAGTGAGAATGGACAGATTGTGCCCTAAGAGTCAGTATTGTGAGGCCGCCATTATTTTGCAGCACTGCCTTAACCCTCTTGGGCATGGAATTCACTAGAGCGTTACAGGTGGCCACTGGAATCCTCTTACATTCCTCCATGACATCAGCTGAATGTTAGAGACCTTGCGATCCTCCACCTTCTGTCGAACCGCCTTATTTTTGCTGTTTCGCCTCTGATAAAAAAGTTGAATAAAAAAGGATCGAAGCAATAGACATTCCCCAAAATGATATAGCTAAAAAGTACACCTGGCCCTGCAAAAAAGGACGTCATATGCATCCCCATACACAGAAATATAAAAAAGTTACGGGTGTCAGAATATGGCGACTTTAAGAAAAAAAAAAAAAAAAATTGTAAAGATTTAGATGGGTTAAAATGTAAATAAAACTGTATAAATTTGGTATCCCGGGAATCGTAATGAAACATAGAATACAGGTGACATAGAATACATGTGACATGTCACTTTGGCTGCACAGTGAAAATAAAAATAAATAAAGCCCGTAAGAAAGTTCCACAAATGCACTTTTTCTCCAGTTCTACCCCATTCTGAATTTTTTTCCAGCTTCCCAGTATATTGTACAGAATAATAAATGGTAGCTTCATGAAGAACAATTTGTCCCGCAAACAATAAGCCCTCATATGAAAAAATAAAAAAGTAATGGGGTTTGGGAATCGGAGCGTCAAAAACAAAAATCGAAAAATGTCACCGGCAGGAAGGGATTAAATTTATTTAACAATTTATAACTTGGACAAAGTGACTGAAAGGAGGTATACATCCCTTTATATATGCAGGCACCAGGATCGAAAAGAAGTTTAAAATTAACAATCAAATTTAGGTCCTTTCTCATCCTTTGACTTTGCCAATACCTTTCACTGGACAGCATGGCATGGGTGTTTCCTAAAACTTTCCTTTTACATTGTTACTTGGATAAAACAACTGAAAGGTGATGTTATTAATTATACAGCACGTGGCTCCTATAAATACAGGCAGCCATCAGGATTGAAATAATATCTAAATGTATTTTACATTACAATGTACTTATTTCCTCATCTTTGTGTTCTATATCTACTGGTCTTTTCAGTGGTGACCCTAGCCTCTTTGCTGCCTGAGGCGGACTATAGAAAGACGCCCCCCCCCCCAAAAAAAAAAAAAAGAGTTTCCATGCTTCTAGCGCCACACACTGTTATCGTCGCACAATATACACAATACACAAAGTTATGAAACAGTTTTTAAGAATTCTTCTCCCTGTATTACTTCAGTATCAGATCAACAACACGGCATTACCAATGAAAGTAACTTCACACATCTTCTGCTTGGTGGATGGACGAGCCCACGTGGCCCCCATTCTCTATAATAGGAGCCCCGCAGATAGCTGAGTACTGGACTTGAAGTGAATGAGAGCCACGCGGGTTCGTCCATCCACCAAGTGACACCTATATATATGGCTGCGGTCAGGCTGGATTCCCACCCAGCGGGGGGAAAAAACCCAATTCTCAGGCTCAGTGGGGGTCTCAGCAGACAGACCCCCATCACTCAGGTATTTATCCTCTATCATTTAGGTGTATACAGGGCAGTAACATTCTGTGACTTACAGGTGACGTCTCTGACTACTCGGTCACATTTCCCTTCTCTTCCCTTTGGACCGCCATGATCACTTCTTCCAGCTGTGACTTGTCTCTGTAAAGTTTAAAACACAGACATCTTTGGCTCCTCACTTTTCCAGGCACCGACCAACATTGTCCTCACCTACACAAAGCCCCCATCCTGCTGCTACCCCAATTATATAATATATGATATAACCCCCATAATGAATAACTCCAAAGTGCATCTTTATATTAATAATGTCCGTGTGTACCCTGTATAAATAGCACCCCTTATTAATAATACCCCAGGTGTTAACTTATTAAAAGGACCCCCACTGATCAGCTGTTTGAATGGTACCTGTGGAAGCGCCGTGACCGCTTCTCTGTTTACACAGTGTCATTCATCTCATAGTGGCCATGTAATGTAACTACAGCCTCGTCCTATACATGTCTATGTGACAAGGCTGTAATTACATCACACAGTCACTATAAACAGACAGTGTGTGATATAAACAGGCGTCATAGCCCCTGAACACGATATTATGCTCCATAGTGGCCCCTGCACATGGTAGTATGCTCCATAGAGGCCCCTGCACACGGTATGTCACTGCACACAGTATTATGCTCCCTAGTGGCCCCTGCACATGGTATTATGCCCCATAGTGGCCCCTGCACTGGTATTATGCTCCATAGTGGCCCCTGCACTGGTATTATGCTCCATAGTGGCCCCTGCACTGGTATTATGCTCCATAGTGGCCCCTGCACTGGTATTATGCCCCATAGTGGCTCCTGCACTGGTATTATTCTCCATAGTGGCCCCTTCACATGGTATTATGCTCCATAGTGGCCCCTGCACTGGTATTATGCTCCATAGTAGCCCCAGTACAGGGTATTATGCTCCACAGTGGCCCCTGCACATGGTATTATGCCCCATAGTGGCCCACCCATGAACTACTTTGTTTATATAAATAGGCCGTAACCTGCTGGAGTATCCCCAGCAGGAAACGGCCTATTTACTTACCTACCCCGCGCCTGCTCATGGCCGCCTCCGCGGGCATCAAATACTACTATTAGTATACTCTGAGATCTTTTCAGACTCCAAAGTATAATGATCGGAGACCCAGGGGAGGTAACAAACATAAAAACCTGTGTTACTTACCTTTCCTGGTCACCGGTGCACTCACTGCTGCTTTCGGCCCTGTTTAACTGCGCACACGTCACGTGATCAGGCCGGTGACGCGACCTGATGACGTCACCAGAGGGCCCAAGCCTACTCGGAGTAACATCGGATCGCAGAAGAGGTAAGTAACATTGGTTTTTATGTTCCCTCACCTTCCCTGGGTCTCCGATTATTATACTCCGGGGTCTGAAAAGACCCCGGAGTATAATAATAGTAGTATTTGAGGCCCGCGGCCTAACTTACCAATGCCCGCGGCTGCTCACAGCGGCATCCACTTCGCTTTCTGCGTCCCATAGCAGAAGAGGAAGCGGAGGCAGCCACGAGCAGACGTGGGTTAGGTAAATAAATAGGCCGTGGCCTGCCAGGAATACTCCAGCAGGTTACGGCCTATTTATAAAAAAAAAAAAGTTATCCGCACCTACCTGCGATGCCTTGATGCAGCCGCCTCCTCCTCTTTTTGTCCACGACGTCTGCGTGTCAGCGTAGGAGGCACGATGACGTCATTGTATCGCCGCCTGCGCTGACATGCAGAGGTCTCGTAAGCCAGCCCAGGACAGGCCACGCTCAGCTCTGTTTTTTTTAAAGCGGCCTGTCCTGGGCTGGTTTACATTAAATAAATAGTAAAAATGCCGCCCCCCAGGCAGTGACGGATAGTGCCGCCTGAGGCGGCCGCCTCACTTCGCCTCATTACTGGTGCGCCCCTGGGTCTTTTGCATTTGTACTACTGGACACCGTGGCGCTGGTGTTGCTGCTTTTCCTTTTACATTGAAGTTGTCACTTATACAAAATGACTGGACAGTGGTATTAATAATTATACAGCCTACAATATCCTATACATCCAAGGAGGAGGCGGCCACCAAGAGTGAAATTTAAGTTATTTGACAAAGCAAATGAAAGGAGGTACAACCCGGGGCCCTGTAACTGAAGGCACTGACAGTCACCTGCCATAAGATGGATTGAGAGAAGGATTTAAAATTAAAGTAAATGAAAATTTATTTTAGTACTAAAATGTATCTTGGAATAGACTGGTCGGTGGAATATGTCATTTAGGTGTAATGTGACACATTAGCAGCATTGGGAGGAAAATTTTAATTTTATTTAAAGACATATAACCTGGTTAATAGGACAATGCACTGAACATCTCAAGTATTATCTCATTAGGGAATTTTGTCAGACCGCTAATATTTGTCTACACTCGCCCTTGTGGGTCGCTTGTAGTGTATTTCTGTTTTATTTGCACAGATGTTTTGTTTGCATGGGTGTCGTGATTCAGGTCATTAACCTGTAGTTTCTATTCAGTCACAGATGATAACTTTAGGTAAATATAGTTACATTGCACGCTTTAATGTACTCTATTACATGCAATAAGTTGCAGCAGGGCTCTGACCCACCCACTCTCCATGCGGCCCCTCATTTGCCCCACCACTCCCCTGACACTGCTGTGTGCTGGGGGGAAACATGAGAGACCATGAGGACAGGTGGACCTGAGCCTTATGGTAATATATTATATTAGCAGGGATTGGCTGCTCGGGGAGGGGGGGCAGGAGGAGATGCCCCTTCCCCTGCAACCAGTCGCCACTACTACAATACATTACAGCATGGCTCACCCACTCCATTCTTACGGGCACTATAGTGCACTAGTTCTTATAATTCTATTGTGGAAAAAAGTACTGGTTGCAGAGGGAAGGGGCAAGAGGGTTGGGAGTACAGGGGGACACATATCTTTTCAATTTCTTTGATACTCTGGTCACTTCCTGTGCACCTGGTGGTAGGCTGCACTTCTAACAATTATATGGGTGTCTGTTTTTTAGCATCTGGAGCAATGAGGACCCTCATGCTTGAAGTGGACACTGCTGCCGTGTGATTCAGGATCTGGTTCTGCTGGATTTGCCCCGAGACCCACATGTGCAGCCCCCAAAAGTGTGGTAGAGATTAAGGCCTGGGCATGGAACATGTATTAGAGATGGAGTAGGAACCACAAGCACATCTGAATCAAAGGTGGAGACCTCAGCGACTCTGATGGCTTTGACCTGACCTGGATGAGAGGGCTATGCACATAAGTATGGGATCACCAACACACTTGGGAGGTCAGGCCACATAATCTACGCCCTGGTAGGGTGCATAGAGGGTTGCCTCCTTTATACTGAGGCTGCCCCCAGGGATACCCCTGAGTCTCAGAGGGGAGCTTGCCCTGGCATAAAAAACCTTGGTTTGGCTGGCCTGACTGGCTATGGACATACAGCTGTGGATGGACTGGGGTGTCTTACTGATAAGGGGAGATTGTGGAATTCATATTACTATTACCGTGCACATGTAGGAGAGCTGACTGTTACCTATCCTACTCCCGCAGGAGCTTCCCTGGGCCCTGGGATGACTATGGCACCTGGACCCACTACCAATACTGAGAATGGGAAGTGTGGAGTGGAAGGAAGGCTGGAAGGACTGGATGAGAGACGTAGAAACGGATACTGCAACACTACCGACTCTACGACGCAGCTACTAGTTATTAAAGAGGAGATGGAACTCGACCTTGGTTCCCCCATGCCCTTGGGTTATGAGGTTGGTTAGGGGGTGCAGATTGGGCTTTAAGTTTAAGATGAATGGAAGAGGGGAGGAACCCTTTGTACCCTCTATAATCATGGGTGGGCAATGTGAGCTCTATAGATAACTATGGATGTCTCCTCACCAGCTACAACTGGGCAACGTTGTCAGCAACAAAGGCACCAATATATCCTATGACAGCTAACAGCAATGGACTGTAATAATGGTAGTGTGAACGCAGCCTAAGTAGACATTAATATTAAGTTGGGCGGACAGGCTACTGTGAGAATCAGAGTGAGGCCTGAATAGGTTCTTGTAATATCCTGTGATATGATTTGTTATATTTGAGAGTTAATTTTATTTCTATCATTTTTTTTAAGAGTAGGAATTTTAAATTCTATTTTGAAATTAGTTGCCTTTTTTTCTTCTTTCCCAATACTAAAGCTCTTCTAAGAGCAAAGTCACTGTTCTAATGGAGCAAATAGCAAAGTTGACTTCTTAGGGGTTTAACCCTTTCATGTCTCCGTCAGGTTTTGTTTTTGCATTTCCGTTTTTCCCTCTCCCTATTCCAAGAGTCATAATTTTTTTCATTTTTCAGTTCACAGACTCACATTATGGCTTATTGTTTGCGAAACAAATTGTACTTTGTAATGGCGCCATTCAATATTCTGTGCAATGTACTGGGAAGCTGGAAAAAAAATTCAAAATGAGATGGAATTGAAAAAAAAATTGCATTTGCGCCAATTTCTTATGGGTTTAATTTTTACAGCATTCACTATGGGATAATAATGACATGTTACCTGTATTCTACGGGTCAGTACGATCACAGCGATACCAAATTTACAGAGTATTTGTAATGTTTTGATACCTTTTAAAAAATTAAACTTTGCAAAATAGAGAAAAATTGTTGTGTCGTCATGTTCTAACACCTGTAACTTTTTTATACTTATGTGTATGGCGCTGGGTAAGGCGTCTTTTTATGTGGGACAAGATGACATTTTTATTGATACCATTTTGGGGAAGTTCTGATGGTTTGATCTCTTTTTATTCCATTTTTTATAGGAGACAAAGTGTCGAAAAAATAGCCATTTGGCCATTTAGATTTTTTTTTCGCCGCTATGTCATTCACTGTATAGGATAAATATTTTAATAGTTCGGACATTTTAGAGTGTTTATGTTTATTATTATTTATTTATTTATTTATATATGTGATCTAGGGAAAGGGGAAAAAAACTTTTTTTTTATTTTTCTTTTACTTTTATTTTCAGACACCTCCTCCTGAGGGGCCTTGAACCCTAGGGGGTCTGATAGTCCGTACTATTCACTGCAATACTAATATATTGCAGTGAATAGTAAAATACATTGCCTTCTATTACGTGTAATAGAAAGAATATAGTGACAAGCCTGGGAGCCTTCAATAGGCTCCCAGTTGTCATGGCAACTGGTCGCTGCCCTTTGATGGTGATCTGGAGGATGGCGATCGTTCAAATATGGCGGCACCCATGGCAGCTGCACACTTTAGATGGCGCGGTCGCGTTTGACTGCATCATCTAAAGTGTTAACAGTTGCGATTGGTGTCGGCACCAATCGCAGCTGTTAACTGCGGGTCCTGGCTGTATTATGCAGCCGATATCCATCTAGTATGTACGGAGCTCTCTCCATAAATCCCTTCACGCATAATGACATAAATGAACGTGATTATGCGCAAAAGGTTTAAAGGGGTTGTCCGGGATAAACTGATCTCTCTAATCTAAGCTAAACACCCCCGCCTACCTTCTAAATTACTTAGTTTACCAAAAATCTATATATACTGTGATAATTTGGGGAATTAAACTCAAAATGGCGGCTTTTTCCTGGTCCGGACAGCGGTGGTTCATGGTACTGGGTGCCGGAAAGATAGCTTTCAGACGGTCCAAGCGTAAAATAAAAGTGGCTTTATTCAGCTTAACTGCAACATAACAAAACAACAAAAAACCTAGGCCACAGTTAGGGCCTAACTCACTCCTTGAGCCCCTAACTGTCCTGACTGTTGCTCAGCTCCAGCCTCTCTCTCTGTCCTAGCTGGTCCACCATTTCCTGCTTCCTGCAGGATGCTCCAGCCCCTCTGGAGTTACGTGCCACCACCCAAAGGCGTGGCTGAGGGCCTTTTCTGGTCTGGCCTGGGTCGCTCAACAGCGCCCTCTGGCTCACATATTTACAATACCTAGATCACCCGGACGGTCATGTGATACTTAATACTAGGGGTGTAAAACCCAGGAGACTCCCGGTAAATCCGAGTGAGTTATCATCACTGAAAGGATTACTATTCTTTGATCTATTGGTGCTAGAATAAAGTAAAGGGGTTGTGTTGAAATTTACTCTGTCCTGTGGACAGGGGATAAGTGTCCTATTGTTGGGGACCCCATTGACGGGTCCTCCAGTCAACAGGAGAATGGGGGGGACCAAAAATCCCCCCTAAAGCCTCCTTGTGAAAGTAATGCGAGTGTGCTTTTATGGCCGATGCTTCGTTTCACTTCTATGGGTCTGTGGAAGCTGCCGAAGATTACAGTCCCATAGGACCACCGGATATGTAAGTGCACTGGTGCTCCTTTTAAAAGGAGTCCTTACGGGGACTTTGAGTCCCCCTGATCAATGCGGGTCCCAACAATCGGGCCCCCACTGGTTGGGCACTTATCCCCTGTCCTTTGTATAGGAGATAAGTGTCATAATGGCAGAACCCCTGTAAAGAAAAACATTCTTAATATTGATACAAGAGAATTACTGCACAACATGTGATTTTATTGGAATGTTTTGTGATCAGCAACATCCAAACTGGACGTCATTGAGAGCCGTGTCATCTCTTTTGCCTTGTGGCCGCTCCACTCTGGTTTTGATACCGCAGATCCCATCTGTGCACCTTCCACTCCAACTTCCATAATTTCCCCAGTAGCCTCCATTTCCTTTTAGAATGGAGTTATCTGAACATTGCATCATGATGTTGTTGGCCGCTGTGTCATCTCCATCGCCCTGTGGTGGTTCAACTTGTAAGGCAAAGCTTATGAAATGTCCACTGGGACACCAAGAAACGGAAGTCCAGTCACCCCATCTGTGGAGAAAGACCATAGTTTGTGATATCATGACACTTGTTTACCATGATAATGGAGCTCTCAGAAGAACATGTGTGTGCACACGACTGAGGAGGGTGCGGAGATTGGAAACACAACCTACTGCTGCAGTATAATCCCTGTTACTACTTCCCAATACAGTACATGGTACATTAAATAGTGGTATCAAAAATTACAACTTGTCTCACAAAAAACAAGCCCTCATATGGCTATATCAATGGGAACATTTTAAAATTATGGCTCCGGCAAGACAATGATGAAAAAATGAAATAAAAAAATTAAAATTGAGCAGGTTTCTACAGACCCAGAGGTCACGAGCACTATAAGAAGCTTAGGGAGATTTTATATTAGGACCCGGGAGTGTGAATCTATGTAAAAAAATTTATTATTGTGCTTACAATTCGACCGTGGTGTAAGCATTTTGCTTACAGACATAATACACTGCAATACACAAGTTTTTCAGTGTATTATACTAGTCATTGAGCCCCTAGTGGTGAAGTACTGTAGTGGGGAATAAAATTGTAAAATAAATGAATAATAAAAAAAATAAATAAAATAATAATAATAATAATAATAATAATAATAATAATAATAATAGTAAAAATAATAAAAGAAATAATAATAATAATAATAATAATAATAATAATAATAATAATAATAATTAATAAAATACAAGAAAAAAAAGACCATATTCACAATGTTTTTATCTGTCACAAAACTAAAATTTCAAAAAAGGAAATCAATATGCCAAACTATGAAAATATGACATTATTTTACTCACAAGGTGAATGTTCTTAAAAAGTAAAATAAAATAAACACGATAAAATTGTAATTTTTATATTCCCCAAAAAACAAAATCATAAGTATTCCTAAATATTATTAATAAAAATGTAGCAACAACTTACAATACCTTTTAGACTGAAATCAGGTCATCTACAAGTAAGTACATGCACAAAGTGAATAAAGCTCTCGTGTCTCGGTCTGAAGTCGTAGCTCAGAATTTGCCTCTTACCATAGTTTTGGAACATATTAACTTAGTTGAGGGGGTTTTGCCATAAAACATGTTCACCCTCTATTCATAGTATAGAGGATTCATTGTTGTGTAGGGAACTGCCATTTCTACTAGTATATAATGTATCTGGCTTCTTTGCCCCTGCAGTTTGGCTTCAGAGACCCCAGGCATTTAGTGCAAGTTTTGTTTTGTAAATACAGTGAGTCAGACACATGTGAGGCAGAGCTGCTGGGGGGAGAGATGTGAGCAGAGCTGCTGAGACAGACATGTTATGTCTGGGGGAGTCTAAGAGCCACTTGTTCCTCTTTACTTCACAGTATATAGTTAGGTATGTGTTACCCCCTATATACTCACAGGACCTAGCTAGTAACCGTAGTAAGGGATCCATATATATATATAGTTCAGGGCAGTGATAGGTTAGGCTTCCGAAGGCCAACTAGCTAGTTAGAGGCCCGGTGGCACTAGTAGTTTAGCTGGCAGGTTAAGGACTCAGTGTTAGAGTAGTCAGGCCTGCATCTACTGCCGTCACCGTCGCCCTGTTTGCTGCCTGTGAAGAATCTCACCATCATCATCATCATCTCCTGATCGGCTGTCTGTCATCTCCTGGAAGAATCCGAGGATCCACAGTCATCCACAGGGGCCCCTGCATCTCTTCTGTTGCCTGGAGGTATTGTGCACTGGACTCTTGCTATATATCTATATATATACCCGGGTATATAACCTAAGACGGTTGAGGACTTGCTGGTTGTTGTAGTATTGCTGTGTTCTGAGTATATTGTATGTATGTATTATTACCCTGTTGATTCTTATAAAGCTACTGTTATAACCTTATGTGGTATATGTATGTATTCTTCAGACTGTGAGATTAGTACAGTGATCCTTGTTAAGGCTACTAACTGTATTTCATGGGTAAGTCCCAGGAAGAGATCCTCCCTGTAATACAGAGGCTCTATCCTGGGTGGAGGCACTGATATATTTCATATATGTTCCCACTCTTCCCTTCAGCGAAGGCTTCAGGTCCCATTATACACACAGGTCAGCGCCAGAGTCTGTTGCGGGAGGGATAATACTCATACCCCCCTCCAAATAGGGCTACAGTTGATTGTTGGGGGTCTCAGGGGTATATGTGAAAAGTGGCCGAAACCAACTGGTGGACGCAGACGCTCCCCAGCTTCCATTAACTTAAATGGCAGTGCCAGAGATAGCGAAGTGCTGTACTATGACACGGCGTCAATGTGGTTTGCCTGGTAACTGACACCCCTATCAGCACTGCTAATTGCAGGGTGCCAGTGGGTTGCCTAACTATGGCCCCCATGGCTGCTGTCTTCTATCGGGACCTACCATTTAAGACATGAGTAGACTGAGTAAAGACTGGATGACTGGCTTGGCTAAAATCCCTTTTGCTGTCTCAAGACTCGGTGAGTCAACAGCAAATTGAGGATCTGTTACATCCAACAGAGGGCGCATGAGCTCCCAGCTCCTTTCCCATAATGCCTTGTGATATGTAGATGCTAAGTAGAGGGCAAAAGGCAATTCAAACTCTACACACCTTAACTGGTGCTCTCCTCAATGTGAGAGATTCTTGTCCCTAAAGACTGGATGAGGCATCCTAAATCTAAGACAAGGTTCTATTTTAGACAATGGTATGGACTTACCCTGATTCTTTCGATGTGATCACTTCCACAGTGTCTCTACCTGAAGAGGTGCAATATAGTCTAATAGCATTCAGGGCCGTGTCATCTCCATCAGATCCAAGTGGTCGTCCACCTATAATACATAGGACAACCATGATACTCGGCATAGCAGCCACTAGATCTTCTACCAAAAACTCCTGCTGTCTTCCCACCATAAACCTTCACTGATCTACACCATTAACCCTCTACCAGTCACAGTCAAATTGCAAAAACCCTCCTGAAATTGTCATTTTTTTTTAATTTTGAAATTATGGCTGGAGTTAATATTCCTGGCTCATAAATCCGGTGCCTTATGTGCATTTTAACCCTTTAGTGATCTAATACATTTAGCCAGTGTCGGACTGGGATATCTAGGGCCCACCAGTGGAATTGTTTCTAGGGGCCCACCACCAGGACCCTTGCAGATCAGCTGTACCGAGACAGGGCAGTTAAAAGTATTAAACATGTCAGGAGTCATGCTGCTCACAGCCATACGATGTTCACCACTGAACTACCTAAACCCACTGCTACACACTGTATGGCAAGTGAAAAGCGTAGCTCCTAGAATTGTTACCTTTACCTGTAGCCGCACTGTCCTGATAAAGCTGATCTTCAGAAGTCCTGGCTGTCAGACCCCTACAGATGTAATATTAATGGCCTATCCCAAGGACAGGCCATCAGTATTAGAAAGATGGATAAATCCTTTAAAGAGCTTGTCCAGGAATTGGAGCAACCCATGTAGCGAGCAGAAGGTGTAAAATAAAAAAAAATAAAAAAAAAGCGCATACTCACCTGTCCCCAGCGCTCCGCTGTCCGCCGCCAATGTCCATTCAGTCTCGTGCCGACACCTTCTTGCTGGGTGTCCTGCACCTCATGTGACTGGTAAGACCAATTAGGCGCCGTCATGAGACCAAACAGACACAGGCAGGGGACAACGGGGTGCTGGGGACAGGTGAGTATGCTTTTTTTTTTAAATTTTACATCTCCCTAGCAGCCGCCACAGTGGTCACTCCAATTTATGGACAACCTCTTTAAAGGGATTGCTTGGGCCAAATTTTTTTATGGCTACTTCACTGGTCCCCCCATACAGTCTCCTCTTCGCTAGTCCCCCATACTGTAAGTGGAACAGTGATGGGGCCATTATATTGTGTGGGGCAGTGATGGGGGCTAACATCCTGTGAGGGGGACATTAAACTGTGTGGGGCATATTAAAGGGGTTGTCCAGGGTTATTTTTTTTTATGGCCTATCCTCAGGACAGGCCATAAATACCTGATTGCTAGAGGGCTGACACGGCCCCATCAGCTGTTCGGAGCCACTTCCGGAGCCCGTTCTGTACACAACACAGGGCCGGAAACAGAAAGCTCCATCCGCTGTATAGCAGCCCGGCGCCTTCACTGCAGCTCAGCTCCTACTGACTTCAATAAGTACTGAGATGCAGTGAAGGTGCCCGGCTAATATACAGTGGACAGAGCTTTCTGCTTCCGGCCCCGTAATGTGTACAGTACGGGCACCAGAAGTGGCTCCATATAGCTGATCGGTCAGGGGTCAGCCCCCTACAGATTAGGTATCTATGGCCTGTCCTGAGGATAAACCATAAAAATTATTCCTGAACAACCCCTTTAATATACTGTACCCCCAAATGCGCCACAATTTATAGAGGTTGTCCAGCATATATTTTTTTTTTGTAATTAGTCTAGGGGAGGCGAAAAAAAAAACGGGGGAAAATGTTTATTTTACCTTTTCTCTGTAAAATGACTCAGAATTGAATGTAGTATATAAGGGGTTAAATGGCAATTATGCTTCTGATTGACAAAAGTCCATGGTACCCCCTCCCCTTATCTGAAGTGACGGGAGAATAATAAAATCATGTTCTCCTCTCCCTGCACTGTCGGCTGCTCCTGTTCCCCTGTACACTGGTTAAATCGAAATTGCGAGTATATGTCCCACCACTTTAACCAGTGATATTTCTAAATCTATGGGGGCAACAGACATGATCTTGGTCTTGTTTTAAAGCCAAGATTCCCACAGCTCTGGAGTTAGCGCCATTTAAAGTTACAGTGTCCCTGCACGTGTTCTACTCGGGATGAAGTTCAATGTGCGTAGCTTAAACTCCGAGTCCTGCTCATACAAAACTGTAGGGGGTTAAACAACATACAGTTGGTCTCACCAATACACTTCCTCTATTCATATCATGTACAGTTGGTGGTAGAAAAGGGGTTACCTTTTGGCACCAATTATGACCATAACAAGCTGCTTCATTTCAGTCATAGACATCACTGACCCCAGTTTATTTCAATGCCATCTGTCTTCTACAGCAACTGATATATCACCAAGCTTAAGGTGATAGAGGGGTCTTCATCAGGGACTCCCCCCACTAACCCGGTAGTAGTCCCAATACCCATTTACTGTACCTTTAAGCTGAATCCTCTTGCTACTGTCCTAGGAGGACACCACTGTTGATATTCCCAGTCACCCCAATAGCCACCATTATCAACTGAAATCCACTGGCCGTAGGTCAATGATGCCTGTATAAGGAACAATACAGCGAGTGAGGAGAACATCTTGTAGGGTCAACGTCATGTAAGTAACTCACAGTGAATGGAGCTCTCAGACTGAATTTATAACCTAGAGTTAGCACTGGGATTAACCTCTTAAATATTGAATTAGGAGGGAGTTATTTTTACTAGGGAATTAGCCAGAAAACCAGAAGAGAGGGCGAAGTACATACAATATACTCTTGTGGGTTATGTGCTTTTTTTCAATGTAATAGTCAGAAAATCAAAAAATATCAAGTTACCCAAGCTGAGGAATAAGAGATCCAGGATGTTGTGTGCAGGATTCTTTAGTTTATCCTGTCTGCCATGTGGAGTGAAAACACAAACAGAAGTAGTAAGTACTGAGTGTCTTCCTATTACATAAAGGGATATCACAGACAGTCCTGAGTGAGATGGGAATACTTGGAGGGCTATCTTGACCAGCAGATAGGATAGGTGCAGGTCTGAGAGTTGGGAAACGCAAATATCAGACTTTTTATGACTTCTGAGATGGGAATACTCTTAAATAGAGATGGGTGAACCTAAGATTTGTTTTGTTTAGGATTTGGGTGGTTCGGTCCCAAGATTTGTTGAATTGGCTTAAAACATAATGTAGAACACTTTTAGGGCTCCTAGGAACCAATCTATAACACATAGTGTAGAATACTCTTTGGACTCCTAGGAACCTATCTATAAAACATAGTGTAGAACACCCTTAGGGCTCCTAGGAGCCTATCTATTAAACATAGTGTAGAATACTCTTAGGGCTCCTAGGAACCTATCTATAAAACACAGTGTAGAACACTCTTAGGGCTCCTAGGAACCTATCTATAAAACATAATGTAGAATACTCTTAGGACTCCTAGGAACATATCTATAAAACATAGTGTAGAACACTCTTAGGACTCCTAGGAACATATCTATAAAACATAGTGTAGAACACTCTTAGGGCTCCTAGGAACCTATCTATAAAACATAGTGTAGAATACTCTTAGGACTCCTAGGAACATATCTATAAAACATAGTGTAGAACACTCTTAGGGCTCCTAGGAACCTATCTATAAAACATAGTGTAGAATACTCTTAGGACTCCTAGGAACATATCTATAAAACATAGTGTAGAACACTCTTAGGGCTCCTAGGAACCTATGCATAAAACATAGTGTAGAACACTCTTAGGGCTCCTAGGAACCTATCTATAAAACATAGTGTAGAATACTCTTAAGGCTCCTAGGAACCTATCTATAACACATAGTGTAGAATGCTCTTTGGGTTACTAGGATCCTATCTATTAAACATAGTGTAGAATACTCTTAGGGCTCCTAGGAACCTATCTATAAAACATAGTGTAGAATACTCTTAGGACTCCTAGAAACCTATCTATAAAACATAGTGTAGAACACTCTTAGGGCTCCTAGGAACCTATGCATAAAACATAGTGTAGAACACTCTTAGGGCTCCTAGGAACCTATCTATAAAACATAATGTAGAATACTCTTAGGACTCCTAGGAACATATCTATAAAACATAGTGTAGAACACTCTTAGGACTCCTAGGAACATATCTATAAAACATAGTGTAGAACACTCTTAGGGCTCCTAGGAACCTATCTATAAAACATAGTGTAGAATACTCTTAGGGCTCCTAGGAACATATCTATAAAACATAGTGTAGAACACTCTTAGGGCTCCTAGGAATCTATCTATAATACATAGTGTAGAATACTCTTAGGGCTCCTAGGAAGCTATCTATAATACATAGTGTAGAATACTCTTAGGGCTCCTAGGAACCTATGCATAAAACATAGTGTAGAACACTCTTAGGGCTCCTAGGAACCTATCTATAACACATAGTGTAGAATACTCTTAAGGCTCCTAGGAACCTATCTATAACACATAGTGTAGAATGCTCTTCGGGTTACTAGGATCCTATCTATAAAACATAGTGTAGAATACTCTTAGGGCTCCTAGGATCCTATCTATAAAACATAGTTTAGAACACTCTTAGGACTCCTAGGAACCTATCTATAAAACATAGTGTAGAACACTCTTAGGGCTCCTAGGAACCTATCTATAAAACATAGTGTAGAATACTTTTAGGGCTCCTAGGAACCTATCTATAATACATAGTGTAGAATATTCTTAGGACTCCTAGGAACCTATCTATAAAACATAGTGTAGAACACTCTTAGGGCTCCTAGGAACCTATCTATAAAACATAGTGTAGAACACTCTTAGGGCTTCTACGAACCTTTCTATAAGACATAGTGTAGAATACTCTTAGGACTCCTAGGAACCTATCTATAAAACATAGTGTAGAATACTTAGGGCTCCTAGGATCCTATCTATAAAACATAGTGTAGAACACTCTTAGGGCTCCTAGGAATCTATCTATAAAACATAGTATAGAATACTCTTAGGGCTCCTAGGAACCTATCTATCCAATTTCTAGCTTTCTAAGGCAAACACAGTCAAAATTATGAAAAAGTGAATGTGACATATATGTTTATGGAAAATCGAATGGTAAGCAGAGGATATAAACTCTTTAACCATATACTGTGCTGACACTCGCTTTTACGCATTATAACATTTAACATGATCCAAAAATTAATTATTAGGGAAAGTGTGTGCCCCTGGTTTTTTGAAAATTGATGAAGAATTGACTTTTCAAAAAAAACTAAAAATCCACCAAAAATTATATGAATTTGCAGATGTGAAATCATTTTTTTTATACCAACAGTGTGCTATAGTGGAATATCAGGATGGACCAGGCTACAGGACATGTTTGGTGAGTGTGCAGCAAAAGACCAATAACAGACCCAAATCCAGATCCAGAGTCACAAGATAGGAAGAGAGGTCCAGAAGTGAGGCACATAAATTTCCACAAACGCTGTATTTTCCAATGCACAAGTAACAAACACCCCCATTTGGTGAGTGGTGGTAGTAGAGGTAACAATTTAGGAGTAGCATCAGCAGCAGTGCAGTAAATAGAAAATGATAATAAAGGGAGTCGGTGACATCACTATTGGGAGGTATCAGCAGGAGTTGTTTAAAAATTCTCACGGATCCATTTCTGATTAAGGCTAGGTTCACACTTACGCTTGGCTCTTTGTCGTTCAGAGCTGCCCTGGTCTCCTAATGGAGACTCCGATGCAGATGTGAACCTAGCCTCATTTTGATAAAAGTCATTTTTCCCACACTAGCTGTGGACAGTTTTGCCCTTTTAGGTGACTTGCAGTTGTAGTGTTCTCCTTAATTACTGTGGCAAGCTGGGTATACAACCTATCCTGATAACCTTCCAAACTTTCTTTCCATTGGGAAGTAGGGAAGAATTCCCCCATATTGTCTTTATAGCGAGGGACTAAGAGCACTGCCATCCAGTACTCATCCCTCTGCTTGATGCTATTAATATACTTGTCACTGTGTAGACAGTGGAGCATACAGCCTGATATGCTTGCCAACATATGCACGGACCCAGGGTCCTGCCATGGTTGGTGTTTTTGGCCGCCATAATCATCGTCATCATCTTGAAACAAATTAGGGTCAGCCTCCTCCTCTGGATGTCCCTGTGACATAACAAGGGTCCCCTCTGCATCCAAGGGAGAGTCTTCCTCCTATTCCAGTCTAGGAGTCCCAGTTCCTCTACCATAATGACCCTGACCCGGATCTTAATCTATCTCCATCAACACAGGGTGATGACGTTGATTAAGAGGTGGAAACTTTTCCTCCTCTTTTATCCCTTGTTGCATGAGTGTAAGGGTTTCCTGTAAGATCACATCGCTGATGCTGCAGTCGTCCCTGCTGACAAATTTGGTAGCTTCTTCAAAGGGCTTGAGAAGCCAGCACACTTCCCTCATGAGCCTCCAGTGATGTACCTCAAAGTAACACACTGCCTCTGTGGTCTGCAGCATGCAATAATCATTCACTACCTCTGCTGCTGACACAGACACTTCATCATATAAGGCGGTGCAGAGGAAGACTGTCACAGCAAATCGGGCAGCCATTTTGAGACATAAAAATGGCTGAAATGTGACCTTTCTGGTCATGAGGAGCCCCTTTTTTAAGCAACTATACAGATTATTAAAGCGACAAAACACCAGATTAGGGACATGCGCCATACAGGGACAATGTGTTATTCAAACCAACTGCAGAACAGCAACAATGTTGGTGCCATTTATCAATGGAAATGTTGCAAAGTTGTAGTTGGCGAGGAGCCATCAATTGGGATACTTTTTGAAGGATACAGCAGATACAGCTGCTGTGTGGCTTATCTGATCCAGGCTCATTAACTATAAAACTGTATGGCAGCACTTCACCTTACACCTGTGAAACGAGGGGGGGAAGAGGAGGAAGAGGAGTGAAAGCAACTTCTTGCCCTGGTGAAGATGGGGTCGGGAAATGGTCCAGAGAGGAGGATCCAGAGGAGGCAAATGAGGCCCGCATAGTGTTGGAATTGGACCTGCACAAATGGAGTGGAACTAACAACTGACCTTGTGTTACTTGGCTGTGGCTGTTGCCGCTCAAAATATTGACCCAGTGGCCCATAAAAGTCATGTATTGTCCTTGTCCATAATTGCTGCTGCATGTGTTGACAGTGGAGTGCGTTTTTCCCAAGATCAACATATCCAGGGAAACGTCCACATTTTCCGACACAAGGTAATATAAAGCAGGAACGATTTTCCTAGAGAAATAATGGCGGCTGGGTTTCCTCCATCGAGGTTGACCGCCTTTGATCAGTTGGCAAAACACTGTGGAATCTGCTAAGTGGGATGGCAGTGACTGACAGCTTGGTCAGGTGTGGGTTAAGTTGCAGAACCACCGAATGACTGGGCACATATTGCTGTTTCTTGGACACACATTCCCTTATGGATGACTGACGTTGGTGTGGAAGAGGAGGCTTGAGAATCAGTTGGTTATGATGATAATATTGCCGACCATGTGCTACGTAAAATGTGGCCTGTCTACAAGGAATATAACAAGGAGAAGGAGTAGAATGGTCTTTCTCTTGCCAGTGCCACTGCCAAGTCAAATTTGCCAAATAAGATTGTGATGCCTTTTCATGTGAGCATGTAGAGATGTTGTTCATACATTTGTTACTGATTGGACACAACTAAGTTTCTGCTTACAGAACGTTTTACATTGACCATGGATTTATCATTTGTAAGTGTATAAAAAAAATTCAGACATGAGAGATGAACACTTGTAGTTGCTGCTGCCACCAGTGGAAAGGTTTCTGTCACTTCCACCTCCAGTGCCGCCAGCCACACCCCTTGAGTACCCCTTAGGTTCACTCCAGGAATGGTTTTTGGATGTTGGGGCTTTGCAATGACTAGAATTACTATGACCACTACCATCACCCGCTCTACCTGATGTCACCTTGTCACCCTGACCCGGTTGCCATATCTTATCCGCAAAAAATCACACTCTTACACTCTTTTTTTTGACTCATCATTTTCAAAGGATTCCTACAAACCCTCATATTTTCTACCTCCTGATTTCCCAATAGTCTCTCTACCAGAATCACTACCAGTAGTAGTACCACACCCCTGTCACTACTACCTCCACCACTATGGCATGACATCAACTCCTAATTGAAGGGTGCTAGTGGGTTGCCTAAAAATGGCCCCCATGGCTGCTGTCTTCTATCGGGACCTACCATTTAGGATTCTGGTCTTCAGCATAAACAAGGAAATGAGTAGACTGAGTAAAGACTGGATGAGGCATCCTAAATGTAAGACAAAGCTCTATTGTAGATGTGATCACTTGCACAGCTTTTGTACTTGAAGGGGGAGCACAATATAGTCTAATGCCATTCATGGTCGTGTCATCTCCATCAGATCCAAGTAGTTGCTTCATCTGAAAGCCAACACATTGCAGTGTTAATATGAAAACATAGCTGTATAATACATAGGACAACCATGATACTCTGTAAAGCGGCCACTAGATCTTCCACCAACCACTCCTACTGGCATCCCACCAGAAACCTTCATTGATCTACTGTTCTCTCGCTTCTCTAATAAGATAGTAGTCCCAGTACCCATTAACTGTACCTTGAAGCTGAATCCTCCAATAGCCACCATTGTCAACTGAAATCCAGTGGCCGTAGGTCAATGATGCCTGTGTTAGGAACAATACAGCAAGTGAGGAGAACATCTTGTGGAGTCAACTTCACATAACTCAAAGTGAATGGAGCTCTCAGACTGAATTTATAGCATGGATATAGCACCGGGATTTTTTTTTTTCTACCGTTATTGTTAATTTTAGTACATATTAACCTTCTTAAATATTGAATTGAGGATGGGGGGGTAGTTATTTTATTAGGGAATTAACCAGGAAATCAGAAGAGAGGGCGGAGTACATACAATATGTTCTTGTGGGTTATGTAACTTTTTTTTCAATGTAACAGTCACAAAATAAAAAAATATCAAGTTACTCAAGCTGAGGAGGAAGATATCCAGGATGTCGTGTGAAGGATTCTGCAATGTGGACTAAAAAAACAAACATACATAGTAAGTACTGACTGTCTATTACTTAAAGGGATATCACAGAACGTCCTGAGAGAGATGGGAATACTGGTAGGGCTATCCTGACCACCAGGCCGCGAAATCTACAAGTTATGAAAACAGCAAAGGACGAACTTCTCAACTGTTCAACTCACTCCTGGACAGAAGGGCAGCGGGATAGGTGTGGGTCTGAGAGCTGGGAACCACATGTATCAGACTGAGATGGGAATACTCTTAAAATGTCATTTTTACTCACTGTAAGTTTCCTTTTAGTCCAAGACTAGCAAAATGAATGGGTATTCTACCCTCGAAAAGACAGGAAAAGACCTGTAATAGCCCATATCATAACATCCCTGTAATAGCCCAAATCATAACATCCCTGTAATAGCCCAAATCATACCAACCTTATAATAGCCCATATCATACCAATCCTGCAACAGTCCATATCATACCAACCCTAAGCCCATATTATACCAACCCTGCGATAGCCCATATTATTCCAACCCTCTGATAGCCCATATCCTACCAACCCTAAGTCCATATAATACCAACCCTGTAATAGTCCATATAATAGCCACCCTGTAGTAGCCCATATAATACAAAATCCTATAATAGCCCATATCATACCTACTCTCTAAGAGTCAATACCATAACAACTGTCTAATAGCCCATATCATACCAAATCTGTAATAGCCCATATCCTACCAATCCTAAGCCCATATGACACCAACCCTGTAATAGTCCATATAATAGTCACCCTGCTGTAGCTCATATTATACCAACCCTGAATAGCCCATATCATACCAATCTTATAACAAAAGAGTTTAAATAGACTCTCAAGATCTTCTGAAAAGAAATATATAGGAAGGGAAAGCTGCGCTACTATGACTAAAGGAAATAGAGTAATAAGGGGCAAGAGGGGGCACACACCTGCCAGGCACAACTGGAGAAAGTGAAACTGGGGAAGCCTCCAGACAGTTCGGAACCAATGGGAAAATGAGCTTGAGCCCAACTTGGGGTCAATCAATTACAGTTAGTCACAGTTCTCTCCAGCATCATAAGTCGGGAGGTCTCAAGGCTTAGCTATGGCATACTTAGTCTTTCTTCTCCTCAGGGGTAATCTGCGGAATGTGAACTTCTTTTGTTGCTCCATCAAATGGAGTCTTCTCTACAGACGTAGCCTGAGGGACACAAACTTGGCATTCATCCATAGAATGTGGATGGCCTCCTTGTGGCTTTCCTTTCAACCCCAGCCGGAGTGGCAGCTGGAACAAATTCTCCAGGTGTTGCTAGATAATCCCAAAGGTCAATCAATAGAGAGAGGACCTCTAGTTCACTCCTCCATCCCACGGTAGCTTCTGGGTCCATGTCGAGCTTCCTGGCCATTATTGGTGGAACTATTGGGGTGGCAGCTACAGACTGAGCCCAAAATCCAAAGGGGCCCACAGGTCACCCTCTCCACACTAGGACTGGTTAAATTTCTTTGATTTATTCTTTGATTCCCTTTGATGGCTGGCATTCTGTGCATTGTAAATTTAGCCTCCAATGTCCTTTGGTGCACTGGAGTGAGAAGATTTATGATACACAGCCTTCCACTGTCAGTAAAGGGAAAATTGAACCTTTACTAACTGTAGTTAGTCAGCAATACATAGTCAAGGAGGGATTCTGCAGGGAAGACTGTGGCACAAAAGGGGGCATAATTACTAATTGTGGGCATCAAGAGGGGATGGGAATGATGGAAAGCTTGTGTGCACAGCCATGTTGTGAACAAGTCATCATGGTGGCCTGGGCCAGATAGAGAAGGAAAGAGAAATGTAAATGCTGCTACAATGTACAAATGGGACAGGGCTGATGGATGATAAGATAAATTGTGCAGGAGGCCCAAACTGAGCTTTTGCTCCCGGGCTCATGAGTCTTTAGTTAGGCCTCTGTCGGCCATTATAGTGTAGTGGATGCAAAGGGACAGGCAAGAGCATCTACAGCAGACAGGAGACCCACTAAGGATGGGCTGCTCATGGTCACTGTTGTCCAGTAGGGTTGATTTTCACTTGCAAAACCTTTTCTGTAAAGTGGAGTTCACTCTTGGTGATGGAGAACTGTTTTTCACCATTGACCATAGCGGTGTGGAAATTTTTTTCATGCAATTCCTATGGTCTCTTCCCGTAGGGCTGAATTTTCTTCCGTATAGAAGTGAGTGGCTGAAAATTGGTTCCTCCTGCAGACTGGGTGGTGCTTTAGTTCCTCAGTGTTTTTGGCGGGCGGTACCATTAATCTCTTCTGGGAAGTGAGGTTGCAACACAGCAAAAAATGCAGAAGGAGTTAACCCATGTGGGGCTGGTTACAGGGCAAAGTCACAAAACAATTCTTGGCACAAATAATAGGTTCAAAGTCTCCCAATTCATCAGGTTTAGGCAAACAATCTAGGGCTGTTACAGTAACAGGCTTAGGGTTGCGACAATCGATTGGTCAATACTATATCTCACAGCTTTTCCAAATTGGCTGATTAACCTCTCTTTTGCTGGAACAAACTACAGTCTTTGAGCTTCTGCACAACTTGCAGTTTCAAGGCACGTGAACAGCATCCTCCTCACAAATTTACACATGGAAAGACTCACCTCCAGCCCCACCCACTTCCATATTTCTAAGTATCCCGATGTGGACTCCAACTCTACGGTACGTGTGGTCTGTCATATTTTTTGTCTGATTAGGATTATGTAGTCTGTATATGTATGTATGTCTGTATATAAGGACAGTGAGCTCTTTCTTTCTTTACCCTTGTTTTCAAGAGGTTTTCCTGGTGTTCTGTGTTTCCTGTCCTTCACTTCCTGTAGTCTCACAACCTAACTGGAGACTCGGCCAATCAGGGGCCTCAGCAGTGACCTGGGAAATAACTTGTTATATTATGTTATGACCCCCATGGTAAGATGCTTTCAATATATTTTGTTTACCCTGGACACCTTAAAGGTTCATTAGGAATGTGTTATATAGTTAGTATATTTGAAAAAAGACATAGGTCCATCAAGTCCAACCAGGGGATGGGCAAGGGCAGGGCATTCTCTACATTTCCATAACCACTAATAATATTCTTCTTTAAAAAGACATCTAAGTCTTTTTTGAAGCTCTTGGCTGTGACTGCAATGACCAGCTCCTGGGGTAGGCCATTCCACAGATTCACAGTCCTTACAGTATAGATCCAGCTCCGGGGTAGGCTATTCCACAGATTCACAGTCCTTACAGTATAGATCCAGCTCCGGGGTAGGCTATTCCACAGATTCACAGTCCTTACAGTGAAGAAGCCTTGTCAGATCTTGAGATTAAACCTTTTTTCTCCAGACTGAGAGAGCGCCCCCTTGTCTTTGAGGGGATTTTACATGAACAGTTTTTCCCCATATTTCTTGTATGGACCATTTATATATTTTTACAGGTTTATCATATCTCTCCTTAAACGCCTCTTGTCCAGTCTAAACAGATATAACTCCTTTAGTCTCTCCTCATAACTGAGCTCCTCCGGGCCCCTTGTCAGTTTTGTGGCCCTCCATTGCACCTTTTCCATCTCTCGGACATCCTTTCTATGTACCGGAAGCCAGAATTGAACTACATAATCCATACAGGCTGCACCAATGACTTATATAGTGGTAATATCACATCCCTGTCCCACCAGTCCATACCCCTTATACATGACTGTATTCTGCTGGCCTTAGAGGCAGCTGACTGACATTGTGCTGTTATATAACCTATCATACAAGTACACCAGGCCCTTCTCCACCACATGTTACTATTTCAGAAATACTTCCCTGGTAAAACACATGATATCAGTAAATTTTACTTCTCACTCAATGTTAAATATTGGTTTTAGAATGACTTATCAGAAACCAGCAGATAGGAAGCTGAAGAATGACTGTACACAGGAACAGATTTGGAATATCTGGGGCCTAAATCAAAGTTATGTCTGGGGGTCCCCCTAATACTACTCAGTGCCCCTCACACAGCTTAATGTCCCCCTAATGCACTCATACAGTATAATTCCCCCATAGTGTGTCCTTGCACAGTATAATGTCCCCTTAGTTCCTCCTACACAGTATAGAATCCCCCCAGTGCTCCTCACAGTGCAATGACCACTTTGTGCCCCCTTCGTGGTCCCCATACACCTGACATTTGCCTGTCGTATCAGCTGTAAGTCTCTGGCACTGTCATCATGGAGTGGCTGACAGCGTCAGGGCATCATGTGCTGGAGCACATTGGGCTAAAGAGGAGGAACCAGGAGTGAGGAAAAGTCAGTATTAATGAATATTGGCTGTTACCTATTAATAATATAGTAATTATTCAATTAGTAATGGATGATTACAATAAACAAATACATAAATAAATAAAAAATTGCCCTTTGGTATGGGGTGTATTCGATCTTTGGGGCTACTTGCAATTGCGGGTTCTAATTTGTACTATATACAGCACATATGTTCAGTAGGAGGCCCCCTTTAAACATTTGCTATGGGGCCTAGAATTTTCTATGAATGTCCCTGCAGTATTCCCTGTATATTTTGGATTGATTCCAGTTATTTCCATTCTGGTAAAAGTTGTTGCCACAAAGGACACTTAAATCTTTTATTCATTTATATCTTGTCGTCTCAGATTATTGAGACTTGAAGAAAGTTCCTTTCTCACATATACAAGTGGATGAACACACCAGCTTCAAGAAAGTGAAGAGGTGGACTACTGCATCTTATCACGACCAAGAGGTGAACTACAGTATAGTTTCATGCACAAGAGATGAACTACGGCATCTTATCATGACCAAGAGGTGGACTACAGCATCTTATCGTGTGCAAGAGATGAACTACATAATCTTATCACGACCAAGAGGTGGACTACAGCATCTTATCATGACCAAGAGGTGGACTACAGCATCTTATCATGATGACCAAGAGGTGGACTACAGCATCTTATCGCGACCAAGAGGTGGACTACAGCATCTTATCATGTCCAAGAGGTGGACTACAGCATCTTATCATGACCAAGAGGTGGACTACAGCATCTTATCGTGTGCAAGAGATGAACTACATAATCTTATCACGACCAAGAGGTGGACTACAGCATCTTATCATGACCAAGAAGTGGACTACAGCATCTTATCATGATGACCAAGAGGTGGACTACAGCATCTTATCGCGACCAAGAGGTGGACTACAGCATCTTATCATGTCCAAGAGGTGGACTACAGCATCTTATCACGACCAAGAGGTGGACTACAGCATCTTATCATGACCAAGAGGTGGACTACAGCATCTTATCATGTCCAAGAGGTGGACTACAGCATCTTATCATGATGACCAAGAGGTGGACTACATCATCTTATCATGATGACCAAGAGGTGGACTACAGCATCTTATTGCGACCAAGAGGTGGACTACAGCATCTTATCATGTCCAAGAGGTGGACTACAGCATCTTATCATGACCAAGAGGTGGACTACAGCATCTTATCATGTCCAAGAGGTGGACTACAGCATCTTATCATGATGACCAAGAGGTGGACTACAGCATCTTATCATGATGACCAAGAGGTGGACTACAGCATCTTATCGCGACCAAGAGGTGGACTACAGCATCTTATCACGACCAAGAGGTGGACTACAGCATCTTATCACGACCAAGAGGTGGACTACAGTATCTTATCATGACCAAGAGGTGGACTACAGCATCTTATCATGTCCAAGAGGTGGACTACAGCATCTTATCACGACTAAGAGGAGGACTACAGCATCTTATCATGACCAAGAGATGGACTACAGCATCTTATCGTGTACAAGAGATGAACTACAGCATCTTATCATGTACAAGAGGAGGACAACAGCATCTTATCACGACCAAGAGGTGGACTGCAGAATCTTATGACGACCAAGAAGTGGGATACAGTTATGATTTTTATTGAAATGTTTTATGATCAACAACATCCAAACTTGACATCATTGAGAGCGGTGTCATCTCCTTTGCCTTGTGATCCCTCCACTCTGGTTTGGATACCACAAATCCCATGTGAGCAAATTGGACTCCAGCTTCCATAATTTCCCCAGGGGCCTCCATTTCCTCTTATAATAGTGTGATCTGAACATTGCATCATGATGTTGTTGGCCGCTGTGTCATCTCCTTTACGCTGGTGTGGCTCAACTTGTAAGGCAAAGCTTATCATATGTCCATTGGGACACCAAGAAACGGAAGTCCAGTCACCCCAGCTGTGGAGAAAGATCATAGTTTAGATGGTTGTTTACCACAAACATCAGGTCATTTGTTTAGGTATTGATTTTGGGGAATAATGTAGAAGGTAGGGGTAAAAAGAGAAGGGTTAGATTACAGTGCAGAAATGTAGAAGAGTGAGATAAGGGAATGTGATAATCTTGAAGGAACATTTCAACTATGGCAGCTGGGTACTAATCTGATTGTCCCGGCTGTGCAGAGAACTGATGCAACACAAGAGAAGTCTTTTTAAAGCAGAAGTGGCAGGTTCGGATTTTGAGCATATTAGTCATTGCCAGATTGGAGAACACAGGTAGGGTGGTAGACACAGACGAAGGAGGTGCTGCTCTGTGGAGGGCTTTGTAGGTGAAAGTGATATGTTTAATCATACCTCCCAACCATCCCAGATTCAGCGGGACAGTCTCAGATTACAGGTCCTTTCCCCCTGTCCCAGTCAGAGGGAAGTATGTCCTGTCTTCAACTCATCTGCGTTCTCACAATGGTGAAGCAGGAGCCGTCTGCCCCCTGCTTCACCATTCAGCTCCTGTGTGCTTCTGAGCTGTAGGCACAATGTGATGATGTCATTCAGATCACGCCTGCAGCTCCCTGAAGCCTCCAAGCGCTGAGACTACTGATATAGCAGCAGGGCCGCGAGGAGAGGTGAATATTAGTGTTTTTTTTATGTTAAACTGTGAGGGAAATCAAACTGGGGGCAACTGGAGGAGGAAATTAAAATGGGGGCAGCTGGAGGAGGACATTAACCTGTTGGGGAAGCTGGAGGAGGACATTAAACTGGGGGCAGCTGGTGAAGGACGTAAAACTGTGGGGGTAGCTGGAGGGGGACATTAAACTAGGGTCAACTGGAAGAGGACATTAAATTGGGGGCAACTGGAGTAGGACATAGTTGATCCCAGTTTAATGTCCCCTTCCAGGTGCCACCAGTTTAATGTACCCCTCTAGTTGCCCCCAGTTTAACTGGGGCAGCCGGAGGGGAACATTAAACTATGGGGCAGCAGGAGGATGACATTAAATTGGGGCAGCTGGAAGGTGACATTAAACTATGGGGCAGCTGGAGGGTGACATTAAACTGTAGGTGCACCAGGAGAGGGACTTTATATGTGGGGGCATGTAATGTTAAGGTGACTGCAGGAGCATTAAACTGTGTGGGAGTACAAAAAGAAATGGATGAGAATTGGAGTCAACATAGAAGTGGGTGGAGAAAAATTTGCCGCACATTCTGTCCATCTTTCTGTCCTTTGAAAGCTTGGAGGTATAGTTTAAATAGGACTCTATGGCGGATGGACAACTAGTGAAGTCACTGGCACAGACTGGTGGCATCAGTGCAGTGACTGGTACAGCATGGAGAGATCGGTAAAGCATCTGGACTGAAAAATTTGCATGGCCGCTGCATTTAGGATAGATTGGAGAGAAGAGAGCTCGAGAGTGGAAGAGCCATTAGTAAGGAGTAACAATAAGATAAGATGTTACTGAATAAACACTGCGGGGAGAGGGAGCCAGGAAACTCCATAAGAGGTGAAGGAGCACTTCTTCTGATAAGATTTATTACAAAGAATAATTGTATATACTATGTATGTATGCCATGTCTATTAAAAAGACAATATCCATTAAATATTGATTTAAGGGGGGTATTTTTACTAGGAAGTTAAGAAAAAGAAAACACAATAACGAAACCATTGATGAAAATACTCAGGCCTTAAAGGTCTTGTCAAAATCAAACAAAAAAAAAAAAAAAATCAAATAGACTGCAAATAGTTCAGATAATAAAAGTAAATCTCTCATACCTTTTTCTATTAGCCAGGGCAGCACTGCTACCGGTGCCTGATGATGTCGGCTATTTCTATTGAAGTCACCGCTACAGTGCTGACCTGGACCTGAGGATCTGTATACAGTAAGCATTGTATAAGTTGTTTGCAGTCTACTAGACTTTTTTTAGTCTCCACGTCTTGCTTCCTCCCGACCCTGACATGTGAGTGCTGCAGCCAATTACTGGCCACATGTCCACCATGTTGGGATGTCATCGCTGGAGCAAAAAGCAAAGACTAGTGGGCAGACCTGGAAACGTCAGCACCATGTTCGGGGATTGGTATGATGACTCTTGTTATTTCATAATATGCCCAGCCCTTTTATAAATAATGTATATGGTTGGACAACCTCCATAGGGATTTGACAGAGTACCAGACGTTCCTTTCGGACCTTTTAATTGTCGAGTGCTGGTGGATTGCCATAGCAGGGAAATGGGAAGAGACTGGTCAAGGCATCCTGAATTCAAGACAAAGATCTGTTTAATAAGACAGTTGTATGGACTTACTTTCCTTCTAGTGATGTGATCACTTCCACAGCGTCTCTACTTGAAGGGCGAGCACAATATAGTTTAATTGTATTCAGGGCTGTGTCATCTCCATCAGATCCAAGTGGTCGCTCCACCTAAAAACAAGCACATTGTGGTGTTTATATCAAACCATAGCTTTACAGTATAACACATAGGACAACCATGGGTAGATGGCAAAGCGGCCACTAGATCTTCCACCAACCACTCCTGCTCCATCCCACCATAAACCTTTATTGATCTACACCATTAAACAACATACAAGGAATGACATGTGAATACATTGGTTTCAGCAATTCTTCTGTCCCTTCATATCATGGGTAGTGGTCACGGGATAGATGTTAAGTGCCAACACCAATTATAACCCTACATTGTAATCATAGGCATCAATGATCTATTACATTGGATGATCTGTCTTCGAGAGCAACTGATGTCGCCAAGCTGTAGAGGAACCCCCCACTCATTCTCTAATCAGATATTTGTTGCAATACCCATTTACTGTACCTTTAAGCTGAATCCACTTGCTTTAGTATTCGGAGGACACCACTGTCGATATCCCCAGTCACCCCAAGGACCACCATTAGTAACTGAAATCCACTGGCCATAGGTCAATGTTGCCTGTATTAGGAGCAATACTACCGCTGAGGAGAACATCTTCTGGACCTAAAGTTGATCCAACTTCACGTAAGTAACTCAAAGTGAATGAAGCTCTCATGGCCTAGTCGGAATTTATAGCCCAAATATAGCACCGGGACATTTTTTTTTAGACTCCCTCTTACCGTAATTTTAGTACATATTAGCCAGACTAAATATTGATTTCGGGGGTTTAGGGGATTTTCCCAGAATGTTAAGAAGGAAAACAAAACATTTTGTTCTGGTAAGTCGTGCGCTGATTTATTTACGTAATGGTCACGAAATCACAAAGTGGCAAGTTACCTAATATTATAGAAGATAGTAGAGGATGGGATCAGAAAGTAATAAAAACATAAACTCAAAGCCATCAAATACTTAACAAGAAGTAACTCATGACTTTCTTACTTTTACTTAAAGTGTAACTCACATTTCATTGACTTATTTATTTTTATTGTGCGTGGGGGGGGGGCATTTTTGTAATATACTTTATTAATCTATCAAACTTCCTTTTAAGAGCAAACAGTCTGTAAAATTTCCATTATGCAATGATCTAACTAAGCTTTGGCAGGGAGACTCTGTACACGTGCTCAATGCAGGACATAGACCTGAAGCATTTACCAAAGGGGGGGGGTCACTTCAAATGGCTGTATCTCCGGTTTTATACTACCTAGAAAAATGGTTCTGGTATCACAAGAAAGCTGAGATTCTCAGATTCCATATAATGCCAAGATTTAAGAACTATAACATAATATGAGATATCATTAGTTTAAAAAACTGTTGGGAATTTCAACGTAATTCATGCGGAATATAAAATCATATTTCTGACTGGCGAATATTACAGCCTGTTTTATAAAAAAAAAAAAAAAAATGGAATTTAGATACAGTAATAAAGTATATTACAAAAAATGGTCACCAAACACACTATAGCAAAGAAAAAAAAAAAAAGGGAGATACGCTTTAAAGGGAAGCTGTCAGGTCTATTTGAGACACTAAACCACACACAGGTCCTGATGGACCGAAGGTTTAGTATCCCAAATAGTCTTATTCTAAGCTTATCTGTACCTGAAGTTACAATGACAACCTTTATATTTACCTGGCTCTTGTATATCCATGACTGCGCAGTTCTTCAGCTTTAGTGTGCATGTGCTGGAAATTGGGCGCATGCGCTATGAAGCAGATATATGCTTCCCCCTTCACTTCATGCAGGTGCGGGGAGCATGACAGGAAAGGCCTATTTGGTACAGTAAACTACCAGTCCATAAGGACCTGTTGGTACTTTTGTGTTCCAAATAGACCTGACAGGTTCTCTTCAAAGTTGTATTACCCTCATAACCAGTCCAGCCAGAGATGGGAATACTCGGAGTGTTCTGATAACTGGGCTGCGAGCGGGCTGTGCCACGAGCAAATAACTATAGTACATTGTTCTGTAACCACCATTTACTTCTATTTACTTCACCTTCTGTACTATTTAAGTATCTCCTGGCAACTACATCCCAAATATATGGGGTTTGAGGGAACGGAAAGGACTTATAGAAATGGGGCAGGTCCCCAAGATGGGTCACACATCTATTAGATTTTCATGATATCGGAGATGGAAAAACCCCTTTAGGCTGAAGCTTCACATGGCGAAAACACTGCGTTGTACAATAGCTGCAATGTGAATGAGATTCTGGCTATAATATGTCAATAATTCTGGTGTTTTCTGTATAGGTATAATATGGGCATGGAAGAAAACTCTGCGAAAATTAAATGCAGTATTTTTTTTTTATTTTTTTTTTTGCTGTGTTTCGCTACGTGGGGCCTTAGCCTTAAACTGTAATGTTTACTCTCTGTAAATTTTATTTTAGTACAAACAGCAGATTTTTTTTAGTTTCGTAGCCCGTATCTAGTAAAAGGCGAAGCATGTGAGATTCATCTTACAAAAATTTGAGAGGTTTGCCAAAAAATTTTAGTTCGAACAGAACACGGGAGGCGCTGTTATTATACTCCGTGGTCTCTTCAGAAGTCAATGGACCCCACATTACAATGAAGGTCCAGTCGAAGGCCTGAGCAGTCCTCACGGGACTACTAACATCGCCAAGGGGGCTACTGACATCACCAAGGGGGCTACTGACATGGGTGATCAATCTAAAAAATTTAGGGTTTGGAAAACTTGTAACGAACCTGATTCATTATGAGTTGCTTCACTCATTCCTTCCCATATCTTACTAATACTATAATAGTCATAACATGTAATAACAAAATGGTGAAAGTCGAGACTCGGGGTGTACTAAAATGATCTGTATCAGAAGGTTAAAGCTGTGTTACCACTTCGACTAAAAGAAAGAGAATTTATGGTGAAGTTTGCAGTGTAAGGATCCCCATGAGGCCGTCCTATCGATCTGGTGTCTGGTTCTCCTTCGCCTAAGATGTGGCAGAAAGTTTCCTAATATTCTGTGAGGGTTGGAGTCCTGCTTTACGAGTGCACATTGTAATTGTCTCACTTATCCATCTGGACAAGGATTCATTAGTGGTCTTAAGACCTTTACTTTTACCCTGAAAGGTTAGAAAGAGATGATATGACTTCCTAAAGTCCTTGACATATCCTGTATAAGTCTCCAAGTCTCTCCTAATATCTAATAATGGAGTTTTGTGATGAGGGATCTGGACAGAAAACTGGAAGTTCAATCAAATCAAGATCGGTAATTCCTAATGCCAGAATCTCACTAACAAATGTCCTGACTACTAGGAAGCAGACTTGAGCAACTATTTACAGTCCGCTAACTGTGGCGGTAGAACAGAGCGGTACAGAGACGGTTACAATAAACATTTTGCAATAAATACATAATGCAAAGTTCAATCCCCCCCCCCCCCCTTTTAATCTTTCTGGTACTGTTTCAGTTCCCAGTTCCCTCATCATTTATGCACAATGACCACAAGCTTCTCAGACTACTCTGTGCACACTGGTCTTTGGCAGCCTGAGACACTCTTCACTGGCTGGTATATCCAAGAGCAGGGGAAAAGGGATGCTTAAGACTGCCCTATGCATGTTATGCTTTGCCCCAGACATTATAGCTCAACCTCCACCAAATGATGACTTTTATGGGTTCCCTGACTTGAGATTCAGACAGATCAAAGACTAGACCCTCTTGTGGGGTTCTAGAGTTGTAACACAACTCACTTGTGCTGTAAGGATCTGCTCCACTGGTGAAAGCCTGAGCCTACATTTGCGCGACAGAAGTGCAAAACGGGTCGTGAAAAATGTCCATTTGTTGGTCCGAGTGGCGGAAGTTTTGACAAATCCCTTATACATTTTAATGTATCGAGGGATCCGGAAAAATGGACAATAACAGAGCATGACTTATACTTTGACGGTCCGCAACAAATGTCGTGTGAATAGCCCACATTCACAGACACTGAAATTAATGTGACTATGTTAGGGGCACAAAAAAAAAAAATAAAAAAATAAAAAATGCCACTTACTATGTCCGTGTAAATGTAGGCTTAAAGGGGTTGTCCGGGACAATTTTTTTTTTTTAATTCAGTCAGGGGAGGTGAAAAAAATAATAAGAAAATCATACTCACCTGTCCTTGGATGCTCCGGCGTCCTCCCCAGTGCGGTCCGGTCCTGCTGTGCTGAAGTCTTCTTGCGGTGGGAGTCCTCGCTGGCTTTGACGTCCTGGGTCCCTTTCCTTACGCCGCTGATTGGCCTCATTGGTCATGTTCGGTGGAAGAGAACATCGCACCAGCAGGACCGGACCGTGCTGGGAGACACTGGAGCTCCAAGGACAGGTGAGTATGGTTTTTTTTGCTTTGTTTTTTTTCACCTCCCCGGCCTAATTTTAAAATAAAATTTTATCCTGACAACCTCTTGAATCTTAAGGCCGGGGCCCCATGTTGTGAAAACGCAGTAATTTGGCCGCAGCAGAAACGTTGCTGCAAAAACCGCAGTGTTTTACAGTATCTGCAAAGTGGAAGAGATTCTGGCTAATCCCATCCACACATTGCAGAAAAATATCGACAGTGGACACGCTGCGATTTCAAAAACCGTCGCCCTTTTGTAAATTGCAGCATGTCAAGTATGCCTATGCTGGTGTTTTACGTATAGGTATAATAGTGACAGAGTCTGCAGGGGAAAACTCTGATAGTCCAGACATGGTTAATGCAACCACAGAAATCTTTATGATACCAGAATTTATTTATCACTCAGATCCTAAATTCTGGTAATTGACCCTAATCGTCCAGTCATAAGGTGCTAGGCAGATAAGATATGAGGTGCTGTTTGCAGGTGGTCAAAATACAGTATCTATATGATTATGGGTCGAGCTTTAGAATACAAAAATTAGACCTGTATAAAAATTCCTCCCCGTTGTATCTCATCTGCCGGACTTATTTACCTTGTCTGCTTCCCGTATGCTTCCCACGGTTATCTTCTGTGTGATTGTGAAATCTAAAGTTCACTGTACAGTACAATGACTGCAAAATGTTCTGTAAGTTTTAATGAGAGACTGCTCAGAATTAGAGATGGGCGAACCCCTCAAGATTCGTTTTGTTTCAGATTTGGCCAGTTTGGGTCCCTGATTCATTATAAGTAGAACAAATTTGATACAAACCATAACTTCAAGAGATCCTTTCATGTCCTCATCCATGTGCGGTTCTATATACAGCTAGAAAGCTGTGCGCTGAATTCAGCTCCCAGTATGTGCCCCAGTGGCGTTAATTTAAGCACTGATATCTCCACACTGTCAGAAGGGCAGACCTTACAGCTCAGCATCATCACTGACTTGTACTGTTAGAGGGGGAGTTCCTTATCTCCATTACTGGGACACATACCAGAAAAGCGGTATATAAATTGGCTTAAAACATAGTGTAGAATACTCTTAGGACTCCTAGGAACCTATCTATAAAACATAGTGTAGAATACTCTTAGGACTCCTAGGAACCTATCTATAAAACATAGTATAGAATACTCTTAGGACTCCTAGGATCCTATCTATAAAACATAGTGTAGAACACTCTTAGGGCTCCTAGGAACCTATCTATAAAACATAGTGTAGAACACTCTTAGGACTCCTAGGAACCTATCTATAAAACATAGTGTAGAACACTGTCAGGACTCCTAAGAACCTATCTATAAAACATAGTGTAGAATACTCTTAGGGCTCCTAGGAACCTATCTATCCAATTTCTATTTCTCTAAGGCTAATGTTATGTCAAAGTGACAGTGACATGTATGTCCATGGAAAAACGGATGGTAAGCAGAGGATACAAACTCCAATTTTAACCATACACTGCACTGACATTCACTTTTAAACATTTTAACATTCCAAAATTACCTTTTTAGGGGAAAGGTGCTTGTCTGTGGTTTATTTGACACATATTGCAGTTATATTGCAAAAAGCAATGGTTTTGCTGAAATATTAGCCTGTTTTGATGACTTGTCAGTGATACAGGGGCTTATTGTTATTTGGAAGACACCTTTGTGGCTGTGAGCAACTTGTAAAGCGATGACGAAGAATTGGCTTTCTAAAAAAAGAGCTCCTAGGAACCTATCTATAAAACATAGCATAGAACACTCTTAGAGCTCCTAGGAACCTATCTATAAAACATAGTGTAGAATACTCTTAGGACTCCTAGGAACCTATCTATAATACATAGTGTAGAATACTCTTAGGGCTCCTAGGATCCTATCTATAAAACATAGTGTAGAATACTCTTAGGGCTCATAGGAAACTATCTATAAAACATATTGTAGAATACCATTAGGACTCCTAGGAACCTATCTATAAAACATAGTGTAGAATACTGTCAGGGCTCCTAGGAACTTATCTATAAAACATAGTGTACAACACTCTTAGGGCTCCTAGGAACCTATCTATAAAACATAGCGTAGAACACTGTCAGGGCTCCTAGGAACCTATCTATAAAACATAGTGTAGAACACTCTTAGGACTCCTAGGAACCTATCTATAAAACATAGTGTAGAATACTCTTAGGGCCCCTAGGAACCTATCTATAAAACATAGTGTAGAATACTCTTAGGACTCCTAGGAACTTATCTATAAAACATAGTGTAGAATACTCTTAGGGCTCCTAGGAACCTATATATAAAACATAGCGTAGAATACTCTTAGGGCTCCTAGGAACCTATATATAAAACATAGCGTAGAATACTCTCAGGGCTTCTAGAAACCTGGTGCTAAAATCAAATGGGCCAATCACAGGAGAGCCGCTGTCGATATTGAATTCCACCACTCATAATAGCAGCGGTGGTCCCACTATGATCTATCCTTGTGCTGGGACATTACAATGTCACAGTACAGGGGTGCTAAAAAAATTCAATAGCGGCTCTTCTGTGATTGGCCCATTTCAATTTACCACTAGAGCAGTTGCTTTGGCGCTAAATTCAAATGGCCAAAGTGACTATATATAGTGGGGCCACCACCGGCAGTAGCAGCTGAATCTCCGCTATGATCTTTTTTTTTTACCCACTGCCACTATTTTTTTTATTACTATCCATGTACTGTGATGTCATAGTGTCACAGCATAGGGATAGATGATAGCTCCATGACCTCAAGGGGCTGAGGTGGAGGTCACAGACCAGTCTACGGTATATACCAAGTGCTGCGTGAGTGTGTGTGTACTCGTCTTGCTATATTATCACATGTGTGTGCTCATGTTATACATTAGATGTTACTACTTGGCAGTCTCTGACATTTAAGCGTATTCCCTGCCTTGTTACTATCTGCCCTTTGTGCTATATACCATTATTATATACCCTGCGGACTTGTCTTTTGCACACGTGATATATCACACTATTCAGGGTAATCTATGAATTGAGGATATTTATTATATTTATTAATATATTTATTATCCAACAATTTCCAGCAATATAATATTGATATTGTGCACCAGGCATTGATTTTTGACTGTATTAGTGCTTGCGCATTGATAATATTATTTCTCATATTTATGTGCATATATATATATATATATATATGTATATATACAGTGGGGGAAAAAAAAAGTATTTAGTCAGCCACCAATTGTGCAAGTTCTCCCACTTATAAAGATGAGGTCGGCCTGTAATTGTCATCATAGGTAGACCTCAACTATGAGAGACAAAATGAGAAAACAAATCCAGAAAATCACATTGTCTAATTTTTAAAGAATTTATTTGCAAATTATGGTGGAATATAAGTATTTGGTCACCTACAAACAAGCAAGATTTCTGTCTCTCCCAGACCTGTAACTTCTTTAAGAGGCTCCTCTGTCCTCCACTCATTACCTGTAGTAATGGCTCCTGTCTGACATTGTTATCAGTATAAAAGACTCCTGTCCACAACCTCAAACAGTCACACTCCAAACTCCACTATGGTGAAGACCAAAGAGCTGTGGAAGGACCAGAAACAAAATGGTAGCCCTGCACCAGGCTGGGAAGACTGAATCTGCAATAGGCAAGCAGCTTGGTGTGAAGAAATCACCTGTGGGAGCAATAATTAGAAAATGGAAGACATACAAGACCACTGACAATCTCCCTCCATCAGGGGCTCCACACAAGATCTCACCCCGTGGGGTCAAAATGATCACAAGAACGGTGAGCAAAAATCCCAGAACCACACGGGGGGACCTAGTGAATGACCTGCAGAAAGCTGGGACTAACGTAACAAAGGCTACCGTCAGTAACACACTACGCCGCCAGGGACTCAGATCCTGCAGTGCCAGACGTGTCCCCCTGCTTAAGCCAGTACATATCCAGGCCCGTCTGAAGTTTGCTAGAGAGCATTTGGATGTTCCAGAAGAGTATTGGGAGAATGTCATATGGTCAGATGAAACCAAAGTAGAACTGTTTGGTAGAAACACAACTCGTGGTGTTTGGAGGAGAGTGAATGCTGAGTTGTATCCAAAGAACACCATACCTACTGTGAAGCATGGGGGGGGCAACATCATGTTTTGGGGCTGTTTCTCTGCAAAGGGATCAGGATGACTGATCCGTGTACATGAAAGAATGAATGGGACCATGTATCGTGAGATTTTGAGTGCAAACCTCCTTCCATCAACAAGGGCATTGAAGATGAAACGTGGCTGGGTCTTTCAGCATGACAATGATCCCAAGCACACCGCCAGGGCAACGAAGGAGCGGCTTCGTAAGAAGCATTTCAAGGTCCTGGAGTGGCCTAGCCAGTCTCCAGATCTCAACCCCATAGAAAACCTTTGGAGGGAGTTGAAAGTCCGTGTTGCCCAGCGACAGCCCCAAAACATCCCTGCTCTAGAGGAGATCTGCATGGAGGAATGGGCCAACATACCGGCAACAGTGTGTGCCAACCTTGTGAAGACTTACAGAAAACGTTTCACCTCTGTCATTGCCAACAAAGGATATAGAACAAAGTATTGAGATGAACTTTTGTTATTGACCAAATACTTATTTTCCACCATAATTTGCAAATAAATTCTTAAAAAATCAGACAATGTGATTTTCTGGATTAGTTTTCTCATTTTGTCTCTCATAGTTGAGGTCTACCTATGATGACAATTACAGGCCGGCCTCATCTTTTTAAATGGGAGAACTTGCACAATTTGTGGCTGACTACTTTTTTTCCCCACTGTATATTCAGATTAATGTATTAACTGACATATTTCCACTGCTCATGGTGTTAGTGGCAGCAACTACACACGGCCATCTCCTGTGTGGGAAATTTTTTGGACTTTGCCAAATAATAAATTCACGGCAATGTGATCTGCAAAATAGACATGTAACTGTGACCAAGCAGGGACAAATGTATGAACTACGTCTCTACAAACTCACTTGCAAAGGCATCGCCAGCTTATGTGGCAAAATAGACTTGGCAGTGGCAGTGGCAGGGGAAGTGAACATGGCCTTCCTACTCGTTCACCCCGTGATCTTCCTTGTAGGCCACATCTACACCTAACACACGGTCATCTTTATCATCATCACCAACTGTTTCTCCTACTCTTTCTACTCATATTACTCTTCCACACCAATGTAAGTCATTTTTAAGGAAAGATGTGTGCAGGGAACAGCAATATCCACCCAGCCATATGGTGTTTCTGCAATTTTAGTCACACCTTGCCAAGCTGCTGGTGATGCGGTTGCTGCCTTACCACTTGGTGGATTCCATTGCGTTTTGCCATCTGATGGCATGTGCTCAACCTTTGATGGAGGATACCTAGCCACCATTGTTTCTCTAGGAAAGCTGTCCTGTCTTTTATATCGCCATGTCTCTGAGTCAATGTTGTGAGCAGCGGCCAAAGTTCATAAACGCAACACGGCCAGGAACTAGTTCCACCCCTGTTTTTGCAGGTCCAGTTACAACACCATAAAAGGCTTATTTGCCTCCTTTAGATCCTCCTCTCTGGACCATTTCCTGCTCCTATTTTTACCAAGGCAAAGTGTTGCTTCCTGCCTTCCTCTCTCATTTCATGGGTTTAAGGTGAAGGGCTGCTTATGAGCCTGGATCAGAGGAGTTACACAGCGGCCGAGCTGCTCTGCTATATTCTGCAACAAGTATTCCGCTGGATGGCTCCTCACCAAGTACAACTGGGCAGTTTTGCCAGTGACAATGGAACCAATATTGTTGCTATGCCGCAGTTAGGTTGAATAACACATTGTCACTGTATGGCCACTGGAAGTGGATGAAGATCAGGGTCATGGCCTTATTTATAGAGGAGGAACTGGGAATCCTAGACGGGAAGAGGAGGAGGAGGAAAAAACTCTCCTTTGGATGCAGAAGAGGTCTTTGATGTCACAACCACAGCCAATGGAGGAGCTGACTATATTACTTTCAACATTATGAGGATAACATTGACTACGCTACCTAAGAAGACCAACCATGGCAAGCCTCTGAGTCCATGCACACATCTGCAAGCATGGCAGGCTGTATTCTCCTCTTTCAGTGCCGCGGTTACAAGAACCAGTAGGAAAAGCAGTAGAAGCAGCATCTGGAACAGTATCTGGAACATGGCGAACCATACATGTTTCACCTTGCAGCGTCAGCCCAACCCACTACAGACAACTGACACCCAACAGCTGCTGAAGCTGCATGCTACTACTAAACAAGCGGACATCATCTCTTGTGATCCATCACATTACTCTATGCCATAATACCACTCATGCTACCACTGCTACCAGTCAGTCAGACATGTCCAGCGGCCTGGTGTGTCATATTATTCCATACTGTACTGCCTACCCTTCATACTAACACTCAGCAAGAAATGTCCCCTATCCTGGTCCATCATATTATTCCATGCTACACTGCCACTCATGTTGCCACAGCTAGCACCACTGCCATCAAACATGTCCTGCGGCCTTGTCCATCACGCTCTACTACACAAAACAGTTGATGTTACGGTGTTGGCATAAAAAAAAAAGTTATATTGAAAAAGTTCCCCACAAAGCAAATCAGCGCCATTGCATCTCTGAATGCCAGCGTCATTTTGATTTCACATCGGCTCTCTTGAAGGGATAACTTTTGGTGGCTCTTTTTTAGAAAGCCAATTCTTCTTCATCGCTTAACAAGTTGCTCACAGCCACAAATGTGTCTTCCAAATAACAATAAGCCCCTGTATCACTGACAAGTCATCAAAACAGGCTAATATTTCTACAAAACCATTGCTTTTTGCAATATAACTGCAATATGTGTCAAATAAACCACAGACAAGCACCTTTCCCCAAAAAAGGTAATTTTGGAATGTTAAAATGTTTAAAAGTGAACGTCAGTGCAGTGTATGGTTAAAATTGGAGTTTGTATCCTCTGCTTACCATCTGTTTTTCCATGGACATACATGTCACTTTCACTTTGACATAACATTAGCCTTAGAGAAATAGAAATTGGATAGATAGGTTCCTAGGAGCCCAAAGAATATTCTACACTATGTTTTATAGATAGGTTCCTAGGAGCCCAAAGAATATTCTACACTATGTTTTATAGATAGGTTCCTAGGAGTCCTAAGAGTGTTCTACACTATGTTTTATAGATAGGTTCCTAGGAGCCCTAAGAGTATTCTACACTATGTTTTATAGCTAAGTTCCTAGGAGCCCTAAGAGTATTCTACACTATGTTTTATAGATAGGTTCCTAGGAGCCCTAACAGTATTCTACATTATGTTTTATAGATAGGTTCCTAGGGGCCCTAAGAGTATTCTACACTATGTTTTATAGATAGGTTCCTAGGAGTCCTAAGAGTGTTCTACACTATGTTTTATAGATAGGTTCCTAGGAGCCCTACGAATATTCTACACTATGTTTTATAGATAGGTTCCTAGGAACCCTAAGAGTGTTCTACACTATGTTTTATAGATAGGTTCCTAGTAGTCCTAAGAGTGTTCTACACTATGATTTATAGATAGGTTCCTAGGAGTCCTAAGAGTGTTCTACACTATGTTTTATAGATAGGTTCCTAGGAACCCTAAGAGTGTTCTACACTATGTTTTATAGATAGGTTCCTAGGAGCTCTAAGAGTGTTCTACACTATGTTTTATAGATAGGTTCCTAGGAGCCCTGAGAGTATTCTACACTATGTTTTATAGATAGGTTCCTAGGAGCCCTGACAGTGTTCTACACTATGTTTTATAGATAGGTTCCTAGGAGCCCTAAGAGTGTTCTACACTATGTTTTATAGATATGTTCCTAGGAGCCCTGAGAGTGTTCTACACTATGTTTTATAGATAGGTTCCTAGGAGCCCTAAGAGTATTCTACACTATGTTTTATAGATAGGTTCCTAGGAGCCCTAAGAGTATTCTACACTATGTTTTATAGATAGGTTCCTAGGAGCCCTGACAGTGTTCTACGCTATGTTTTATAGATAGGTTCCTAGGAGCCCTAAGAGTATTCTATACTATGTTTTATAGATAGGTTCCTAGGAGCCCTAAGAGTATTCTACACTATGTTTTATAGATAGGTTCCTAGGAGGCCTAAGAGTATTCTACACTATGTTTTATAGATAGGTTCCTAGGAGCCCTAAGAGTGTTCTTCACTATGTTTTGAAGATAGGTTTGGCAGTGAATGAAATAGTGTTATTATTAATTATACATCCCACAATATCCTATAAATCCAATCAGGTATCAGCCATTAAAATTTAAATTAAATTTATTTGGCAGTCAAATGTTCTCTTGTACAAATGAAAGGAGGTATACAATGCAGCCCTGTCCCATATGATTGTAGGTACTCTCAGCCATCAGGAGGATTGAGAGCAAACTTTAAATTAAATTAATTAATTTGAATTGAAATTGATTTAAAAAAAAAGTACCTTGGAATTGACTAGGCAATGAAAGAAGTCACGTGGATGTTGTGTACTGGCAGCATTGGGAAGAAGATTTAAATTTCAATTAAAAATGTAGAACCTACAGTATTTTTTGTTGCAGATTTTGCTACAGTTTTTTGGGCCAAAGTCAGGAGCGGATTTAACAGAAGGGAAATGTCTAAGAGTTTCTTTTATATTTTCCATTCCTTTTCAAGCCACTCCCAACTTTGGTTCAAAAAACTATTAATTTTCCAATTACTTTTGGGTCCCTGAAATGAGGAGGATTTGTAGAAAAATGATTGCCTTTCCTAATCGTTTGACGTGATATTTTTTGTTGAACCCCTTGTAGTAATCCTGAAAGTCTACACTACAATTGTATCTCAGAGGTTTCATTTCAAATCCAATGTGGTGTCTGCAGAGCCCGGATCATGACGATTGTGTCACTGGCCATATATGTCTGGGCGCCCTGTAGGGATTATGTGGTGTACAAGGAGGGATTCCTGCCCAGATCGGTTCGGAGAACCTTCCATAGGAATGAATGAGCCCAGAGAATACCCCAGGCATATGGGTAAATATACATTTTTTTTAAAGGGAGTAAATTAGAAGTTTGTCGGGGGGAGAAGGTTTAGCTTAGTGTTAAAGTTTTAGATTATGCCGGACAACCCCTTTAATTAAAGGGATCTTTATAATATGGAATAGTGCAGAAAGTAATCCTGCAGAGTAGATTGATGTGGATTTTTGGAGGACCGAACTAAAGTAATCCCAATGTACTCTGCCCAATGCCTTCTCCATATCTTACTAGAGGAGCAGAGACGGCATTCCACCAGAGCGTGTATCATGTATAAGGTGTATCAGCTTTCTAGTGCCATCTACTGGTCTGTTTGTATAACATTTTTAACAAGGTTGGGAAGTAATTTTTTTTTTTTTTTGCAGATATTTTAATATCGCTATTGGGAAGCTGGATTGGTGTGAGATGTTCTGGCTTCTCTGCAGGTCTATCGGGTTTGGGTAATGTGATAATAATCATTTACAGAATCTCAGAGGGAAGGTCACCTGTAGTTATCCAACCCCCGGGACCCCTCACTGATCAGTTGTGACACCACTCCCTGATATCATGTTCAGTGGTCACATGACCAGTTCATAGCTCAGTCCCATTCAAGTGAAGTGGCTGAGCTGCGATGCCAAACACAACCGCTATACAAATATACGGCAGTGTGCTTGGTTAGTATCCAAGAGGCCATAGGGGTCACTTTCAAGCAGCTGGTCCTTGGGGGGGCCTGGTATCAGACCCCGGACATCTATCCTACAGATTTATCATCAATTGTTAAACCGGAAAAACTCATTTAATGACCCAGGAATATTTTATATTAGAAAGGTTTATACTGTCTAAGGGCAGGCTCACACTACTGTAATGTAATGACAGTAACCTCTAATACAGAATTGTCTGACCATTGTACAAGCAATGCTACCTCCGATGCCGCCCCTGCTGCCTCCTGTGTCACCCCCTCTACCTCATAGATTGTAATCTCTTGTGTCACCTCTACCTCATAGATTGTAATCTCTTGTGTCACCTCTACCTCATAGATTGTAAGCTCTTGTGTCACCCCCTCTACCTCATAGATTGTAAGCTCTTGTGTCACCTCCTCTACCTCATAGATTGTAAGCTCTTGTGTCACCTCCTCTACCTCATAGATTGTAAGCTCTTGTGTCACCTCTACCTCATAGATTGTAAGCTCTTGTGTCACCCCCTCTACCTCATAGATTGTAAGCTCTTGTGTCACCTCTACCTCATAGATTGTAAGCTCTTGTGTCACCTCCTCTACCTCATAGATTGTAAGCTCTTGTGTCACCTCTACCTCATAGATTGTAAGCTCTTGTGTCACCTCCTCTACCTCATAGATTGAAAGCTTTTGTGTCACCTCTACCTCATAGATTGTAAGCTCTTGTGTCACCTCTACCTCATAGATTGTAAGCTCTTGTGTCACCTCCTCTACCTCATAGATTGTAAGCTCTTGTGTCACCTCTACCTCAAAGATTGTAAGCTCTTGTGTCACCTCTACCTCATAGATTGTAAGCTCTTGTGTCACCTCCTCTACCTCATAGATTGTAAGCTCCTGTGTCACCTCTACCTCATAGATTGTAAGCTCTTGTGTCACCTCTACCTCATAGATTGTAAGCTCTTGTGTCACCCCCTCTACCTCATAGATTGTAAGCTCTTGTGTCACCTCCTCTACCTCATAGATTGTAAGCTCTTGTGTCACCTCCTCTACCTCATAGATTGTAAGCTCTTGTGTCACCCCCTCTACCTCATAGATTGTAAGCTCTTGTGTCACCTCTACCTCATAGATTGTAAGCTCTTGTGTCACCTCCTCTACCTCATAGATTGTAAGCTCTTGTGTCACCCCCTCTACCTCATAGATTGTAAGCTCTTGTGTCACCTCCTCTACCTCATAGATTGTAAGCTCTTGTGTCACCTCTACCTCATAGATTGTAAGCTCTTGTGTCACCTCTACCTCATAGATTGTAAGCTCTTGTGTCACCTCTACCTCATAGATTGTAAGCTCTTGTGTCACCTCCTCTACCTCATAGATTGTAAGCTCTTGTGTCACCTCCTCTACCTCATAGATTGTAAGCTCTTGTGTCACCTCTACCTCATAGATTGTAAGCTCTTGTGTCACCTCTACCTCATAGATTGTAAGCTCTTGTGTCACCTCCTCTACCTCATAGATTGTAAGCTCTTGTGTCACCTCCTCTACCTCATAGATTGTAAGCTCTTGTGTCACCTCTACCTCATAGATTGTAAGCTCTTGTGTCACCTCTACCTCATAGATTGTAAGCTCTTGTGTCACCTCCTCTACCTCATAGATTGTAAGCTCTTGTGTCACCTCCTCTACCTCATAGATTGTAAGCTCTTGTGTCACCCCCTCTACCTCATAGATTGTAAGCTCTTGTGTCACCTCTACCTCATAGATTGTAAGCTCTTGTGTCACCTCCTCTACCTCATAGAGTGTAAGCTCTTGTGTCACCTCTACCTCATAGATTGTAAGCTCTTGTGTCACCTCCTCTACCTCATAGATTGTAAGCTCTTGTGTCACCTCCTCTACCTCATAGATTGTAAGCTCTTGTGTCACCCCCTCTACCTCATAGATTGTAAGCTCTTGTGTCACCTCTACCTCATAGATTGTAAGCTCTTGTGTCACCCCCTCTACCTCATAGATTGTAAGCTCTTGTGTCACCTCCTCTACCTCATAGATTGTAAGCTCTTGTGTCACCTCCTCTACCTCATAGATTGTAAGCTCTTGTGTCACCCCCTCTACCTCATAGATTGTAAGCTCTTGTGTCACCTCTACCTCATAGATTGTAAGCTCTTGTGTCACCTCTACCTCATAGATTGTAAGCTCTTGTGTCACCTCTACCTCATAGATTGTAAGCTCTTGTGTCACCCCCTCTACCTCATAGATTGTAAGCTCTTGTGTCACCTCCTCTACCTCATAGATTGTAAGCTCTTGTGTCACCTCTACCTCATAGATTGTAAGCTCTTGTGTCACCTCTACCTCATAGATTGTAAGCTCTTGTGTCACCTCTACCTCATAGATTGTAAGCTCTTGTGTCACCTCTACCTCATAGATTGTAAGCTCTTGTGTCACCCCCTCTACCACATAGATTGTAAGCTCTTGTGTCACCTCTACCTCATAGATTGTAAGCTCTTGTGTCACCTCCTCTACCTCATAGATTGTAAGCTCTTGTGTCACCTCTACCTCATAGATTGTAAGCTCTTGTGTCACCCCCTCTACCTCATAGATTGTAAGCTCTTGTGTCACCTCTACCTCATAGATTGTAAGCTCTTGTGTCACCCCCTCTACCTCATAGATTGTAAGCTCTTGTGTCACCTCCTCTACTTCATAGATTGTAAGCTCTTGTGTCACCTCCTCTACCTCATAGATTGTAAGCTCTTGTGTCACCCCCTCTACCTCATAGATTGTAAGCTCTTGTGTCACCCCCTCTACCTCATAGATTGTAAGCTCTTGTGTCACCTCCTCTACCTCATAGATTGTAAGCTCTTGTGTCACCCGCTCTACCTCATAGATTGTAAGCTCTTGTGTCACCCGCTCTACCTCATAGATTGTAAGCCAGGGGTCTCAAACTCAATTTACCCAGGGGCCGCTGGAGGTAGAGTCTGGGTGAGGCTGGGCCGCATCAGGTTTTCCACACCGGTAATATGCTCCATATTGGCCCCTGCACATGGTATTATGCTCCCTAGTGGCCCCTGCACTTGTATTATGCTCCATTGTGGCCCCTGCACACGATATTATTTCAGACCCCAGAGTATAATGATCGGAGACCCAGGGGAGGTGACAAACATAAAAACCAATGTTACTTACCTATCCTGGACATCGGTGCACTCCTTGCAACTTTCGGCCCTGTTTAATTGCGCGCACACGTCACGTGATCGGGCCAGCGACGCGACCTGATAACGTCACCAGAGGCCCCAAGCCTGCTCGGAGTAACACCGATCGCAGGAAAGGTAAGTACATTGGTTTTTATGTTCCCTCACCTCCCCTGGGCCGCCGATTATTATACTCCGGGGCAGTGGCGTAACTAGGAATGGCTGGGCCCCAAGGCGAACATTTGACATGGGGCCCCCCCTGAACCGGTTATGGGTCCCCAAACAGTAAAATATGCTCAACAGTGGCCCCAAATAGTATTATATGCTCAACAGTGGCCCCCACACAGCATTATATGCTCCACAGTGGCCCCCATACAGCATTATATGCTCTATATTGCTCCCCCCACAGTATAATATGCTACCCACAGTGGTACCCACCCAGCATTATATGCCCCCCATAGTGGGCCCCACTCAGTATTATATGCTCCCTACAGTGGTCCCCACCCAGTATTATATGCTCTACAGTGGCCCCACCCAGTGTTATATGCTCTACAGTGGTCCCCACTCAGTATTATATGTTCCCTACAGTGGTCCCCACCCAGTATTATATGCTCTACAGTGGTCCCCACTCAGTATTATATGTTCCCTACAGTGGTCCCCACCCAGTATTATATGCTCTACAGTGGCCCCCACCCAGTATTATATGCTCTACAGTGGTCCCCACTCAGTATTATATGTTCCCTACAGTGGTCCCCACCCAGTATTATATGCTCTACAGTGGCTCCCACCCAGTATTATATGCTCTACAGTGGCCCCCACCCAGTATTATATGCTCTACAGTGGCCTCCACCCAGTATTATATGCTCCACAGTGGCCCCCACACAGTATTATAAGCTCCCAACAGCCCCCTCCACATCGGTGCTATTATTATACTTTGGGGTCTCCTCAGACCCCAGAGTATAATAATCGGAGGCCCAGGGGAAGTGATTAAAAATAACAAACATTCATACTCACCCTGCCTTACCTTTCCTTGGCATCCTCTCTCCATCCTGCCGTCTTCAGTGTCTTCAGGCCCTCTTACGACGTTGCTGCCGAGGCCTGTGATTGCGCCTCAGTGGTCACATGGGGGCGCACTGACGTCATTACGCGGCCGCACCCCATGTGACTGCTGGGGCCTAATCACAGGCCTCAGTCACATGACGGAGAAGCACCGGAGAGGACACTGCGCCCAGGAGAGGTGAAAATATGTATTTATTATTTTCAGTCACCTCCCCTGGGCTGGCATGTATTGGAAAGGGGCCTACAATATGCCAGGGCCCCTTTCCAATAACAGTATGTATAGAGGTCAGGGAACCAGGCTTTCCCCGACCGCTATCATAATGGTCCTGGGCCCACCCCCTGCCACCGCGATCGTTACTGGTTTGTGGGGTTCGCGGTAGCGGCTGCCACAGGGCTCCGGGGCCCCCTAATGTCCCAGGCCCTGTGGCAGCTGCTACCCCGATAGTTACGCCCCTGCTCCGGGGTCTGAATAGACCCCGGAGTATAATAATAGTAGTATTTGAGGCCCGCGGCCTCACTTACCGACACCCGCGGCTGCTCACAGCAGTGTCCACTTCCCTTTCTGCGTCCCATAGCAGAAGGGGAAGCGGAGGCGGCCACGAGCAGACGCCGGTTAGGGAAATAAATAGGCCATTACCTGCCGGGAATACTCCAGCAAGTAACGGCCTATTTATATAAACATAAAAAACTTATCCTCACCTACCTGCGATGCCTTGATGCAGCCGCCGCCTCCTCTTGTCCGAGACGTCTGTGTCTCAGCGTAGGAGGCACGATGACGTCATTATATCGCCGCCTGCGCTGTGATGCAGACGTCTCGTAAGCCAGCCCAGGTTTGGGCTGGTTTACATTAGATAGTAAAAAATGCCACCCCCAGACAGTGTGCCCCTGGTGCCATTCGTATCAAACTCGGGCCGCACTAACAATAAACTTTGATATTGAGGTGTTGGCCGCAAACTATTGTCCGGAGGGCCGCAGTTGGCCCGCGGGCCGCGAGTTTGAGACCCCTGTTGTAAGCTCTTGCGAGCAGGGCCCTCAGTCCCAGTGTGCGAATTGACTATTTCTTTGTAATGTATCTTTTTTGTCTGTACTTGAACCCTACAAATTGTACAGTGCTGCGGAATATGTTGGCGCTATATAAATAAAATGTATTATTATTATTATTATTAATGTCCGTTGCTCTCATCCATCAGAGGATGACAGCAGGATGATTTGGGGGCATTTAGCATTACCCCTTAAACAAATATGACAGTTTTGATGTCCTAAAGAAATAAGAAATGTTAAGTCTAAATGAAGGACTTGAAAGTTTATTCCGAAACAGAATAAGATGACGTAGTGTATATCAATGAGTATATAGAAGAGGCTCTGGTGCCACCTAATGGATCAATAAGGGTAATGGACCTGTGAAGCCTTGTTATTAAGTGATTAGTCCAACAATTTAGTCACCTTCCTAAAAATTAATTATTTTTTTCATGCATAGTATTTATATATGTGCTGACTTATGATTAAATTAACAAAGACAACGCCCCGCCCGCACAGACTTTTATTTTAATATCTATCCCATATCTATCTATCTATCTATCTATCTATCTATCTATCTATCTATCTCATATCTATCTATCTATCTATCTATCTATCTATCTATCTATCTCCTATCTATCTACCTACCTCATTATTATTATTATTATTATTATTATTATAGCACCATTAATGCCATGGTGCTCTGTACATTATTATATTAATTCCATGGTGCTCTGTACATTATTATATTAATTCCATGGTGCTCTGTACATTATTATATTAATTCCATGGTGCTTTACATTTGAGGGTTTACATACAGTACACAAGATATACAAAACAGATAATACTAGCAGTGATCACTGGCACAGCGGGATAGAGGGCCCTGCCCGCAAGGGCTTACAGTCTGAGGGAAGAGGGATAGAGACAGAAGGTGAGGGTAGAGGCTGTACAGGTGGTGGTGTGGTGACAGTAGTGTTATTGGAGGTTGTACAGATGGCGTTGTGGTGACAGTAGTGTTATTGGAGGTTGTACAGGTGGTGGTGTGGTGACAGTAGTGTTATTGGAGGTTGTACAGGTGGTGGTGTGGTGACAGTAGTGTTATTGGGGGTTGTAGGCCTTCCTGAATAGATGAGTCTTCAGGGCCTTCTTGAAGCTTGTGACTGTGGGGGTCAGTCTTATGTGTCTTGGTAATGAGTTCCAGAGTATGGGGGATGCACGGGAGAAGTCTTGGAGTCGATTGTGTGAAGAGCGGATAAGAGCGGAGCGGAGTAGGAGGATCGGAGGTTACATGCGGGCAGGTAGCGGGAGGTTAGGTCGGAGATATATGGAGGGGACAGGTTGTGGATGGCTTTGTATGTCAGCAATAGTAATTTGAACTCTATTCACTGGGTAACGGGTAGCCAGTGAAGGGATTGGCAGAGGGGAGTGGCCGATGAAGAACGGGGGGGAGAGGTGTATTAGGCGAGCAGCGCAGTTTAAAGTGGACTGGAGGAGGGCGAGAGTGTTAGCTGGGAGGCCATGGAGAAGGGTGTTACAGTAGTCTAGGCGGGAGATTATGAGGGCGTGGACTAGAATCTTTTTAGTTTCAGGGGTGAGGAAGGAGTGGATTCAGTGGATGTTCTTGAGTTGGAGGCGGCAGGAGGTGTTGAGGGTTTGAATATACGACTTGAAGGATAGGTCAGAGTCTAGGGTTATCCCAAGGCAGCGGGACTGTGGGATTGGGGTGAGAGTGGTTCCATTAATTTTGATAGATGGGTCAGGTAGAGGGGCCGTGCGAGGAGGGGTGAAGATTATGAACTCTGTTTTCTCCATGTTGAGTTTGAGGAAGCAGGAGGAGAGAAAGGAGGCTACGGCTGCTAGACATTCTGGGACTCTGGACAACAGGGAGGTAATGTCTGGTCCAGAGAGATATATTTGGGTGCCGTCAGCATAGCAATGGTAATGGAAACCATGGGATTCTATGAGTTGGCCAAAGCCTAGGGTGTAGATGAAGAACTGGAGGGGTCTGAGGACGGAGCCTTGGGGGACACCTACAGAAAAAGAACTTGGCATAGAGGTGGTGTGCGAGTGAGAGACGCTGAATGTGCGGTTGGTGAGGTATGAGGAGATCCAGGAAAGGGCCAGGTCTGAGATGCCAAGGGATGAGAGAGTTTCTAGCAGGAGGGAATGGTCGACTGTATCAAAGGCAGAGGAGAGGTCAAGGAGGAGGAGGACAGAATAGTGACATTTGGCTTTGGCAGTTAGAAGGTCGTTAGTGACCTTGGTTAGGGCAGTTTCTGTGGAGTGATGGGGTCTGAAGCCTGACTGTAGTCTGTCACAGAGCACATTGGACGAGAGATAGGAGGATAGTTTGGAGTTCAGAGTGGACATGTTGCTCGAGCAGTTTAGAGGCGTACGGGAGCAGTGAGATGGGGTGATAGTTGGTTGGAGAGGACGGGTCGAGGGAGGGTTTCTTAAGTATAGGCGTGAAGGTAGCATGTTTGAAGGCAGAAGGGAAGGATCCAGTGGTTAGGGATACGTTGAAGAGATGGGTTAGGGCAGGAGTAATGACTTCCGAGAGTTTTGGGATGAGATGTGACTGGATTGGGTCAAGTGCACAGGAGGTGAGGTGGGATTTAGAGATTAGGGTGGAGAGCTTTTCATCAGTGATGGTGGAGAAACAGGTTAAAAAAGAAGAGCACTGAGCAGTTGGGTAGAGTGGTTGTCGGGGGTGTAGGGTGAGACTGTCTCTGATGGTGTCAATTTTGCTTTTGAAATAAGAGGCATGTCGGAGGGGGCGCAGGAGGACGGAGAAGGGAGTTGAAGGTAGTGAATAGCTGTTTGGGGTTACGGGATAGTGCAGATATTAGTGTGGTGAAGTAGACCTGCTTTGCATATACCTCATATCTATCTATCTATCTATCTATCTATCTATCTATCTATCTATCTTACTCCTATTGACACTGTGTTACTATGCAAAGCTCTGTATTACTAACAATAGTACGGTCGGTGTTCCTCTTTGTTATAATTAAGTTTTTCAGGCATGAGACTTGTTCATGTGATCAAATGATGTTTTTCTCTTTGTCAACCAACACCAAAGCAAATAGAACTTCTATTTTATGGACAATATTTTATTTACACCTATATTATATACACTATTTTATCTACACTGTATTATATACACTACATTATATACAGTATATTATATGCACTATATTACATACACTATATTATATACACTACATTACATACACTATATTATATACACGACATTATATACACTATGCTATATACAATATATTATATACACTACATTATATACAGTATATTATATGCACTATATTATATACACTACATTATATACACCATATTATATACACTACATTATCTACACTATATTATATACACAACATTATATACAGTACATTATATGCACTATATTATAGACACTACATTATAGACACTACATTATATACACTACATTATATACACAACATTACATACACTATATTATATACACTATTTTATCTACACTATATTATATATACTACATTATATACAGTATATTATATGCACTATATTACATACACTATATTATATACACTACATTACATACACTATATTATATACACGACATTATATACACTATGCTATATACAATATATTATATACACTACATTATATACAGTATATTATATGCACTATATTATATACACTACATTATATACACCATATTATATACACTACATTATCTACACTATATTATATACACAACATTATATACAGTATATTATATGCACTATATTATAGACACTACATTATAGACACTACATTATATACACTACATTATATACACAACATTACATACACTATATTATATACACTATTTTATCTACACTATATTATATATACTACATTACATACACTATATTATGTACACTACATTAAATACACTATATTATATGCACTATATTATACACACTGCATTATCTACACTATATTATATATACTACATTATATACAGAATATTATATGCACTATATTATATACACCATATTATATAAACGACATTATATACACTATATTATATACACTACATTACATACACTATATTATATACAATATTTTATCTACACTATATTATAGACACTTCATTATATACAGTATATTATATGCACTATATTATCTACACTACATTACATACACTATATTATATACATTATTTTATCTACACTATATTATATACACTACATTATATACAGAATATTATATACACTACATTATATACACTATATTATATACACTACATTATATACACTACATTACATACACTATATTATATACACTATTTTATCTACACTATATTATATACACTACATTATATACAATACATTATATGCACTATATTATATACACCATTTTATCTACACTATATTATATATACTACATTACATACTCTATATTATATACACTATATTATATTCACTACATTATATACAGTATATTATATGCACTATATGATATACTGTACACTACATTATCTACACTATATTATATACACTACATTACATACACTATATTATATACATTATTTTACCTACACTATATTATATACACTACATTATATACAGTATATTATATGCACTATATTATATACACTACATTATATACAACATATTATATCCACTACATTATCTACACTAAATTATATAATATACACATAGTATATCATGTACACTACATTATATACACTATATTATATACACTACATTATCTACACTATATTATATACACTATATCATATACCGTATATTATATGCATTATATTATATACTGTACATTACATTATATACAGTATATTATATACACTACAATATATACACTATATTTATCTACACTACATTATCTAGACTACATTATATATACTACATACAGTATATTATATGCACTATATTATATAAACTACATTATATACAGTATATTATATGCACTATATTATATACACTACATTATATACACTATATTATATACACTGCATTATATACACTATATTATCTATACCATATTATATACACTACATTATAGACAGTACATTACATACACTATACTATATACACTATTTTATCTACACTACATTACATACACTATATTATATGCATTATCTACACTATATTATATACACATTATATACAGAATATTATATACACTACATTATATACACTATATTATATACACTACATTATATACACTACATTATATACACTACATTACACACACTATATTATATACACTATTTTATCTACACTATATTATATACACTACATTATATACAGTACATTATATGCACTAGATTATATACACCATTTTATCTACACTATATTATATATACTACATTACATACACTATATTATATACACTATATTATATTCACTACATTATATACAGTATATTATATGCACTATATTATATACACTACATTATAAACACTATTATATGCACTACATACATAAACTATATTATATACACTATATTATATACACTACATTATATACAGTATTTTATATGCACTATATTATATACAGTATTTTATCTACACTATATTATATATACTACATTACATGCACTATATTATATACATTACATTACTTAGACTATATTTTATACACTATTTTATATACACTATATTATAGACACTATATTATAGACACTATATTATAGACACTACATTATATACAGTATATTATATGCACTATATTATATAAAATACATTATATATACCATATTATATACAATACATTATCTACACAATATTATATATATATATATATATATATATATATATATATATAGTATATTATATGAACTATATTATATACACTACATTAAATACACTATATTATATACACTATTTTATCTACACTATATTATATTATATATACTACATTACATACACTATATTATATGCACTATATTAAATACACCATATTATATACACTGCATTATATACAGTATATTATATGCACTATATTATATACACTACATAATATACACTATATTATATACACTACATTACATACACTATATTATATACACTACATTACATACACTATATTATATACATTATTTTACCTACACTGTATTATATACACTACATTATATATAGTATATTATATGCACTATATTATATACACTATATTATATACACTAAATTATATACACTATATTATATACACTACATTACATACACTATATTATATACACTATTTTATCTACACTATATTATATACACTACATTATATACAGTATATTATATGCACTATATCAGGGGTAGGCAACCTTTTTTGTTCGGGCGTGCCGATTTTGATTAAAAAAATCAAAGTTGAGGTACTCAGAGTGCCGGTCAATAATTGTAAGTCTGACGACCCCTGCACACGGTATTATGTCACATAGCGGCCCCTGCACACGGTATTATGGTGATAATACTAGTGATAATTGCTATTACTATTATTTTAGCGTGTAACAGATATCACTAGAGAGGCGGGCGGCGTATTTTACTCTATAAAGATCAGGTATGGACAGGACAGGGACAGTGAAAAAATGTAACCTTTATTGGTGACTTTGTGCATGTGTTGTGTAAGTGTTTGGTGCGACACTTCTGGCGCTGCGACCTGGACGATGGTAAATGTCTGGGTCACAGCGCCAATAACTTCCTGGTTATGTGATTAGGCTCAGAGGGGTATTACATTATCCCTCTATGTGACTATCAGAGAGCAAAAGTACAGTATGCTCTCTGATTGATAGGAGAGGGGATAACATGGACAGAAGTCCTCGCTACCCCCCCCTGGGGTCATTTGTAGCTTATGCACAGACAATGAGGAGTTATCATTGTCTCTGCAGCTCCTCCTCCCCCTCCTTCCTTAGCTCTAAGATGCTGCCTGACACAGGAGGGGGGGGGGACACTTTTAGAGCTCCATTTGTAAGGATCTCTTAGGGCCACAAAGATGCAACTGGATTCATTTTAAAGATGAGAATCTCATCTTTAAAACGATATCAAGATCTCCATGATTGACCTTACACATTCAGAGCGATTCACTGTTAAAACGATGTCGGGAATTGAGATCTGCATTGGGATTTCAATGCCGAACATCGTTTTCACCAGCGGGACGTTTAAGGACGATCATGGTGATCTTGGTATCATTTTAAAGAGGAGATTCTCATCTTTAAAATGAATCCAAGTGTTTCTTTATAGCTTTAACCAATCCTGAGCAATTCACTCAGGTACAGTAGTGAAGCCGGCAGTTATATATGCACTATATTACGTACACTACATTATATACACCAGATTATATACACTACATTATCTATACTATATTATTTACACTACATTTTATACACTATATTATATACACTACATTGCATACACTATATTATATACACTATTTATCTACACTATATTATATACACTACATTATATACACTACATTATATACACTACATTATATACACTACATTATATACACTATTTTATCTACATTATATTATATATACTACATTACATACACTATATTATATACACTATAATATATTCACTACATTATATACAGTATATTATATGCACTATATTATATACCCTACATTATATACACCATATTATATCCATATTATATACAATACATTATCTACACTATATTTTAGATAGTACATATATATATATATATATATATATATATATACAGTATATTATATGCACTATATTATATACACTAAATTATATACACTACATTATATACACTTTATTATATACACTACAATACATACACTATATTATATACACTAAATTATATACACTACATTATATACACTATATTATATATACTACATACAGTATATTATATGCACTATATTATATACACTACATTATATACAGTATATTATATGCACTATATTATATACACTACATTATATATACCATATTATATACACTACATTATCTACACAATATAATATGTACTAAATATATATATATATATATATATATATATATATATATATATATACAGTACAGACCAAAAGTTTGGACACACCTTCTAATTCCAAGAGTTTTCTGTATTTTCATGACTATAAAAATTGTAGATTCACACTGAAGGCATCAAAACTATGAATTAACACATGTGGAATTATATACTTAACAAAAAAGTGTGAAACAACTGAAAATATGTCTTATATTCTAGGTTCTTCAAAGTAGCCACCTTTTGCTTTGATTACTGCTTTGCACACTCTTGGCATTCTCTTGATGCGCTTCAAGAGGTAGTCATCTGAAATGGTCTTCCAACAGTCTTGAAGGAGTTCCCAGAGATGCTTAGCACTTGTTGGCCCTTTTGCCTTCACTCTGCGGTCCAGCTCACCCCAAACCATCTCGATTGGGTTCAGGTCTGGTGACTGTGGAGGCCAGGTCATCTGGCGTAGCACCCCATCACTCTCCTTCTTGGTCAAATAGCCCTTACACAGTCTGGAGGTGTGTTTGGGGTCATTGTCCTGTTGAAAAATAAATGATGGTCCAACTAAACGCAAACCGGATGGAATAGCATGCCGCTGCAAGATGCTGTGGTAATCATGCTGGTTCAGTATTCCTTCAATTTTGAATAAATCCCCAACAGTTCACCAGCAAAGCACCCCCACACCATCACACCTCCTCCTCCATGCTTCACGGTGGGAACCAGGCATATAGAGTCCATTCGTTCACCTTTTCTGCGTCGCACAAAGACACGGTGGTTGGAACCAAAGATCTCAAATTTGGACTCATCAGACCAAAGCCCAGATTTCCACAGGTCTAATGTCCATTCCTTGTGTTCTTTAGCCCAAACAAGTCTCTTCTGCTTGTTGCCTGTCCTTAGCAGTGGTTTCCTAGCAGCTATTTTACCATGAAGGCCTGCTGCACACAGTCTCCTCTTAACAGTTGTTGTAGAGATGTGTCTGCTGCTAGAACTCTGTGTGGCATTGACCTGGTCTCTAATCTGAGCTGTTCTTAACCTGCAATTTCTGAGGCTGGTGACTCGGATGAACTTATCCTCCGCAGCAGAGGTCTTCCTTTCCTGGGGCGGTCCTCATGTGAGCCAGTTTCTTTGTAGCGCTTGATGGTTTTGGCCACTGCACTTGGGGACACTTTCAAAGTTTTCCCAATTTTTCGGACTGACTGACCTTCATTTCTTAAAGTAATGATGGCCACTCGTTTTTCTTTACTTAGCTGCTTTTTTTCTTGCCATAATATAAATTCTAACACTCCATTCAGTAGGACTATCAGCTGTGTATCCACCTGACTTCTGAACAACACAACTGATGGTCCCAACCCCATTTATAAGGCAAGAAATCCCACTTATTAAACCTGACAGGGCACACCTGTGAAGTGAAAACCATTTCAGGTGACTACCTCTTGAAGCTCATCAAGAGAATGCCAAGAGTGTGCAAAGCAGTAATCAAAGCAAAAGGTGGCTACTTTGAAGAACCTAGAATATAAGACATATTTTCAGTTGTTTCACACTTTTTTGTTAAGTATATAATTCCACATGTGTTAAGTCATAGTTTTGATGCCTTCAGTGTGAATCTATAATTTTTATAGTCATGAAAATACAGAAAACTCTTGGAATGAGAAGGTGTGTCCAAACTTTTGGTCTGTACCGTATATAGTATATTATATGCACTATATTATATACACTATATTATACACACTATATTACATACAATGTATTATATACACTACATTATAAACAGTATATTATTCGCACTATATTATATATTATACACATTATCTACACTATATTATATACACTACATTAAATGCACTATTTCATATACATTATTTTATCTACATTATATTATCTACACTACATTATATACAGTATATTATATGCACTATATTATATACACTACATTATATACAGTATATTATATGCACTATATTATATACACTACATTATAAACACCATATTATCTACACTACATTATCTACACTATATTATATATGGTACATACAGTATATTATATGAACTATATTATATACACTACATTATATACAGTATATTATATGCACTATATTATATACACTACATTATATACACCATATTATATACGCTACATTATGTACACTATATTATATATATATATATATATATATATATATATATATATATATACACACACACAGTTATATATATATATATATATATATATATATATATACAGTATATTATATGCACTATATTACATACACTACATTATATACACCATATTATATACACTACATTATCTACACTATATTATTTATTTATATATATATATATATATATATATATATATATATATACATATATTTGTATATACAGTATATTACATGCACTATATTATATACACTACATTACATACACTATATTATATACATTAAATTACTTACACTATATACACTATACACTATAATATATACCCTACATTATGTACACTATATTATATACACTATTTTATATACACTATATTATGTACACTATATTATATACAGTATATTATATGCACTATATTATATACACTATTTTATCTACTCTATATTATATATACTACATTACATACACTATATTATATACATTAAATTACTTACACTATATTATATACACTATAATATATACCCTACATTATGTACACTATATTATATACACTATTTTATATACACTATATTATGTACACTACAATATATACTGTATATTACATGCACTATATTGTATTCACTACATTATATTATATACACTACATCTACACAATATTATATATACTATATATATATATATATATATATATATATATATACACTGCATAAAATACACTATATTATATACACTATATTACATACACTATATTATATATACTACATTACATACACTATATTATATGCACTATATTATATACACCATATTATCTACACTACATTATATACAGCATATTATATGGACTATAATATATACACTACATTACATACACTATATTATATACACTATATTATCCACACTATATTATATATACTTCATTACATACACTATATTATAGGCACTATATTATAAACACGATATTATATACACATTATATGCACTACATTATATACACTACATTACATACACTATATTATATACACTATTTTATCTACACTATATTATGTACACTACATTATCTACACAATATTATATATACTATATATATATATATATATATATATATATATATATATATATATATAAACAGTCATGGCCAAAAGTTTTGAGAATAATACAAATATTAATTTTTACAAAGTCTACTGCTTCAGTTTTTCTAATGGCAATTTGCATATACTCCAGAATGTTATAAAGAGTGATCAGCTTAACAGCAATTACTTGCAAAGTCAATATTTGCCTAGAAAATGAACTTTATCCCCCAAAACACATTTCAACATCATTGCAGCCCTGCCTTAAAAGGACCACCTAACATCGTTTCAGTGATTGCTCCATTAACACAGGTGTGGGTGTTGATGAGGACAGGGCTGGAGATCAATCTGTCATGATTGAGTAAGAATGACACCACTGGACACTTTAAAAGGAGGCTGGTGCTTGCCATCATTGTTTCTCTTCTGTTAACCATGGTTATCTCTAAAGAAACACGTGCAGTCATCATTGCACTGCACAAAAATGGCCTAACTGGGAAGAGTATTGCAGCTAGAAAGATTGCACCTCAGTCAACAATCTATCGCATCATCAAGAACTTCAAGGAGAGAGGTTCCATTGGTGCCAAAAAGGCTCCAGGGCGCCCAAGAAAGACCAGCAAGCGGCAGGACCGTCTCTTAAAAGTGTTTCAGCTGCGGGATCGGGCTACCAGCAGTGCAGAGCTTGCTGAGGAATGGCAGCAGGCAGGTGTGAGTGCATCTGCACGCACTGTGAGGCGGAGACTCTTGGAGCAAGGCCTGGTCTCAAGGAGGGCAGCAAAGAAGCCACTTCTCTCCAGAAAAAACATCAGGGACAGACTGATATTCTGCAAAAGGTACAGGGAGTGGACTGCTGAGGACTGGGGTAAAGTCATTTTCTCTGATGAATCCCCTTTTCCATTATTTGGAACATCTGGAAAACAGCTTATTCGGAGAAGAAGAGGTGAGCGCTACCACCAGTCTTGTCTCATGCCAACTGTAAAGCATCCTGAAACCATTCATGTGTGGGGTTGCTTCTCAGCCAAGGGAATCGGCTCTCTCACAGTCTTGCCTAAAAACACAGCCATGAATAAAGAATGGTACCAGAATGTCCTCCAAGAGCAACTTCTCCCAACCGTCCATGAGCAGTTTGGCGCTCAACAATGCCTTTTCCAGCATGATGGAGCACCTTGCCATAAAGCAAAGGTGATAACTAAATGGCTCAGGGAACAAAACATAGAGATTTTGGGTCCATGGCCTGGAAACTCCCCAGATCTTAATCCCATTGAGAACTTGTGGTCAATCATCAAGAGACGGGTGGACAAACAAAAACCAACAAATTCAGACAAAATTAAAGCATTGATTCTGCAAGAATGGACTGCTATCAGTCAGGATTTGGTCCAGAAGTTGATTGAGAGCATGCCAGGGAGAATTGCAGAGGTCCTGAAGAAGAAGGGTCAACACTGCAAATATTGACTTGCTGCATTAACTCATTCTAATTGTCAATATAAGCTTCTGTTACTCATAATATGAATGCAATTCTATTTCTGTATGTGATAAAAACATCTGACAAACACACATAAAAACCAGAGGGCAGCAGATCATGTGAAAATAGAATATTTGTGTCATTCTCAAAACTTTTGGCCATGACTGTATATACATCCATATTATATACACTAAATTATCTACACTATATTATATATACTACATACAGTATATTATATGCATTTTGTTATATACACATATTATATACACTTCATTATCTACACTATATTATATATACTGTATATATATATATATATATATATATATATTTATATATATATATATATATTTATATATACAGTATATTATATGCACTATATTATATACACTACATTATATACACTATATCATATACACTACATTATATACACTATATCATATACATTACATTACATACACTATATTATATACACTACATTATATACAGTATATTATATACACTACATAAAATACACTATATTATATACATTATTTTATCTACACTATATTATCTACACTACATTATATACAGTATATTATATGCACTATATTATATACACTACATTATATACACTATATTATATATACTACATACAGTATATTATATGCACTATATTATATACACTACATTAAATACACTATATTATATGCACTACATTACATACACTACTGTATATTATACGCACTATATTATATACACTACATTATATACAGTATATTATATGCACTACATTACATACACTATATTATATACACTACATTATATACAGTATATTATATACACTACATTACATACACTACTGTATATTATACGCACTATATTATATACACTACATTATATACACTATATTATATACACTACATTACATACACTATATTATATACACTACATTATATACAGTATATTATATACACTACATTACATACACTATATTATATACATTATTTTACCTACACTATATTATATACACTACATTATATACAGTATATTATATGCACTATATTACATACACTATATTATATACACTACATTATATACACTACACTATATACACTATATTAGAGACACTACATTATATACAGTATATTATATGCACTATATTATATACACTACACTATATAGACTATATTATAGACATTACATTATATACAGTATATTATATGCACTATATTATATACACTACATTATCTACACTATATTATATGCACTACATTACATACACTACTGTATATTATACGCACTATATTATATACACTACATTACATACACTATATTATATACATTATTTTACCTACACTATATTATATACACTACATTATATACAGTATATTATATGCACTATATTATATGCACTATATTATATACACTACACTATATAGACTATATTATAGACATTACATTATATACAGTATATTATATGCACTATATTATATACACTACATTATCTACACTATATTATATAATAATAATAATAATAATAATAATAATAGTCCTTTAATAGTCCTTTAATATATATATAGTATATTATATACCCTACATTATATACACCATATCATATACACTACATTATATACACTACATTATCCACACTTTATTATATATAATATATATATATATATATATATATATATATATACAAAAAAGATTCAGACAGCACATCCCAATGTGAACAGGTGCAAGCTACTGTGGTAAAATGTATAAAAACAAAAAAGTGTAGCAGCCTCTGACACAGCACAGGGGTATATAGAGAACAGAGATCGCATTACTGCTATTATTGGCACCTACAAACTAATATGAATAAACTAAAATTTTGAGGTTCTTAGTTATACATATTTGATCAAACAGTAGGAAGCCCATCTGCCCCGACAAGGCGACCTCATTAAGGTGGGACCCTATACTAATGCCTCTATTAAACCCAAAATAAATCTACAGTGTGAACACAGGGCAATAACATACCTCTCTTGGACCCAGAACAGTTAGTCTGATACGGCATCATATCCTGTGAGGTAATGCGGGAGCGTGAACAGAGGAGGGTACGTTTTAGGGATTCTAACTACGGAAGGGTTTACATTAGGAGTTGTGATCGGCCTGTCTGAAAAGATATGTCTTGGGGAAATTCAGTGTGTTACAGCAGCAAAGATAAGATAAGCAGATACAAATACAAATACAACATGTACAGGAATGTTCCAAGGTGAGAGGCATTACATTAATAGCAGACAGACAGATAGGACGTAGCAGAGGAGGGGGGGGATATAACAGGCAGAGAGATATTTCACTTCTCTGTGTGTAATGATCTCCGCTTAGGTCGGTGTTGGTTGTACAGCCTAACCGCGGTGGGGAGGAAAGACTACACTATATACACTGTATTATAGACACTACATTGTATACAGTATATTATATGCACTATATTATATACACTGCATTACATACACTATATTATATACATTACATTACATACACTATATTATATACACTACATTATATACACTATATTATATACATTATTTTATCTACACTATATTATATAAACTACATATATATATACAGTATATTATATGCACTATATTATATGCACTACATTCAGTGGTGACCCTAGCCTCTTTGCTGCCTGAGGCGGACTATAGAAAGACACCCCCCCACCCCCCCAAAAAAAAAACAAAAAACTGAGTTTCCATGCTACTAGTTTGACACACTGTTCTCGTCGCACAATATACACAATACACAAAGTTATAAAACAGTTTAAGAATTCTTCTTCCTGTATTACTTCAGTATCAGATCAACAACACGGCATTAACAATGACAATAACTTCCCACATCTTCTGCTTGGTGGATGGACGAGCCCACGTGGCCCCCATTCTCTATAATAGGAGCCCCGCAGATAGCTGAGTACTGGACTTCGGGTATCTTTGGCACTCCCATTGAAGTGAATGAGAACCACGCGGGTTCGTCCATCCACCAAGTGACACCTATATATATGGCTGCGGCCAGGCTGGATTCCCACCTAGTGGGGGGGAAAACCCAATTCTCAGGCTCAGTGGGGTCTCAGCAGACAGACCCCCATCACTCAGGTATTTATCCTCTATCATTTAGGTGAATACAGGGCAGTAACATTCTGTGACTTACAGGTGACGTCTCTGACTAATCCTTCACATTTCCCTTCTCTTCCCTCTGGACCGCCATGACCACTTCTTCCAGCTGTGACTTGTCTCTGTAAAGTTTGCAGCACAGACATCTTTGGCTCCTCACTTTTCCAGGAACCGACCCACATTGTCCTCACCTACACAAAGCCCCCATCCTGCTGCTACCCCAATTATATAATATATGATATAACCCCCCATAATGAATAATACCCCCAAGTGCATCTTTATATTAATAATGTCCGTGTGTACCCTGAATAAATAGTGTCCCTAATTAATAATGCCTCAGGTGTTAACTAATTAAAAGGTTTTCCAGGTCATTAATAAACTAATCAGTGGGGTTCAAAAACCCAGGACCCCCACTGACCAGCTGTTTGAATGGTACCTGTGTAAGCGCCGTGACCGCTTCTCTGTTTACATAGTGTATTTCATCTCATAGCGGCCATGTCATGTAACTACAGCCTCGTCCTGTACATGTCTACAGTATGTGACAAGGCTACAATTACATCACACGGCCACTATAAACAGACAGCGTATAATATAAACAGGTGCCATAGCCCATGTTTATAGCGCCCCATTTACACACACTATAATGTTCCACAGCAGCCCCTGCACACAGTATTACACAGTGTTATGGCCCGCAGCGGCCCCTGCACACGGTATTATGCCTCTCAGCGGCCCCTGCACACGGTATTATGCTCCATAGTGGCCCCTGCTCACGATATTATGCCCCGCATTGGCCATTGCACACGGTATTATGTTCCACAGTAACTCCTGCACACAGTTTTATGCCCCATATTGGCCCCTGCACACGGTATTATGCTCCATATTGGCCCCTACACACGGTATTATACTCCACAGTGGCCCCAGCACACGGTATTATGCTCCATAGTGGCCCCTGCACTGGTATTATGCTCTATAGTGGCCCTTGCACTGGTATTATGCTCCATAGTGGCCCCTGCACTGGTATTATCCTCCATAGTGGCCCTTGCACTGGTATTATGCTCCATAGTGGCCCCTGCACTGGTATTATGCTCCATAGTGACCCCTGCACCCGGTATTATGCTCTATAGTGGCCCCTGCACTTGTATTATGCTCCAGAGTGGCCCCTGCACAGGGTATTATGCTCTACAGTGGTCCCTGCACAGGGTATTATGCCCCATAGTGGCCGACCCATGAACTATTATTATACTCTGGGGTCTTTTCAGACCCCAGAGTATAATGATCAGAGACCCAGGGGAGGTAACAAACATAAAAAACAGAGTTACTTACCTATCCTGGACACCGGTGCACTCCTTGCAGCTTTCGGCCCTGTTTAATTGCGCACACACGTCACGTGATCAGGCCGGCGACGCGACCTGATGACGTCACCACAGGCCTCAAGCCTGCTCGGAGTTACATCGGATCGCAGGAGGTGAGTAACATTGGTTTTTATGTTCCCTCACCAACCCTAGGCCTCCGATTATTATACTCCGGGGTCTATTCAGACCCCGGAGTATAATAATAGTAGTATTTGCGGCCCGCGGCCTCACTTACCGATCCCCGCGGCCGCTCACAGTGGCATCCACTTCCCCTTTCTGCAGCCCATAGCAGAAGGGGAAGCGGGGGCGGCCACGAGCAGACGCGGGGTAGGTAAATAAATAGGCCCTGACCTGCCGGGGGGATACTCCAACAGGTTACGGCCTATTTATATATATAAAAAAAAAGCTATACTCACCTGCGATGCCTTGATACAGCCGCCGCCGCCTCCTCTTCTTGTCCGCGACGTCTGTGTCTCAGCGTAGGCGACGTGATGACGTCATAGTATCGCCGCCTGCGCTGAGATGCGACATCTTGTAAACCAGCCCAGGACAGGCCGCGCTCAGCTCTGGTGTATTTTTTTTTTTTAAAGCGGCCTGTCCTGGGCTGGTTTACATTAAATAGTAAAAATGCCGCCCCCCGGACAGTGCCGCCTGGCGCAGCCGCCTCACTTCGCCTCATTAGCGGTGCGCCCCTGACTACATTATATACTCTATATTATATGCACTATATTATATACACTATATTATATACACTTCATTATCTACACTATATTATATAGACTACATTATATACACCATATTATAGACACTACATTATCTACACTATATTATTTGCACTACATTATATACATTATATTATATACACTGCATTACATACACTATATTATATACACTACATTATATACAGTATATTATATGCACTATTTTATCTACACTATGTTATACAGTACAGACCAAAAGTTTGGACACACCTTCTCATTCCAAGAGTTTTCTGTATTTTCATGACTATAAAAATTGTAGATTCACACTGAAGGCATCAAAACTATGAATTAACACATGTGGAATTATATACTTAACAAAAAAGTGTGAAACAACTGAAAATATGTCTTATATTCTAGGTTCTTCAAAGTAGCCACCTTTTGCTTTGATTACTGCTTTGCACACTCTTGGCATTCTCTTGATGAGCTTCAAGAGGTAGTCACCTGAAATGGTTTTCACTTAACAGGTGTGCCCTGTCAGGTTTAATAAGTGGGATTTCTTGCCTTATAAATGGGGTTGGGACCATCAGTTGTGTTCAGAAGTCAGGTGGAGTGTTAGAATTTATATTATGGCAAGAAAAAAGCAGCTAAGTAAAGAAAAATGGCCAAAACCATCAAGCGCTACAAAGAAACTGGCTCACATGAGGACCGCCCCAGGAAAGGAAGACCAAGAGTCACCTCTGCTGCGGAGGATAAGTTCATCCGAGTCACCAGCCTCAGAAATCGCAGGTTAACAGCAGCTCAGATTAGAGACCAGCTCAATGCCACACAGAGTTCTAGCAGCAGACACATCTCTACAACAACTGTTAAGAGGAGACTGTGTGCAGCAAGCCTTCATGGTAAAATAGCTGCTAGGAAACCACTGCTAAGGACAGGCAACAAGCAGAAGAAGAACACAAGGAATGGACATTAGACCTGTGGAAATCTGTGCTTTGGTCTGATGAGTCCAAATTTGAGATATTTGGTTCCAACCACCGTCTCTTTGTGCGACGCAGCAAAGGTGAACGAATGGACTCTACATGCCTGGTTCCCACCGTGAAGCATGGAGGAGGAGGTGTGATGGTGTGGGGGTGCTTTGCTGGTGAACTGTTGGGGATTTATTCAAAATTGAAGGAATACTGAACCAGCATGGTTACCACAGCATCTTGCAGCGGCATGCTATTCCATCCGGTTTGCGTTTAGTTGGACCATCATTTATTTTTCAACAGGACAATGACCCCAAACACACCTCCAGACTGTGTAAGGGCTATTTGACCAAGAAGGAGAGTGATGGGGTGCTACGCCAGATGACCTGGCCTCCACAGTCACCAGACCTGAACCCAATCGAGATGGTTTGGGGTGAGCTGGACCGCAGAGTGAAGGCAAAAGGGCCAACAAGTGCTAAGCATCTCTGGGAACTCCTTCAAGACTGTTGGAAGACCATTTCAGGTGACTACCTCTTGAAGCGCATCAAGAGAATGCCAAGAGTGTGCAAAGCAGTAATCAAAGCAAAAGGTGGCTACTTTGAAGAACCTAGAATATAAGACATATTTTCAGTTGTTTCACACTTTTTTGTTAAGTATATAATTCCACATGTGTTAATTCATAGTTTTGATGCCTTCAGTGTGAATCTACAATTTTTATAGTCATGCAAATACAGAAAACTCTTGGAATGAGAAGGTGTGTCCAAACTTTCGGTCTGTACTGTATATACTACATTACATACACTATATTATCTACACTATATTATATACACTACATTACATACACTATATTATATACATTATTTTATCTACACTATATTAGATACACTACATTATTTACAGTATATTATATGCACTATATTATATACACAACATTATATACACCATATTATATACACTACATTATCTACACTATATTATATACACTACATTATATACACTATATTATATACACTGCATTATATACACTATATTATATACACTGCATTACATACACTATATTATATACACTACATTATATACAGTACATTATATACAGTATATTATATACACTATATTAGATACTGTACACTACATTATCTACACTATATTATATACACTACATTAAATACACTATATTATATACATTATTTACCTACACTATATTATATACACTACATTATATACAGTATATTATATGCACTATATTATATACACTATTTTATCTACACTATGTTATATATACTACATTACATACACTATATTATATACACTATATTATATACTGTACACTACATTATCTACACTATATTATATACACTACATTACATACACTATATTATATACATTATTTTATCTACACTATATTAGACACACTACATTATTTACAGTATATTATATGCACTATATTATATACACTACATTATATACACCATATTATATACACTACATTATCTACACTATATTATATATACTACATATATATATATATATTTATATATATATATATATATACACAGTATATTATATGCACTGTATTATATGCACTATATTATATACACTACATTATATACATCATATTATATACACTATATTATATACACTACAATACATACACTATATTATATTCACTATTTTAGCTACACTATATTATAGACACTACATTATATACAGTATATTATATGCACTATATTATATACACTACATTATATACAGTATATTATATGCACTATATTATATACACTATTTTATCTACACTATATTATATATACTACATTACATACACTATATTATATACACTACACTATATACACTATATTATATACAGTGTATTATATGCACTATATTATATACACTACATTATATACACCATGTTATATACACTACATTATGTACACTATATTGTATACACTACATTACATACACTATATTATATACACTATTTTATCTACACTATATTATATACACTACATTATATACAGTATATTATATGCACTATATTATATACAGTATATTATATGCACTATATTATATACACTATTTTATCTACAGTATATTATATGCACTATATTATATACTGTACACTACATTATCTACACTATATTATATACACTACATTATATACACTATATTATATGCACTATATTATATATACTACATTATCTACACTATATTATATACACTACATTATCTACACTATATTATATACACTACATTATATACAGCCTGGTCTTGGTAGATTTGCAGTGGTCTGATACTCCTTCCATTTCAATATGATCTCTTGCACAGTGCTCCTTGGGATGTTTAAAGTTTGGGAAATCTTTTTGTATCCAAATTTGGCTTTAAACTTTTCCACAACAGTATCACGGACCTGCCTGGTGTGTTCCTTGGTCTTCATGATGCTCTCTGCGCTTTAAACAGAACCCTGAGACTATCACAGAGCAGGTGCATTTATGCGGAGACTTGATTACACACAGGTGGATTATATTTATCATCATTAGTCATTTAGGACAACATTGGATCATTCAGAGATCCTCACTGAACTTCTGGAGTGAGTTTGCTGCACTGAAAGTAAAGGGGCCGAATAATATTGCACGCCCCACTTTTCAGTTTTTTATTTTTTACAAAAGTTTAAAATAACCAATAAATTTCATTCCACTTCACGATTGTGTCCCCCTTGTTGAATTTTCACCAAAAAATTCAAATTTTATATCTTTATGTTTGAAGTCTGAAATGTGGCAAAAGGTTGAAAAGTTCAAGGGGGCCGAATACTTTCGCAAGGCACTGTAGTCCTATGAGTCCTTACCGTGTCATACACTATGTTTTATAGCTATATAGTCCTAGGAGTCCTGACAGTGTCATACACTATGTATTATAGATATATAGTCCTAGGAGTCCTGACAGTGTCATACACTATGTATTATAGATATATAGTCCTAGGAGCCCTGACAGTGTCATACACTATGTTTTATAGATATATAGTCCTAGGAGTCCTGACAGGGTCATACACTATGTTTTATAGATATATAGTCCTAGGAGTCCTGACAGGGTCATACACTATGTATTATAGATATATAGTCCTAGGAGCCCTGACAGTGTCATACACTATGTTTTATAGATATATAGTCCTAGGAGTCCTGACAGGGTCATACACTATGTTTTATAGATATATAGTCCTAGGAGCCCTGACAGTCTCATACACTATGTTTTATAGATATTGAGTCCTAGGAGTCCTGACAGTGTCATACACTATGTTTTATAGATATATAGTCCTAGGAGCCCTGACAGTGTCATACACTGTTTTATAGATATATAGTCCTAGGAGCCTGCTCAAGTCATGGCCTGCTCAAGAGTGGGAGGATCTGGGTGACCAACCCAGAGCTCCTTAACACGGTCACACAGGCCTTGTTTAAAGTGGGCCTTTAGAGCTGACTCACACCAACCTGCAGTCACGCTGCACTTGCGGAATTCTGCGCAATATTCCTCAGCAGAGCGTTTGCCCTGCCGCATGGTGAGGAGTTCCGATTCCGCAAGACCAATGTGGTCTGGCTCAGCATATATAGACCCCAAAGACAAAAAAAAATTTTTCAAAGTCAGTCCACTCCTCAGCCCCTGGAGGGAGTTTAAGGGCCCAAGCTTGTGGATCCCCCTGTAGGAGGGATATAACTACTCCCACCATTTGGGCCTGGGATGCATGTGGATTAATCCGAAAATACAAGCGACAAGACTCCCGGAAAGTCTCAAACCTTTCACGATCCCCTGAAAAACGGTCGGGGAGTAGCATCTTAACTCTAAAAGGGGCAGAAACAACTGGAGATGCTGCAGCGGCATCAGTAAGGGTCTGCATCTGTTTAGCAAGCTCATGTACCAGGACTGCCAAACCTTCCAACTTGGCTGCAAGGCCCTGAATAGGATCCATGCTGACCCTATGGGAAGCAATGGCAGAATGTATGGCCGGTTATTCTGTAAGGGTCTTGCCAAACGAAGCAATACCCTGACACTACTGCAGCGGTCTGGGAGGAAGGACAGAGACAAGTGAGCCTTAATCTCATCCCGGCCACTGTCCCTTCCTATTGCCTCAGTTACCCTAAACCGTAAAAGGACAACCAGAAGACAAACCCTATACTGAGTAAGTGACACAGAGAACAGGACAAGACAAAAACAACACAGAAGCAGAGTGAGCAAGCCAAGGGGTCAGTAACAAACGAGCAAAGCAGTACAAAGTCAAAATCCAAGAGAATAGTCAGGGGCAAGCCAAAGGGTCCAGAGAATCAAGTAACAAAGTATCAAGGAGTATAGAAAGAGAGCAGGCAAAGACAGTGCAATAACCGGCAACTTGCTGAGAAATTACATCCTGTATATAGAAAGTCTGGGACCAGCCCCAGAGCTGATAGGTACACAGGCTGTCAATCACACAGGCCAGGAAGAGATTAACTCTATGCAGTCCAGAGAGAAATGTTCCTAATTACACGGGTGTGGCTTTACACAGCAAGGGAACTAGGACCATGTTCAGACTGAGCATCAAGAAACTTAAACAAAGAACTAAACTGAAGACGCCTCCTTCGCCACAGCGTGCGAGCGGAGGGCGGCGCCGAGACCCGAAACGGCAGAGACGTTACACATACGCTATGTTTTATAGATATATAGTCCTAGGAGCCCTGACAGTGTCATACACTATGTTTTATAGATATATAGTCCTAGGAGCCCTGACAGTGTCATACACTATGTTTTAAACCAATATAAACTCATTTTTATTCAGGCTGAAACAAATCATGGCATCAAAACAAGACTTCATTTACTACATTTATCTTTGGGACTCCCTTTGCTGGGAGTTGTACTTTCACAAGTTATGCTTTTTTAATCTACCACTCAAATTTTTAGAGTGACTGCTATTTAGTCATTCTCTTTTTAACTCAGTCATAGGGTACCGGGATGATAAAATATTGGGTGTTGATTGTTGGAACCATATACAGTAATATAGAGCCAAACAGTGATTCTCACTCCAATGACATAATGGCTATACAGGCCTGAACTTCTGGAGTGAGTTTGCTGCACTGAAAGTAAAGGGGCCGAATAATATTGCACGCCCCACTTTTCAGTTTTTTATTTTTTACAAAAGTTTAAAATAACCAATAATTTTGTTCCACTTCCCGATTGTGTCCCACTTGTTGTTGATTCTTCACCAAAAAATTAAAATTTTATATCCTTATGTTTGAAGCTTGAAATTTGGCAAAAGGTTGAAAAGTTCAAGGGGGCCGAATACTTTCGCAAGGCACTGTATATTCAGTCATATGACGTGTATCAGCCAATATAACTTCACATTTAATTTACCAGGTTTCCGTAGCAACACAACCATAAATAGACTGTACCTATACTGGACTGCCATTCTGGATGTCAAGTGCAAAACTGGCCAATTCTTATGGGGCCACTACACAAACAAAAAATGAAATATACCCATGCGAAGCCGGGTCCTTCTGCTAGTATACTATATTTTATACACACTATATTATATATACTACATTATATACACTATATTGTATACACTGGTCTGTCCTTAGGATAGGCAATACATATCTGATCGGTGGGGTGCTAGCAGCTGGCCACTTGAGATACCCATACTGTGCACATCACGAGGCTGGAAGAGATGAAGGAAGTGGAGTATTTTTCCACACCTCCCTGGGGCTCGGATTATCATACTCTGGAGACTGAAGATAACCCATAGTATAATAATGATTCCTGGATGGAGAACCCCCAAAATTTCGGGTTACGGCACACCTGAATTTTCTGAAAATTTGTAATGAACCCAATTTGTCATGAATTGGTTTGCTCATCTATATTCTTTACTCTTGTTTTTAAAAGAAATGTGTCACCAGAAAATGAATTTATTGATTTTTATGTTAAACACATTTTTAAAGAATTTTTGGTGAGGTTTTTACAAATTTTCCAATTTAAAAATTGAAATTTTCAAATTTAAAAAATTCTTAATAATATTGCAGTTCTGACTCTGGCCACTAAGCCAAATAATATGATCACACATTCTATTTTCCGTAGAAGTTTTTTTTTTTTTGCTGCAGCCAACTCACCTATAGCACATTGTTGATCACAGCTATCATGTATATGTAGATAAGACACAGAAATCACCAGTCACAATAGGTGATGTCACAGCTTATCTACTCCCTCTCTGTGCAGTGACCTCTCAGAGGAGACAAACCATAGCCAGAAGACTCCCCCATGGAAGTCAACAGGGTCTGCTCCAGGCCATCTTGCCTATGGTCCATCTCCAGGAGACAGGAAGTCACAAATGATTTTAAGTTTAGTAGCAAGAGTTGGAATTTGCAAGATGTTTAGGATTTCTGTAATCCTAATAATAATCCAGATGATCCAGATAACATGGAAAATGAAAACCAATATCACATATTTCCTTTAGACGCAGCTTTTTTTGTTGCAGATTTTGCTGCGTTTTTTGAGACAAAGCCAAGAATGGCTACAAAAGGAATGGGAAATATATAGGAAGTTCTTAGACTTCTCCCTTCTGTTCAATCCACTCCTGGCTTTGTCTCAAAAAAAACAAAAAAAAAAAACAGCAAAATCTGCAACAAAAAAACGCTGCGGGAAAAACTGCGGCGAAAACAGACTTTCTGCTTCTATTATACCTATTTGAAAACCATCGGCGTCTCCGTAGGTGTAATTGACATGTCGCGATTTGCAAACACATCAGCATTTCCGCTGCGGATTATTTTCTGCAATGTGTCCATGGGATTATCCAGACTCCCATCCACTTTGCAGTTAAAGTAAAATGCTGCAGTTTTTGCCGCACCACCTATGGATGGGAGCAGTGAGGTTTCAGGCAGAGCTAAGCCCCCATGTATTAGATACTGTAAATGCAATGTTTCACAAAAAATTATTTTTAAACCAAAATTTTTGTGAAGTAAATTTTTAAGATTTTATTGACGATTTCATTTTAAATTTTTCTGTGTCAATATCTACATTTAATAAAAAACAAAAAACATACAATTTTCACTCCCTTTAGACTAACACTTGCCAATTCTGTATGGATTTTCATTGCACTGGTCACCTTATTTCCATTACAAACAAGACAGACAGGATCACAATAGAAGTTCACACCTCTACAAATAACCCCTTATTATGTCCACCAGGTTCCAGTTTTTGCCCCAAAAATTAGGGAGTTTTCTGTTTTGCACCCCCCTTGCCATTTTTTTTAACGGGGCATGGTGAGGGATATGATGTGGGCCAGGTCGTCAACGCCACCATATTTGTCATAAAGAAAAAATGTAAATGATGCCTTAAATCTATGCCAACTATGATTTGCAAGTTAAGTGCAAAGGCTTTTGGGGTGTTTGCGCTGCAGCTTGGCCTCTACTCTCCATACTACACATTACAGTGGTCAACATGATTTTTTTCACAAAAACATTAAATGGCCATTATAGTAGTATTTCACATCCTGAATTCGAATATGTTGTCAGAATTGTTCCATCAGGTTCAGTTTTTTTGTGACATGAATTTTGTTATTGCATACTTTTACTGGTTCCGATAGTTTTGTATGATTTGTCATTAGATGATTCAACAAAATTAGTTAGTGCTCCCCATTGTTTTATAAGAGGAATGAGGTCTTTTGTTATGTTACAACACAAACCAGCAACAATACGCAGGTTCATTCATGTTCAGACATGAAACGTGCTTAGATATTGCACCTTTTGTAGGTGGAGAGCCAGTACTGAATTGTCAGTAAGTCTGTTAGGACAGGTGTTCGTTCTTCTGGTCAGTGTTTTGCTTGTTTCTGTTAGTTGCTATAAATATTCCAGTGTGCCAAGAAAGTGTATAAATGATCCGGACAATTTTTGTTACGTGTGTGGTGAAGTGACATTCAAGAGTCAGAGACGATTTTTTACACCACTTGTAAAAAAGTGTTCTGAGCTTTATTTCGGGTGTAAAGTTGGTGATCTGGAAAGGAACTGGGCACCACATAGATGCTGTTTGTCTTGCATTAGGCTTCTTACTGGTTGGAAAAATGGTACACGGCATATGCCATTTACTGTTCCGATGGTTTGGAGAGAAGCGAAGGACCATATAACAGATACTGCTATTTCTGCTTAATCAACATTAAAGGAATCACATCTAAAACAAAATACACAGTTAAATACCCAAATTTTAAATCTGTAATGAGGCCTGTCTTACATAGTGAAGAGCTTCCTGTACCGAAGTGTCCAGATTTAGTGAATGTAAGCGACAGCTCTGATTCTGACCTTACTCACACTGAAGAAGAAGCATACTGCAATGTCAGAAACGATCCTACTTTCCAAACAAGTTCATCACCACCTCACTTCTTATCGCAAGAGGATCTGAACGACCTCATTCGGGATTTAAACTTGTCTGAACAGCCATCAGAGGTTCTATCTTCTAGGCTCAAAGGATGGAATCTTCTCCGAGCAGACGTAAGAATATGCAGGTATCGTAACCGAGAGGGTGATTTAATAAACTGGTGAAGAAAATGGTGTAGTGTATTGCAATGATGTTTATTCACTTATGGAGGCCCTTGGCATTCAACACCAGGCAGATGAGTGGTGGTTGTTCATAAACTCATCAAAAGTTAGTTTAACCCTTTCCCTATTACGGCGGATGCCGGGTGTTTAAAGATGGCAGCCACTCGGGAGTTGTGCGGCCGCCATAGCCGTCGGGTCTTTGCTGGTTTTTATCGGTGCTAATGCCCGCGATCGGTGCCCGCATTGTTCGTGGGCATTAACCCCTCTGGCGCCTCGGTCAAAGCTGACCGAGGTGCCATTTTATTGGAGGCGCATAGGTGCCGCAATTTTGCCGGGATCACTGGCACCCGGAAGAAGTTCCGGGGCCAGCGTCCCGTTGCTGTGAAGGCTCCCAGGCCTGACTTTCATTAGTTTCTATTGCAGGCTACTCTATGTAGCATGCTATAGAAGCACCGTTTTTTCCCAATGCATTGCAATACATTAGCATTGTAATGCATTGCATTAGTGATAAGACCCCCTGGGGTTCAAGACCACTAGGGGGTCTAATAAATCCAAAATAAAAAATAAAAAAAAAGTACAAAAAAAATATAAAAAAAAAATATTAAAAGTTCAAATCACCTCCCTTTCCCTAGAACACATATAAAAGTACTTCCATACTGTGAAACACATACACATTAGGTATCCCTGTGTCTGAAAACGCCCGGTCTACAAATCTATAAAAATATTTTCCCGTACGGTAAACGCCATAGCGGAAAAAAAAAATCAAAAGTGCCAAACTGCCGTTTTTTCACTGTTTTGCCTCTGATAAAAATTTGAATAAAAAGTGATCAAAGCAATAGCAATTCCCCGAAATGGTATAACTAAAAAGTACACCTGGCTCTGCAAAAAAAGACACCCTATGCATTCCCGTACACAGAAGTATAAAAAAGTTACGGGTGTCAGAATATGGCGACTTTTAAAAAATATATATTTTTGCACAGTTTTGGATTTTTGTTAAGTGGTTAAAATGTCAATAAAACCATATAAATTTAGTATCCCCGGAATCGTACCGAAACATAGAATACAGGTGACATGTCATTTTGGCTATAGAGCAAATGCCGTAAAAACAAAGCCTGTAAGAAGGTCGCACAAATGTACTTTTTCTTCAAATCCACCCCATTCTGAATTTTTTTTTCATATTCGCAGTACATTGTACAGAATAATAAATGGTAACATCATGAAAAGAAATTTGTCCCGCAAACATTAAGTCCTCATATGGCTCTGAGAACGGAAAAATAAAAAAGTTATTGGATTTGGAAGGGGGGAGTCAAAAACGAAAATTGAAAAATGTCACTGGCGGGAAGGAGTTAAAGGCCGTTCTTTTGCATAATGGCAATTCCTTACCGTCAATACCTGTTGCACATGCTGCTGATATGAAAGAGACATATGAAAGTCTGAAACTTCTGTTAGATAAAATCCAGTATGAAAAATATAACTGGAATATCTGCGGAGATTTGAAGGTCATCGCTTTATTGCTTGGGTTGCAACTTGGATACACAAAATTCTGCTGTTTCTTATGTGAATGGGATAGCAGGGATAGGAAATCTCATTATCTTAGGAAGGAATGGCCTAAACGTGAATCTTTTGTTCCTGGACAAAAAAATGTGTCAAATGTACCTTTAGTGAATCCTATAAAAGTATATCTACCTCCACTGCATAGTAAGCTCGGATTGATGAAACAATTCGTAAAAACAATTGATAAAACTTCTGCTGCATTTATCCATTTGAAATCAAAAATTTCCAAAAGTTAGTGATGCGAAACTCAAAGAAGGCATTTTTATAGGGCCTCAAATAAGATCGGTCATGGACGAAAAACAATTTCAGGAACTGTTAAATCCATTGCAAAAAGCAGCCTGGATGTCCTTCAAAAAGTCTCCTCTTCTTTTCTTGGAAATCATAATGCAGCAAACTACAGTGATATAGTGCGTGATCTTGTGAAATCATACCAAGCTATGGGATGCAACATGTCCTTAAAACTTCATTTCTTGGACACCCACCTGGACTTCTTCCCAGAAAATCTTGGTGCTGTCACTGACCACCATGGGGAGCGTTTTCATCAGCAGATTTCTACGATGGAAGGTACCAAGGCAAGTGGAGCACCATCATGCTGGCTGACTATTGTTGGACTACAAAGAGAGATATCCTGGAGGCAAAACATTCCCGTAAATCATGAAATAAATAAAATTTAAAATAAATAAATAAAAATTAAAATAAAAAAATAAAATAATAATAAAATAAAATTATAAAATAATAATAAACAATAATAAATAATAAATAAATAATAATAAATAAATATAATAATTATAATAAAGTAATAAAAATAAATAAATACAATAATAATTATAATAAAATAATAATAAATAAATAAATAATAAATAATAATAATAAAAAAAAATAAGCTGTGTTTTAAATAATCTTGATTCAGCTTTATTGTACAGGTTGTTATGGACGCGGCGATACAAAATATGTGTTTTTTTTATTAATTTTTTTTTTTTTTTTTATATAATTCATTTTATATACAGTAGGAAAAGGGATTTTTGGGGGGATTTATAACTTTATTAATTAGACTCACTATTGTCCACAGTTTACATATACAGAAATATAATATATACAGCAATAGACTCACTATCGTCCACAGTTTACATATACAGAAATACAAACATGTACAGCAATAGACTCACTATCGTCCACAGTTTACATATACAGAAATACAAACATGTACAGCAATAGCCTCACTATCGTCCACAGTTTACATATACAGAAATACAGACAAATAAAGCAATAGACTCACTATTGTCCACAGTTTACATATATAGAAATACAGACAGTTACAGCAATAGACTCACTATCGTCCACAGTTTACATATACAGAAATATAACATGTACAGCAATAGACTCACTATCGTCCACAGTTTACATATACAAAAATACAAGCATGTACAGCAATAGACTCACTATCGTCCACAGTTTATATATATAGAAATACAAACATGTACAGCAATAGACTCACTATTGTCCACAGTTTACATATATAGAAATACAGACATTTACAGCAATAGACTCACTATCGTCCACAGTTTACATATACAGAAATATAACATGTACAGCAATAGACTCACTATCATCCACAGTTTACATATAGAGAAATAGAAACATGTACAGAAATAGACTCACTATCGTCCACAGTTTACATATACAGAAATACAGACATTTACAGCAATAGACTCACTATTGTCCACAGTTTACATATACAGAAATACAAGCATATACATCAATAGACTCAGTATCGTCCACAGTTTACATATACAGAAATACAAGCATGTACAGCAATAGACTCAGTATCGTCCACAGTTTACATATACAGAAATACAAGCATATACAGCAATAGACTCACTATCGTCCACAGTTTATATATATAGAAATACAAACATATACAGAAATAGACTCACTATCGTCCACAGTTTACATATACAGAAACATAAACATGTTCAGAAATAGACTCACTATTGTCCACAGATTACATATACAGAAATACAGACAAATACAGCAATATACGCATTATTGTCCACAGTTTACATATACAGAAATTTATATACAGCAATAGACTCACTATTGTCCACAGTTTACATATACAGAAATAGAAACATGTACAGAAATAGACTCACTATCGTCCACAGTTTACATATACAGAAATATAACATGTACAGCAATAGACTCACTATTGTCCACAGTTTACATATCTAGAAATAGACATTTACAGCAATAGACTCACTATCGTCCACAGTTTACATATACAGAAATACAAACATGTACAGCAATAGACTCACTATCGTCCACAGTTTACATATACAGAAATATAAACATGTACAGAAATAGACTCACTATCGTTCACAGTTTACATATACAGAAATATAAACATGTACAGAAATAGACTCACTATTGTCCACAGATTACATATACAGAAATACAGACAAATACAGCAATAGACTCACTATTGTCCACAGTTTACATATACAGAAATATAATATATACAGAAATAGACTCACTATCGTCTACAGTTTACATATACAGAAATAGAATCATGTACAGAAATAGACTCACTATCGTCCACAGTTTACATATACAGAAATACAAGCATGTACAGCAATAGACTCATTATCGTCCACAGTTTACATATATAGAAATACAGACATTTACAGCAATAGACTCACTATCGTCCACAGTTTACATATACAGAAATATAAACATGTACAGAAATAGACTCACTATCGTCCACAGTTTACATATACAGAAATATAAACATGTACAGAAATAGACTCACTATTGTCCACAGATTACATATACAGAAATACAGACAAATACAGCAATAGACTCACTATTGTCCACAGTTTACATATACAGAAATATATTATATACAGCAATAGACTCACTATCGTCCACAGTTTACATATACAGAAATAGAAACATGTACAGAAATAAACTCACTATCGTCCACAGTTTACATATACAGAAATATAACATGTACAGCAATAGACTCACTATCGTCCACAGTTTACATATACAGAAATACAGACATTTACAGCAATAGACTCACTATCGTCCACAGTTTACATATACAGAAATACAAGCATGTACAGCAATAGACTCACTATCGTCCACAGTTTATATATATAGAAATACAAACATGTACAGCAATAGACTCACTATTGTCCACAGTTTACATATACAGAAATATAACATGTACAGCAATAGACTCACTATCATCCACAGTTTACATATACAGAAATATAACATGTACAGCAATAGACTCACTATCATCCACAGTTTACATATAGAGAAATAGAAACATGTACAGAAATAGACTCACTATCGTCCACAGTTTACATATACAGAAATACAGACATTTACAGCAATAGACTCACTATCGTCCACAGTTTACATATACAGAAATACAGACATTTACATCAATAGACTCACTATCGTCCACAGTTTACATATACAGAAATACAAGCATGTACAGCAATAGACTCACTATCGTCCACAGTTTACATATACAGAAATACAAGCATATACAGAAATAGACTCACTATCGTCCACAGTTTACATATACAGAAACATAAACATGTTCAGAAATAGACTCACTATTGTCCACAGATTACATATACAGAAATACAGACAAATACAGCAATAGACTCACTATCGGCCACAGTTTACATATACAGAAATACAAGCATATACATCAATAGACTCACTATCGTCCACAGTTTACATATACAGAAATACAAGCATGTACAGCAATAGACTGATTATCGTCCACAGTTTACATATACAGAAATATAATATATACAGCAATAGACTCACTATCGTCCACAGTTTACATATACATATACAGAAATACAAACATGTACAGAAATAGACTCACTATCGTCCACAGTTTACATATACAGAAATACAGACAAATACAGCAATAGACTCACTATTGTCCACAGTTTACATATACAGAAATATAATATATACAGCAATAGACTCACTATCGTCTACAGTTTACATATACAGAAATAGAAACATGTACAGAAATAGACTCACTATCGTCCACAGTTTACATATACAGAAATACAAGCATATACAGCAATAGACTCACTATCGTCCACAGTTTACATATACAGAAATACAAGCATATACAGCAATTGACTCACTATCGTCCACAGTTTACATATACAGAAATACAAGCATGTACAGCAATAGACTCATTATCGTCCACAGTTTACATATATAGAAATACAGACATTTACAGCAATAGACTCACTATCGTCCACAGTTTACATATACAGAAATATAAACATGTACAGAAATAGACTCACTATCGTCCACAGTTTACATATACAGAAATATAAACATGTACAGAAATAGAGTCACTATTGTCCACAGATTACATATACAGAAATACAGACAAATACAGCAATAGACTCACTATTGTCCACCGTTTACATATACAGAAATATAATATATACAGCAATAGACTCACTATCGTCCACAGTTTACATATACAGAAATAGAAACATGTACAGAAATAGACTCACTATTGTCCACAGTTTATATATATAGAAATATAAACATGTACAGCAATAGACTCACTATCGTCCATAGTTTATATATATATAGAAATACAAACATGTACAGCAATAGACTCACTATCGTCCACAGTTTACATGTACAGAAATAGAAACGTACAGAAATAGACTCACTATTGTCCACAGTTTACATATACAGAAATATAACATGTACAGCAATAGACTCACTATCGTCCACAGTTTATATATATAGAAATACAAACATGTACAGCAATAGACTCACTATCGTCCACAGTTTATATATATAGAAATACAAGCATATACAGCAATAGACTCACTATCGTCCACAGTTTTTATATATAGAAATACAGACAAGTACAGCAATAGACTCACTATCGTCCACAGTTTACATATACAGAAATACAAGCATGTACAGCAATAGACTCACTATCGTCCACAGTTTATATATATATAAATACAAACATGTACAGCAATAGACTCACTATTGTCCACAGTTTACATATACAGAAATATAAACATGTACAGAAATAGACTCACTATCGTCTACAGTTTACATATACAGAAATATAAACATGTACAGAAATAGACTCACTATTGTCCACAGATTACATATACAGAAATACAGACAAATACAGCAATAGACTCACTATTGTCCACAGTTTACATATACAGAAATATAATATATACAGCAATAGACTCACTATTGTCCACAGCTTACATATATAGAAATACAGACATTTACAGCAATAGACTCACTATCGTCCACAGTTTACATATACAGAAATATAATATATACAGCAATAGACTCACTATTGTCCACAGTTTACATATATAGAAATACAGACATTTACAGCAATAGACTCACTATCGTCCACAGTTTACATATACAGAAATATAACATGTACAGCAATAGACTCACTATCGTCCACAGTTTACATATACAGAAATACAAACATGTACAGCAATAGACTCACTATTATCCACAGATTACATATACAGAAATACAGACAAATACAGCAATAGATGCACTATTGTCCACAGTTTACATATACAGAAATATAATATATAGAACAATAGACTCACTATCGTCCACAGTTTACATATACAGAAATACAAACATGTACAGAAATAGACTCACTATCGTCCACAGTTTACATATACAGAAATAGAAACATGTACAGCAATAGACTCACTATTGTCCACAGTTTACATATATAGAAATACAGACATTTTCAGCAATAGACTCACTATTGTCCACAGTTTACATATACAGAAATACAAACATGTACAGCAATAGACTCACTATCGTCCACAGTTTACATATACAGAAATACAAACATGTACAGCAATAGACTCACTATCGTCCACAGTTTACATATACAGAAATACAGACAAATACAGCAATAGACTCACTATTGTCCACAGTTTACATATACAGAAATATAATATAAACAGCAATAGACTCACTATCGTCCACAGTTTACACATATAGAGATACAAACATGTACAGCAATAGACTCACTATCGCCCACAGTTTACATATACAGAAATACAAACATGTACAGCAATAGACTCACTATCGTCCACAGTTTACATATACAGAAATACAAACATGTACAGCAATAGCCTCACTATCGTCTACAGTTTACATATACAGAAATACAGACAAATACAGCAATAGACTCACTATTGTCCACAGTTTACATATACAGAAATATAATATATACAGCAATAGACTCACTATCGTCCACAGTTTACATATATAGAAATACAGACAGTTACAGCAATAGACTCACTATCGTCCACAGTTTACATATACAGAAATATAACATGTACAGCAATAGACTCACTATCGTCCACAGTTTACATATACAGAAATAGAAACATGTACAGAAATAGACTCACTATCGTCCACAGTTTACATATACAGAAATACAAGCATATACAGCAATAGACTCACTATCGTCCACAGTTTACATATACAGAAATACAAGCATGTACAGCAATAGACTCACTATCGTCCACAGTTTATATATATAGAAATACAAACATGTACAGCAATAGACTCACTATTGTCCACAGTTTACATATATAGAAATACAGACATTTACAGCAATAGACTCACTATCGTCCACAGTTTACATATACAGAAATATAACATGTAAAGCAATAGACTCACTATCATCCACAGTTTACATATAGAGAAATAGAAACATGTACAGAAATAGACTCACTATCGTCCACAGTTTACATATACAGAAATACAGACATTTACAGCAATAGACTCACTATTGTCCACAGTTTACATATACAGAAATACAAGCATATACATCAATAGACTCACTATCGTCCACAGTTTACATATACAGAAATACAAGCATGTACAGCAATAGACTCACTATCGTCCACAGTTTACATATACAGAAATACAAGCATATACAGCAATAGACTCACTATCGTCCACAGTTTATATATATAGAAATACAAACATATACAGAAATAGACTCACTATCGTCCACAGTTTACATATACAGAAACATAAACATGTTCAGAAATAGACTCACTATTGTCCACAGATTACATATACAGAAATACAGACAAATACAGCAATATACGCATTATTGTCCACAGTTTACATATACAGAAATTTATATACAGCAATAGACTCACTATTGTCCACAGTTTACATATACAGAAATAGAAACATGTACAGAAATAGACTCACTATCGTCCACAGTTTACATATACAGAAATATAACATGTACAGCAATAGACTCACTATTGTCCACAGTTTACATATCTAGAAATAGACATTTACAGCAATAGACTCACTATCGTCCACAGTTTACATATACAGAAATACAAACATGTACAGCAATAGACTCACTATCGTCCACAGTTTACATATACAGAAATATAAACATGTACAGAAATAGACTCACTATCGTTCACAGTTTACATATACAGAAATATAAACATGTACAGAAATAGACTCACTATTGTCCACAGATTACATATACAGAAATACAGACAAATACAGCAATAGACTCACTATTGTCCACAGTTTACATATACAGAAATATAATATATACAGAAATAGACTCACTATCGTCTACAGTTTACATATACAGAAATAGAATCATGTACAGAAATAGACTCACTATCGTCCACAGTTTACATATACAGAAATACAAGCATGTACAGCAATAGACTCATTATCGTCCACAGTTTACATATATAGAAATACAGACATTTACAGCAATAGACTCACTATCGTCCACAGTTTACATATACAGAAATATAAACATGTACAGAAATAGACTCACTATCGTCCACAGTTTACATATACAGAAATATAAACATGTACAGAAATAGACTCACTATTGTCCACAGATTACATATACAGAAATACAGACAAATACAGCAATAGACTCACTATTGTCCACAGTTTACATATACAGAAATATATTATATACAGCAATAGACTCACTATCGTCCACAGTTTACATATACAGAAATAGAAACATGTACAGAAATAAACTCACTATCGTCCACAGTTTACATATACAGAAATATAACATGTACAGCAATAGACTCACTATCGTCCACAGTTTACATATACAGAAATACAGACATTTACAGCAATAGACTCACTATCGTCCACAGTTTACATATACAGAAATACAAGCATGTACAGCAATAGACTCACTATCGTCCACAGTTTATATATATAGAAATACAAACATGTACAGCAATAGACTCACTATTGTCCACAGTTTACATATACAGAAATATAACATGTACAGCAATAGACTCACTATCATCCACAGTTTACATATACAGAAATATAACATGTACAGCAATAGACTCACTATCATCCACAGTTTACATATAGAGAAATAGAAACATGTACAGAAATAGACTCACTATCGTCCACAGTTTACATATACAGAAATACAGACATTTACAGCAATAGACTCACTATCGTCCACAGTTTACATATACAGAAATACAGACATTTACATCAATAGACTCACTATCGTCCACAGTTTACATATACAGAAATACAAGCATGTACAGCAATAGACTCACTATCGTCCACAGTTTACATATACAGAAATACAAGCATATACAGAAATAGACTCACTATCGTCCACAGTTTACATATACAGAAACATAAACATGTTCAGAAATAGACTCACTATTGTCCACAGATTACATATACAGAAATACAGACAAATACAGCAATAGACTCACTATCGGCCACAGTTTACATATACAGAAATACAAGCATATACATCAATAGACTCACTATCGTCCACAGTTTACATATACAGAAATACAAGCATGTACAGCAATAGACTGATTATCGTCCACAGTTTACATATACAGAAATATAATATATACAGCAATAGACTCACTATCGTCCACAGTTTACATATACATATACAGAAATACAAACATGTACAGAAATAGACTCACTATCGTCCACAGTTTACATATACAGAAATACAGACAAATACAGCAATAGACTCACTATTGTCCACAGTTTACATATACAGAAATATAATATATACAGCAATAGACTCACTATCGTCTACAGTTTACATATACAGAAATAGAAACATGTACAGAAATAGACTCACTATCGTCCACAGTTTACATATACAGAAATACAAGCATATACAGCAATAGACTCACTATCGTCCACAGTTTACATATACAGAAATACAAGCATATACAGCAATTGACTCACTATCGTCCACAGTTTACATATACAGAAATACAAGCATGTACAGCAATAGACTCATTATCGTCCACAGTTTACATATATAGAAATACAGACATTTACAGCAATAGACTCACTATCGTCCACAGTTTACATATACAGAAATATAAACATGTACAGAAATAGACTCACTATCGTCCACAGTTTACATATACAGAAATATAAACATGTACAGAAATAGAGTCACTATTGTCCACAGATTACATATACAGAAATACAGACAAATACAGCAATAGACTCACTATTGTCCACCGTTTACATATACAGAAATATAATATATACAGCAATAGACTCACTATCGTCCACAGTTTACATATACAGAAATAGAAACATGTACAGAAATAGACTCACTATTGTCCACAGTTTATATATATAGAAATATAAACATGTACAGCAATAGACTCACTATCGTCCATAGTTTATATATATATAGAAATACAAACATGTACAGCAATAGACTCACTATCGTCCACAGTTTACATGTACAGAAATAGAAACGTACAGAAATAGACTCACTATTGTCCACAGTTTACATATACAGAAATATAACATGTACAGCAATAGACTCACTATCGTCCACAGTTTATATATATAGAAATACAAACATGTACAGCAATAGACTCACTATCGTCCACAGTTTATATATATAGAAATACAAGCATATACAGCAATAGACTCACTATCGTCCACAGTTTTTATATATAGAAATACAGACAAGTACAGCAATAGACTCACTATCGTCCACAGTTTACATATACAGAAATACAAGCATGTACAGCAATAGACTCACTATCGTCCACAGTTTATATATATATAAATACAAACATGTACAGCAATAGACTCACTATTGTCCACAGTTTACATATACAGAAATATAAACATGTACAGAAATAGACTCACTATCGTCTACAGTTTACATATACAGAAATATAAACATGTACAGAAATAGACTCACTATTGTCCACAGATTACATATACAGAAATACAGACAAATACAGCAATAGACTCACTATTGTCCACAGTTTACATATACAGAAATATAATATATACAGCAATAGACTCACTATTGTCCACAGCTTACATATATAGAAATACAGACATTTACAGCAATAGACTCACTATCGTCCACAGTTTACATATACAGAAATATAATATATACAGCAATAGACTCACTATTGTCCACAGTTTACATATATAGAAATACAGACATTTACAGCAATAGACTCACTATCGTCCACAGTTTACATATACAGAAATATAACATGTACAGCAATAGACTCACTATCGTCCACAGTTTACATATACAGAAATACAAACATGTACAGCAATAGACTCACTATTATCCACAGATTACATATACAGAAATACAGACAAATACAGCAATAGATGCACTATTGTCCACAGTTTACATATACAGAAATATAATATATAGAACAATAGACTCACTATTGTCCACAGTTTACATATACAGAAATAGACTCACTATCGTCCACAGTTTACATATACAGAAATAGAAACATGTACAGAAATAGACTCACTATCGTCCACAGTTTATATATATAGAAATACAAGCATATACAGCAATAGACTCACTATCGTCCACAGTTTATATATATAGAAATACAGACAAGTACAGCAATAGACTCACTATCGTCCACAGTTTACATATACAGAAATACAGACAAGTACAGCAATAGACTCACTATCGTCCACAGTTTATATATATAGAAATACAAACATGTACAGCAATAGACTCACTATTGTCCACAGTTTACATATACAGAAATATAAACATGTACAGAAATAGACTCACTATTGTCCACAGATTACATATATAGAAATACAGACATTTACAGCAATAGACTCACTATCGTCCACAGTTTACATATACAGAAATATAACATGTACAGCAATAGACTCACTATCGTCCACAGTTTACATATACAGAAATATAATATATACAGCAATAGACTCACTATTGTCCACAGTTTACATATATAGAAATACAGACATTTACAGCAATAGACTCACTATCGTCCACAGTTTACATATACAGAAATATAACATGTACAGCAATAGACTCACTATCGTCCACAGTTTACATATACAGAAATACAAACATGTACAGCAATAGACTCACTATTATCCACAGATTACATATACAGAAATACAGACAAATACAGCAATAGACGCACTATTGTCCACAGTTTACATATACAGAAATATAATATATAGAACAATAGACTCACTATCGTCCACAGTTTACATATACAGAAATACAAACATGTACAGCAATAGACTCACTATTATCCACAGATTACATATACAGAAATACAGACAAATACAGCAATAGACGCACTATTGTCCACAGTTTACATATACAGAAATATAATATATACAGCAATAGACTCACTATCGTCCACAGTTTACATATACAGAAATAGAAACATGTACAGAAATAGACTCACTATCGTCCACAGTTTACATATACAGAAATATAACATGTACAGCAATAGACTCACTATTGTCCACAGTTTACATATATAGAAATATAGACATTTACAGCAATAGACTCACTATTGTCCACAGTTTACATATACAGAAATACAAACATGTACAGCAATAGACTCACTATCGTCCACAGTTTACATATACAGAAATACAAACATGTACAGCAATAGACTCACTATTGTCCACAGTTTACATATACAGAAATACAGACAAATACAGCAATAGACTCACTATTGTCCACAGTTTACATATACAGAAATATAATATATACAGCAATAGACTCACTATCGTCCACAGTTTACACATATAGAGATACAAACATGTACAGCAATAGACTCACTATCGTCCACAGTTTACATATACAGAAATACAAACATGTACAGCAATAGACTCACTATCGTCCACAGTTTACATATACAGAAATACAAACGTACAGCAATAGACTCACTATCGTCCACAGTTTACATATACAGAAATACAGACAAATACAGCAATAGACTCACTATTGTCCACAGTTTACATATACAGAAATATAATATATACAGCAATAGACTCACTATCGTCCACAGTTTACATATACAGAAATATAACATGTACAGCAATAGACTCACTATCGTCCACAGTTTACATATACAGAAATACAAGCATGTACAGCAATAGACTCACTATCGTCCACAGTTTACATATACAGAAATATAACATGTACAGCAATAGACTCACTATCATCCACAGTTTACATATAGAGAAATAGAAACATGTACAGAAATAGACTCACTATCGTCCACAGTTTACATATACAGAAATACAGACATTTACAGCAATAGACTCACTATTGTCCACAGTTTACATATACAGAAATACAAGCATATACATCAATAGACTCAGTATCGTCCACAGTTTACATATACAGAAATACAAGCATATACAGCAATAGACTCACTATCGTCCACAGTTTATATATATAGAAATACAAACATATACAGAAATAGACTCACTATCGTCCACAGTTTACATATACAGAAACATAAACATGTTCAGAAATAGACTCACTATTGTCCACAGATTACATATACAGAAATACAGACAAATACAGCAATATACGCATTATTGTCCACAGTTTAAATATACAGAAATTTATATACAGCAATAGACTCACTATTGTCCACAGTTTACATATACAGAAATAGAAACATGTACAGAAATAGACTCACTATCGTCCACAGTTTACATATACAGAAATATAACATGTACAGCAATAGACTCACTATTGTCCACAGTTTACATATCTAGAAATAGACATTTACTGCAATAGACTCACTATCGTCCACAGTTTACATATACAGAAATACAAACATGTACAGCAATAGACTCACTATCGTCCACAGTTTACATATACAGAAATACAGACAAATACAGCAATAGACTCACTATCGTCCACAGTTTACATATACAGAAATATAAACATGTACAGAAATAGACTCACTATTGTCCACAGATTACATATACAGAAATACAGACAAATACAGCAATAGACTCACTATCGTCCACAGTTTACATATACAGAAATATAATATATACAGCAATAGACTCACTATCGTCCACAGTTTACATATACAGAAATAGAAACATGTACAGAAATAGACTCACTATCGTCCACAGTTTACATATACAGAAATATAACATGTACAGCAATAGACTCACTATTGTCCACAGTTTATATATATAGAAATATAAACATGTACAGCAATAGACTCACTATTGTCCACAGTTTATATATATAGAAATATAAACATGCACAGCAATAGACTCACTATCGTCCACAGTTTACATGTACAGAAATAGAAACATGTACAGCAATTGACTCACTATCGTCCACAGTTTACATGTACAGAAATAGAAACATGTACAGCAATTGACTCACTATTGTCCACAGTTTACATATACAGAAATATAACAAGTACAGCAATAGACTCACTATCGTCCACATTTTATATATATAGAAATACAAACATGTACAGCAATAGGCTCACTATCGTTCACAGTTTACATATACAGAAATATAACATGTACAGCAATAGACTCACTATTGTCCACAGTTTACATATATAGAAATACAAACATGTACAGCAATAGGCTCACTATCGTTCACAGTTTACATATACAGAAATATAACATGTACAGCAATAGACTCACTATTGTCCACAGTTTATATATATAGAAATATAAACATGTACAGCAATAGACTCACTATCGTTCACTGTTTACATATACAGAAATAGAAACATGTAGTCCACAGTTTACATATACAGAAATAGAAACGTACAGAAATAGACTCACTATTGTCCACAGTTTACATATACAGAAATAGAAACATGTAGTCCACAGTTTACATATACAGAAATAGAAACGTACAGCAATTGACTCACTATTGTCCACAGTTTACATATACAGAATTATAACATGTACAGCAATAGACTCACTATCGTCCACATTTTATATATATAGAAATACAAACATGTACAGCAATTGACTCACTATCGTCTACAGTTTACATATACAGAAATAGAAACATGTAGTCCACAGTTTACATATACAGAAATATAACATGTACAGCAATAGACTCACTATCGTCCACAGTTTACATATATAGAAATACAGACATTTACAGCAATAGACTCACTATCGTCCACAGTTTACTACTATCTTCCATGGTTTACTTATACATAAATACAAACATGTACAGCATCAGACAATAGTGAGCCTACTTTTTCATATGTTTGGCAAAGCCTTTCTAGTGTGTTTTTTCTTGTATGCTTAATGATAGGAAAGTGGTTAGTCTTACACAGAATGTGCACCCTAACAACTTACATGTCACTAGGAAAGCCTGTTCAAATATATCAATAGGGATGGTTGATGCCTATGACTGCCATATGGACACTTTCTTATGGTCATAATTGGTGTTAAAAGGAATTATACCTCCTGCCAACCACTACCCATGATATGATGGGAGGAAAGGCATTGCTGAGTCCAATGTATTCAAATTTCATTCCAAGCTCGTATGTTGTTTAACCCCTTCGTGTCAGAGTCATTTTTTCAATTTTTGATTTTTGTTTTTGACTCCCCACCTTCTGAATCCCATAAAGTTTGGCTCTTTTTATTTTTTTTTCCCGCTACAATGTTAACCGTATGAGAAAAATATTTTTTTAAGTTTTTAGACCGGGTGTTTTTGGACATAGGGATACCTAATGTGTATGTGTTTCACAGTAATTTTCTACTTTTATATGTATTCTATTGAAGGGGGGGGGGGTGATTTGAATTTTTTATTATTTTTAACACTGTATTTATTAGACCCCCAGGTGTCTCATAACTAATGCATTGTAAGATACCAGCACTTCTATTACAAGCTGCAATAGAAGTATATGCCAGACAAGACTGGGAGTCTTCAATAGGCAACAGATCGCCCGGCCAGGATCTTGTTCCGGGCGCTGGCAATCCTCCCCAAAATGGCAGCAACATAAATATATATATTTTAGTACCAGCACCTTATTTTCTCTCACCAACATAACAAGGCCTAGCCGCGTCCTGCAAAAAATGAGTTAATAGCCATGAGATATTAGTGGCTATTTTGGCCGAAATATACAAGTTCACAACCTACGTCAAGCTTCCCCCCTGTGGTGTTGTTGCCTATGTTAATATAAAAAACATTTTACTAAAACTGACATTATAAATCATATAACTATATACAATGTGGTCCTGTCTGCATCCAGCAGTGAACCATTGCCTCATCTAATATCTGATAAATATGGCTTTTTTCCGTGATATGATTTATAATGATGTCTCTTTCAGTGAAGTGTTTTTGATTTTAGAATAGGGACTCGCAAGACATGGGGACCCTTGATGTGGGTTGCAAGCTTACGTATTTACGTATTACGTAAATATCTATTAATACCTCGTGGTTTTTCACTAATTTTGAGCAGGATGCAGACAGGGCCTGTTAAGTTGGTTGAAGAAAAATAGAGTGCTGGTACTTGTGGGCATTGACGTAACTAAGAATGGCTGGGCACTGGGCATAAAACTGCACACAGTATTATGCCTCATAGTGGCCCCTCCACACAGTATCATGCTCCATAGTGGCCCCTGCACACAGTATTATGCCCCATTGTGGACCACTCATGAACAATTATTATACTCTGGGGTCTTTTCAGACGACGCATAATGACGCAGGCCCGGCCCATGTGATGTCACCAAACAGGCCCGAATGTCCCAGACCCTGTGGCAGCCGCTACTGCTGATCTAATAGTATGCACATGACTAATAGGCTGCAAGCCAGCACTGTGCGCCTGGCATAAGTAAGTGTGTGAGTGGAGGTTGTATTAGTACCGTGTTTCTCCAAAAATAAGACCTACCCCGAAAATAATCCCTAGCTACATTTTCCAGGTTTTTTGGAGTAGGCTTGAAATATAAGCCCTACTCCAAAAATAAGCCCTAGCTAATTTAACCCCTTCCCGACATCCGCTGCACGATTACAGCAGATGCCGGGTCCTTAAAGATGGCGGCCACTCTGCTGCAGAGCGGCTACCATAGCTGCCGTACCGCGTCTCTGCGGAGACCTGGAGTTAATGCCCGCGATCACTGTCTACCCTGATCGCAGGCATTCTTCAACGTGACTTCCCTTTCCCTTCCCTCCCACCAAAGTAGCAAAACCAGGAGTTAATGGACTCTGACCGCGGGCATTGCCAAGTGTGACCTCCGCACTTCTTCCCTGGTCCCCACCCCCTATAGCTGCTATACGGGGTCTCCTTGTACACCGGAGACCCGCAGTTAATGCCCGCGATCAGAGTCCACTGATCGTGGGCATTGTTAGGTCTGTCAGTCCGTGACCCCCCCCCTCCAAATCGACCCCCCCCAAAGCAGAGTAACTATCCCCAGGGCCGGTCCCCACCGGCCCCGTACCTTCACGTTGCAGGCCGGCTCCTGCGGGTGAGATCGCAGGAGCCGACCTGTTCCTTTAACAGCCGGGAGCTTTATGAAGGCTCCCAGGCCTGTCATAGGAATATTACTATTGAGGCCTGCCTCATTAGTAATATAGATAATCTCCCATAGACTGCAATAGGTTGTATTGCAATCTATGGGATGATTGCAGGTTCAAGCCCCCTAGGAGGGGTTAATAGTAAAAAAATAAAAATAAAAAATAAAAGTTCAAGCCCCCTCCCACTTTCACTAGAATACATATAAAAATAAAATATTACTGTGAAACACATACACATTAGGTATCCCTGTGTCCGAAAACGCCCGCTCTACAACCTCATAAAATTATTTTACCTCTATAGTGAATGCCGTAGCAAAAAAAAAATAAAAATTATCAAAAGTGCCGAACTGCTGTCTTTTCGCTGTTTCACCTCTGATAAAAGTTGAAAGAAAAAGCGATCAAATGTGTGATTGCTGTTCATGGAAAAAATTAAGACCTACCCTGAAAATAAGCCCTAGCTCTTTTTTCGGAGAAAAAATTAATATAAGACCCTGTCTTATTTTCGGAGAAACACGGTATAAGCTTTACCATATACCAATTGGTCCTGTCTGCATCCTGCAGTGAACCATTTCTTCCTCTGACATCAGGTAAATGTGGCCTTTTTCAGTTTTAAGGTGTGCAGGAGTGGTTGGTGGAAGATCTAGTTGTTGCTTTGCCATGTATCATGGTTGTCCTATGTATTATACAGCTATGTTTTGATATAAACCCCACAATGTGTTTGCTTTCAGGTGGAGCAACTACTTGGAATTCATGGAGATGACACGGCCCTGAATGCTATTAGACTATATTGTGCTCCCCCCTCAAGTAAAAATGTTGTGGAAATGATCACATCTACAGAAGGAAAGTAAGTCCATACAATTGTCTAAGACCGCACGGGCAAGTTATAAAATAACAAAAGAAGCCATAAGGATCCCCAGGCACATGGAACTGATGTTTCCAGGGCTCCACATTAATCTTCACTTTCTACTCCAGTGATGACATCCCAACATGGACATGTGACCAATAATTGGCTGCAGCACTCACATGTGTCTCGGGAGAAAGCAGGGCATAGAGACTGGTGGGGGACTGGTGAGAGACTATTATCTAAATACTGTCTCTTGGATAGACTGTGGGGGTCCGACATCTGAGACCTCCGCATATCTATTGATGGCTTATAAATATTAAAAACTGATGCCAAACTGGTACAAAACGGAAACTGAGACACAGCCAGAAATCTGCTGAAAAATTAGTGAAACACCAATAGAAAACTGATGGTACAAAAACTGACAGATTCATCAGTTTTTAATGTGTGTTTTTAATGTGTGTTTTTCACTGTTGTATGCAAATAGGCTTAAGTTCGTCCCTCAACTGTATTGTTTCTGCCCTCGGCATCTTATTTATTATTTTTGAATTTTCCCTTTTGAACTCCGATTGTTACAAAAGACATTTATTATTCTTCCATAAGAGGGCTTGTTTTTTGTGGGACAAGTTATATTTTAATGTACCATATAATATTTTGGAAATTATAATGTAGCACTAGGTTAAAGGGGTTTTCTGGGGAAAAAAAAAAACATTTTTCAGAAAAGGTCTGTTGGTGCTATTAATAGGTTAATAAGTGCAACCAAATACCTTTAGCAATGTTTTGAGAGATTTCTGGGTTTCTCTGGCATCTTCTTCATTTGTTTACATGGGTAGCTTCCTGTTCTTTTTTTCTACAACTACCATGATGCATTGCACTTCACTCAGAGCTAACTCACACTACCTCCCCCTGTCAATCCTCCATCTCTCACTCCCTCCTGCCCCCTACCTGTCTCCCTAGTTAGCCCGCCCACTACTAACCCTTTCAAACTAACTAGCTCAATCCACCCCCCACCCCATCATACTTACCTGTCTTCCTGTCTGGATCTTCTGTGCACAGGACATCACTTCCTTCTGTGGGGTCAGCTTCTTTTCTTCTTGACGTCTGCCGGTGCATGGATAGAGCCAGGTTGCCGGTATGCTCTGTAGTCGGCACTCCGGCTCTATTGCGGAGGCGTGGGTGGCCCGCAGTGTGCAAGTCGGCATGCCGGCTCTATCCAGGTGCTAGCAGACGTCAAGAAGAAAAGAAGCTGACCCTACAGAAGGAAGTATGTCCTGTGTCCAGAAGATCCAGACAGGAAGACAGGTAAGTATGATGGGGTGGGGCGGTTGAGTTAGTTAGTTCGAAAGGGCTAGTAGTGGGCGGGATAGCTAGGGAGACAGGCACAGATGCCTGCAGACATCAAGAAGGGGAGGAGCCAGCCCCCCTGTAGGAAGTGATGTCCCGTGCGCAGAAGATCCGGACAGGAAGACAGGTAAGTATGATGGGGTAGGGGGTTAGTATAGGTGACTTTCCATTTCCAGAAATGGGGAAATGGAACATCACTGGAAAATCTGAAAATGTGCCTGGGGCAGTCACATGACCATTCCGGCGATCTGGGAAAATATACATTTTTGGTAAAGTAAGTTAGAAGGTAGGCAGGGGGAGGTTGTTTATCTTAGTGTAGCAATATCATTTTATCCAGGACAATCCTTTTAAGTTCCCAATTTCCATACTGTCCTCACTTTTAAGTGCACAGTCATGTTCTTCTATGAGTTGCATTATCAAGGTAAACAAGTGACATGATGTTTGTGGTAAACAACCATCTAAACTATGGTCTTTCTCCACAGTTGGGGTGACTGGAATTTAGATTTATGGTGCCCCAAGGGATATCTCATAAATTTTGCCTTGCAAGTTGAGGAATCACAGGGTGAAGGAGATGACACAGAAGCCAACAACATCATGATGCAATGTTCGGATTACGCAGTCTTGACTGGAAATGGAGACCCCTGGGGGGATTATGGGAGCTGGAGTGAAATTTGTCCACACGGAATCTGTGGTATTGAAACCAGAGTGCAGACTCCACAAGACAAAGGAGATGACACGGCTCTCAATGATGTCAAATTTGGATGTTGCCAAATAGAAAACAAATATAATCATATTGAATGAATTAAACCTTTTGCATTAACATTAAGATTTTTTTTTCATTAATTTAGCCTAGTAGCAATAGATCAAAGCATAATATGTGGAGGTCCAGATTTTTTTATTTTTTTTCTCCTAAAGGGAATATTTAATCAAAAGATGACCTATTGTCTAGATCATATTTATGTTCAACATATTTTTAAAGAACTTTTGGTAATGTTTTTAATTTCCATGTTATTATCTATATTTAAAAGAAAAAATGCTAAAAATGTCAAGCTCCTGCCACTAAGCCTAAAATAGTCTGTCACTTCCTGTTTCCTGAAGATGAACCACGGGCCATAGACACAATGGTTTGGAGCAGACCCTATGGGAGAGTTTTCTAAGCATGCTTTTTGACCTCTCTAGAGTCTCAGCATATTATTTCGCTATTTGGCTTAGTGGCCAGAGTAAGAATTGCATGTTTTTTTTAATTTAAAAAAAAATATTTTTTACCACTTGATAACATCTATCATAATAATTCAGTGGATGTCAACACTTTAAATATAGTACTTGCAAAAAGCAGAATGGGTGCCATAACCGCCAGGTCTTTACTATTTTACATAATGGAGTTCCAGTGGTAATGCCCACAGGGTCCTCTCTGTTCGTGCCATTGAGAGGTGTCATGCCGCAAAAAAAGACGCCTTACACACCTCTGTACATCAAGCACATTCACACAGAATATGGCAAATAAAATAATTTTTTGCATTTTTCAAAGTTTTGGTTTTTGTAAATGTATTAAAACACAACAAAAACTATAAAATTTGGTATCGCTGTGATTTTGCCGACTGAAGCAATACAAGGGATACGTTATTTTCACCACACAGTGAACGTCATAAAAACGAAACCTGATCAAATTCAGTTTTTCTCTAATTCCACCCAATTCTGATATTTTCCTTGCTTCCGAGTACATCGTGTGGAATATTAAATAGTGCCATTACCAAGTACAATTTTTCCTGCAAACAATAAGCCCTCATATGCCTCTGAGACCAGAAAAAAAATAATAATATGGCTTTGGGAAGGCGGGCGCTGAAAACCAAAAAAAAAAAATTAAAAATGGCTGTGGCAGCAAAGAGTTAATATAGATAGTAACATGGAAATTAAAAAAAAAAAAACTCAAGAAAAAATTCTTAAAAAATATGTTTAACGTAAAATCCGAATATAAAAATATCAGTTATTTTCTGGTGACATATTCCCTTTAACGTTAGTTATTTCTTGTACATAATCAGATGCTGTAGTCCACCACTTGTACATGATAAGATGCTGCAGTCCACCTCTTGGATGTGATAAGATGCTGTAGTCCACCTCTTGTGCATGATAAGATGCTGTAGTCCACCTCTTGGATGTGATAAGATGCTGTTGTCCACCTCTTGGTCATGATCAGATGCTGTAGTCCATCTCTTGGTCATGATAAGATGCTGTAGTCCACCTCTTGGTCATGATAAGATGCTGTAGTCCATCTCTTGGTCATGATAAGATGCTGTAGTCCATCTCTTGGTCATGATAAGATGCTGTAGTCCATCTCTTGGTCATGATAAGATGCTGTAGTCCATCTCTTGGTCATGATAAGATGCTGTAGTCCATCTCTTGGTCATGATAAGATGCTGTAGTCCATCTCTTGGTCATGATAAGATGCTGTAGTCCACCTCTTGTGCATGATAAGATGCTGTAGTCCACCTCTTGGATGTGATAAGATGCTGTTGTCCACCTCTTGGTCATGATCAGATGCTGTAGTCCATCTCTTGGTCATGATAAGATGCTGTAGTCCACCTCTTGGTCATGATAAGATGCTGTAGTCCATCTCTTGGTCATGATAAGATGCTGTAGTCCACCTCTTGGTCATGATAAGATGCTGTAGTCCATCTCTTGGTCATGATAAGATGCTGTAGTCCATCTCTTGGTCATGATAAGATGCTGTAGTCCATCTCTTGGTCATGATAAGATGCTGTAGTCCACCTCTTGGTCATGATAAGATGCTGTAGTCCACCTCTTGGTCATGATCAGACGCTGTAATCCACCTCTTGTACATGATAAGATGCTGTAGTCTACCTCTTGGTCGCTGTCTTGAATCTGCAGAGTATATCCACTTATATCTTGTCAGCTAAGTTTCTGAGTCTTGTCGATCACTTTTTTCTCACATATATAAGTGAATGTAAGGTTTAAGCTGCTTTCATAATTCTATTCATAGAAACATCCCAATAAAAATGTTTGGCAAACACTCGCGTCCAGTTTTTCCTCCTGTATTTGAGATTACTCTACAGTGTATTGAGTGGCAAAAGTTTTTCAAGACTGGAAGTAGCCAAAGTGTTCATAGAAAATTCAGGGCCCAAAAACCAGGAGCTATGTCTGCTATAGGTCCTGTAACTTTAGGGGGCCCAGGTGGCCCCCAGCTGCTTTAATGTTTTTTAATAGGTTGTTACCTTCTAGATTACTCCAGCAGGTAATGGCCACTAGTCACTTGCCGATCCCCGCTTCTGCCACAGCCTCCTCCACTTCCCATTCAGCATCCAGGGGGCCCCATGTGCTGAACATCACATCCCGATACTGAGCAGTGCTAAGATGTGGGCAGTGGGGATGGGTAAGTGAATAGCAGCCATTACCTGCTGGAGCAGGTAGTCGCTAAAGTCACTGTATGGGAGGCACTTACTGTATCCGATCCTGTAAAGGGGGTAGTTACTGTATGATGGCCACTAAAGGGGACACTTACTGCATGGGGCACAAGTAAAGAAGACATTTACTGTGTAGTGGCTAATAAGGACACAATATACTGTGTAGGGGTCAATAAAGGGGGCAATACATGGGGGGTCAGTAAGAGGGCATTATACTGTGTAGGGTCCAGGAAAGGGGCTATTATGCCATGTGAGGACCAGGAAAGGGGAAGTTATACCATGTGGGAATCAGTAAAGGGAGCTTTTTACTGCTTTTGAGCCATTAAAGGAGGCACTATACCATGCGGGGGCCAGGAAAGGGGGCATCATAACATATGGGGACTAGGGAAAAGGGTATTATATCGTGTGGCACCAGTAAAAGGCACATTATACCATGTGAGGGGCAGGGAGGCCCCATCAAAAGTTTGCTGATGGGTCCAGTCTTTCCTAGGTATGCCCTTGCTCATAGCAAATATTTAAAGGGGCAATCCGAGAGTACTTACCAGCTACATGAAAGATAAAATGAGGGCACAGTGCCGGCTAAGTCACACTAACCAACACAAGTTCTACAAGGAATGGATCATCAGACTATTGACTGTGCTGTCAAATGTGCCAGTAATGTGCCTGAAAACCCCAAAATATAATGAGGCGGCCATTTTAGTTCGCACAAGTAGAGTCTCCATTTGCTCAGTTTTGCATAAAAACAAACCATTTGGAACATTTGGGTCAAGTCAGTTCGCCCATCTCTAGTCTTGCTGGGAAAAGAATATGAAGAGCTCAGAGATGATTTGTGTGTCCTAAGATCAAGTAGCTCTGCAGGGTCCGAGTCACCTGGTAATCACGTGATCACTGGGCCCAATAGGAGCAGCGGCTCTGCAGCTTCCTGCATCTAGTACTCATTGAACGCTATGTAGTGTGAAAAGGAATAGACAGAAGCAGTTATAAGCCACTTCTCCTCTGAGCCCACGGCTGTATCTGACAACCAGAGATCTAACCCGCTAGTGCTAGATTGCAGGGGCAATAAATCTAAGCTAGCGCCATACAGTGCTCCAGGAAAAGATCTGGATCCAAATGCCATACATGTACGTCACTTGGTCTCTAAGTGGTATAAACAATGGGGGGGGACATTAACAACTAATGTTTTGGCATTTAGAAAAATAGAAAAAAAAATATTTGTTGGGTGGAATAGGAAAAAATGTTTACAAATATTTTACAGTATTTACCGAGTAATAAAAATAATATTGATGGCCTGTCCTTACAATAGGTCATCTATATTAGATCTGCGAGGGTTTCGACACCCAGAACCCCCACAGATCAGCTGCTCTAGGACATCGCATCTCCCGGTAAAATTTACATGGCAGGAGCCACTCTGCTCATTTGCAGAACAAAGTGTAGCACCGGCTTTAAGTACTGCACTGCTGCCCCTTAAGCAATGAAAGCAGTACAGTATGGAACATGATGGTTGGATGGGAAGCAGGGCCACTATATCCATAGGGCAAACAGTGCACTTGCACCGGGGCCTATGGTTGCTGGGGCCACGGATCCAAGCACCAGACTATCTGCCCAGGACAGCACCACTCACAATTGTATACAGTTGAAGACTATGACAGGGCAGTAGAAAGTGCATTATGATGGTGTTGGGATTGCACGATGGGAGTGATACCTCATTTATAGTTTTTGTCATGTTTTAATACCTTTACAAAAACCCAAAACTTTGAAAAATGCAAGAAATGATTTAACTTGCCGTATTCTGATATTTTTTTTACCTCTAAATTCCCACGATTAGAGAGAACTCTGAAAGCGGGCATTACTGCTGGGTCTCCACGGTTACAGTCCCTGCTCTGCTTGTGAGCAGGCGCTTTATTTAAAGTGCTTACATTTGCTGAAATATTGTCAGAGGTTGAGATATTTTTTAAAAATTATAAAAAAAATCCTGACTCAGGCCATTAAGCCAAATAACATGTGGACACTTCCTGTTTTCAGTAGGAGATTTCTTTGCATCAGCCACCTCATACACTGTACACTGTATAAGACACAGACTCCACCAGTCACAATACTTAAATCACACTTTATCTACTTCCCCCTATGCACAGGTGACAGAGCATGCCTAAAAAACTCTCCCATAGAAGTTAACAGGGTCTGCTCCAGACCATTGTGTCTATGGCCCATCACCAGGAAAAAGGAGGTGACAGACTATTTTAGGTTTAGTGGCAGGAGTTGGAAATGAAAGATCTTTAGAATTTTTTTAAATATAGATAATAACATGGAAAAACAACATTGCTGAAAATTCTTTAAAAATATTTTTTCATAAAAATATGATTTAAACAATAGGTCATTTTTTGATTAAACATTCCCTAAAAAATGTTGGAAACCATAGCCACATATTATTTTTCTATTGCTAGGCTAAATTAATGAAACATTTTTCTTAATCTTGGTACAAGAGAATTACAGCACAAACTACAGATTTGATTTTTGTGATCCACGACATCCATACTTGACATCATTGAGAGTGGTGTCATCTCCTTTTCCTTGTGGTGGCTTCACTCTGGTTTGCATACCGCAGATCCCCTGTGGGCAAATTACACTCCAGCCACAAAATTTTCCCAAGGATTCTCCAGTTCCTGTTAAAATGATGTAATCTGAACATTGCATCATGATGTTGTTGGCCACCGTATCATCCCCTTCACCCTGTGGTTCCTCAACTTGCAAGGCAAAGCTTAACAACTGTCCACTGGGACACCATGAAACAGAAGTCCAGTCACCCGATTTGCGGAGAAAGACCATAGCTTAGATGGTTGTTTACCATGAACATCATGTGACTTGTTTAGCCAGATAATGCAACTCACAGAAGAACACGACTGTGAAGAGTGCGGAGATGGGAGACACAACCTACGGCTCCATCCTGGTGTCAGAGCTTCCCAATATATTATGTTGTACATTAATTAGTGGTAACCACATGTAATATAATGGCCCCTACAGTGCTCTATATGTTAGATAATGGCCCTCACAGTGTCCTACATGTAATATAATGACCCCCTCAGTGCCACACATGTGATATAATGGCCGCCACAGTGCTCCATATATAATGTAATTTCTCCCACACTGCTCCTATGTAATATAATGGCCCCTACAGTGCTTTACATGTTAGATAATAGCCCCCACAGTGCCCTACATTTAATATAATGATCCGCTCAGTGCCCCACATGTAATATAATGGTCCCCACAGTGCTCCACATGTAATATAATGGCTCCCACTGTGTTCCACATGTAATATAATGGCTTGAGCAGCGCCCCCATGTAATATAATGGCCCCTACAGTGCTCTACATGTTAGATAATGGCCCCCACAGTGCCCTACATTTAATATAATGACCCCCTCAGTGCCCCACATGTAATATAATAGCTCCCACAATACTCCACATTTAATATATTGGCCCCCCCACACTGCTCCCATGTAATATAATGACCACCTCAGTGCCCCATATGTAATATAATGGCCTGAACAGTGCCCCTATGTAATATAATGGCCCCCACAGTGTTCTACATGTTAGATAATGGCCCCCACAGTGTTCTACATGTTAGATAATGGCCCCCACATTGCTCCACATGTAATCTAATGCCCCCCACAGTGCTCCACATGTAATATAATGACCCCCACAATGCTCCCACGCTCAGTGATCTTTATGGAGTGAGTGGTAATAATAATAATAATACATTTTATTTATATAGCGCCAACATATTCCGCAGCACTGTACAATTTGTAGGGTTCAAGTACAGACAAAAGAGATACATTACAGAGAAATAGTCAATTCACACACTGGGACTGAGGGCCCTGCTCGCAAGAGCTTACAATCTATGAGGTAGAGGAGGTGACACAAGAGCTTACAATCTATGAGGTAGAGGAGGTGACACAAGAGCTTACAATCTATGAGGTAGAGGGGGTGACACAAGAGCTTACAATCTATGAGGTAGAGGGGGTGACACAAGAGCTTACAATCTATGAGGTAGAGGAGGTGACACAAGAGCTTACAATCTATGAGGTAGAGGAGGTGACACAAGAGCTTACAATCTATGAGGTAGAGGAGGTGACACAAGAGCTTACAATCTATGAGGTAGAGGGGGTGACACAAGAGCTTACAATCTATGAGGTAGAGGAGGTGACACAAGAGCTTACAATCTATGAGGTAGAATAGGTGACCCAAGAGCTTACAATCTATGAGGTAGAGGTGACACAAGAGCTTACAATCTATGAGGTAGAGGTGACACAAGAGCTTACAATCTATGAGGTAGAGGAGGTGACACAAGAGTTTACAATCTATGAGGTAGAGGTGACACAAGAGCTTACAATCTATGAGGTAGAGGAGGTTACACAAGAGCTTACAATCTATGAGGTAGAGGGGGTGACACAAGAGCTTACAATCTATGAGGTAGAGGAGGTGACACAAGAGCTTACAATCTATGAGGTAGAGGTGACACAAGAGCTTACAATCTATGAGGTAGAGGTGACACAAGAGCTTACAATCTATGAGGTAGAGGGGGTGACACAAGAGCTTACAATCTATGAGGTAGAGGGGGTGACACAAGAGCTTACAATCTATGAAGCTGCATTCAACACTTACCACTCGGCTCCATGTTTCCTCTCTGGTCTGGGGTCTGCTGTGACATCAGCACTCAGTTCCCAGAGCAGAGACGAAGTGGAGAGCAGAATGATGAGTACTGAGCACAGCTTACCACGCTCTCCCTGGTGCACCTGTAACTGCAATCATTGGTGGTGGTGGTGGAGGGGAACAGAGTCTCTCACTGCAGCACATACCCCAAGGGATAGTGGGGCGTACCTGCCGGGGTATGGGTACCGCAGGATGAAAAACAATAGCTTAGAGGAAGGGGTGTTGTCTAAATATGGAAAAAATGCACACAATTGCTCCAAAATTCACACACAAATTCTGTATCAAAGAAGTCAACCAACAGATGTTACAAACTTAGATTAGACAGTCTAAAAATATACCAGATTTATCACCCAGCATCAGTCACTGTGATAAATCTATTTACACTGTGTAACTGCTAGTAAATAGTAAATGTGGGCCAATGTCTAAGGTGATACTTAGATAGATGTCGCTTATTCCTCCTGACCCCTTCACACACATATACATATGGGGAGAGGGGAATAATCTGCCATCCAATACCTCTGGTGGTGACATATCTCTAGTGAGAACAAAAGGATTCAACATGTTAAAATTCAACATGCCCAATCCTATTCTACCTCGACAGCTGTTATCCTCGACAGAGGGTGACCCACTCCTGCTGAATCAGTGGGATCAGCCAACATTATTCTAATGTGTATGGGCACATTATCCCCTTATGCCATGGCTTTGGTAAAATATGTAAGTCATGATAAATTCTATATAATGTACAGCGTCCTAGCGAGACTCTGGTGAGAAAATGGCTGCATGTCATCAATCAACATTATCTGCGTCCTCAGGATGCAGATAAGATAGATACGATGGTGAGCCAATCAGGCATTTGCTATAGTATATGACCCCTTTTTTAAATCCTTTATGTAGTGTATGAATCCCATTTTTTTACACACACCCCACCATCACTAAGTTTAGGACCCCCTTTTTTTCCTTCACCCCCACACACAGTAGCGGCCGATAATTTTTACTCACCTGTCCATGCTCCTCTCCTATCCAGGTCTCTCTCCGCTGCCGCCTCCAGGAAGCGCTGTAGCCAACGCTGAAGATCACCGGGATGCTGTACGTATCGTCCCGGCATTCTTCAGTGTTGTGACATTAGAGTAGCGCCACCTAGAGGCGGCAGTGGAGAGCAGCTGGGACAGGAGCACGGACAGGTGAGTAATAAAATATTTGCAGCTGCTTATTGCAATAACACAATAAGTAGCTACTGATTTTAAAAAAATGCCGCCACATTGTTTATTCCATGAGGCGCCACCTGAGGCCATCATCTCATATCACCTCATAGAAGGTGCGCCCCTGCCTGGAGGCCACTGGGGAACTTTATTAGGTCCCTGGGGAGCATGATACTATGTGTGTGTCAGTAAGGGAGTATGGGGATGGTAAAATATGATTCTTTTATATATGCTAGGCGGGGATGGTTGGGTGTAAAGCATAGGATGGTAGAGCTTTGAGGGTGTATTCACACGGTGCAGTTGTGGCGCAGTTTAAAACAACATTAAAAGCAAATAGAAAAAACAAATGCCTGCAGATTTGATGTCGTTTTTGGTGATGTTTTCTAATTTTACAAGTGAAATTCATTTATTTAACAGGTCTCAGCTGAAAATTCAAAAACTGCACTTTTTTCCAGAGGTCCCCCGAGTCTGAAGAGACTGGGAAACGCTAGAGTAGAGACTGGCTGGAACATTAGACAATTGTATGGATTGGTTTCTCCACCTGAAAGCACATAAAACACACAAACACATTGTGGGGTTTATATCAAAACATAGCTGTATAATACATAGGACAACCATGATACATGGCAAACCGACAATCGACTGGGAAGCTGGAAAAAAAATTCAAAATGGGGTGGAATTTAAGAAAACTACAACTTTGTTATGGACTTTGCTTTTACAGAGATTGCTGTGCAGCCAAAATAACAGGTCCCCTGTATTCTATGGGTCAGTAAGATTCCAGCAATACCAAAATGATATAGATAGATTTTTTTTCTTTACATAATACACACCTTTACAAAATCCGAAACTTTAAAAAAAAAAAAAAAAAAAATTCTTGAAGTCGACATATTCTAACACTTGTAACTTTTTATATTTTGTTTTATGGGGACACATAGGACCAGATGTAGTTTTTAGTTATACCATTTTGAGGAATGCCTATAGCTTTGATCACTTTTCATCGAATTTTTATGGGAGGTGAAATTGCAAAAGAAAGGCAGTCTGGTGCTTTCATTTATTTTTAAAAAATATTTTTAAATGTTTGTAGACTGGGTGTTTTTGGAAACAGGGATAACTAATGTGTATTTGTTTTACTTTTTTTGTACTTTTATATGTATTCTAGGGAAAGAGGGATGATTTGAATTTTTATTTCTTTTTAATTTGTTTTTTTTTTTTTTACTTTTTTGGGTACTATAATTATTAGACCCCTAAAGCTCTTGAACTCCAGGGGATCTGATCACGAACGCAATGCATTACAATGCTAACGTGATAGAAGAGAGGGGTCATTGATAGAGGACCCCACCAATAAGCAGGAGAAGAAAGCAGCCACAAAGAGCATCTCTCTCTCCGGAGAACCCGACAAGCTTGAATTACATTTAGAGAAAGGAGAACTTGCTTACAACAAACCTGATTTGGTCCAAATTTCTCAAAAGTTTTCTTTTATAACGGAATTGAAAATTACCGTATTTTTCGGACTATAAGACGCGCCTGACCATAAGATGCTCCTAGGTTTTAAAGGAGGAAAATAGGGAAAAAAAATTTGAAGCAAAAAATGTGGTATAATATTGTAGTTGTAGTTTTGCAACAGCTGCAAGGTGACATTGACAGGTGTCCCTGCAGCTGTACGGGGATGCATAGGGCGTCTTTTTTTGCGGGGCCAGATGTACTTTTTAGTTGTACCATTTTGGGGAATGTCTATTGCTTTGATCACTTTTTACTCAAATCAAAGGTGAAACAGTGAAATAAATGGCAGTTTGGCACTTTTGATACTTTTTCCCACTATGACATTCAGCGTACAGGAAAATATTTTTATAAGTTTGTAGACCGGGCATTTTTGGACACAGGGATACCTAATGTGTATGTGTTTCACAGTAAGTTTCTACTTTTATATGTATTCTAGGGAAAGGGGATGATTTAAAACTTTTTTTTTTTTTTTTTATTTAACTATTTTATTAGTCCCCCCAGGGGGCTTGAATCTGCAATCAATTCATTGCAAGTCCCATGGACTGCAATACATGTAATACAACTGTATTGCAGTCTATGGGAGATTTACTACATTACTATTGCAGCTGCTCTTAATAATATTCCTATGACAGGCCTGGGAGCCTTCATTAGGCTCCCGGCTGTCACAGGACAGCCAGCCTGCAACAAGAAGGTACCCACCGGGCCTGAAGACAGTTTGGGGGGGGCTTACAGGTAGTTATGCCCGCGATCAGAGTGGACTCTGATCATGGGCATTAGCTCTCGGTCTCTGTTGTGCATTACCTTACATTATCTTTACAGACCTTGCATCCGCCATAATAGCACGGCGGATGTCAGGATGGGTTTGCGCCGCTGGGAGCACCTTCTCCTGCAAGCGCAGGGCCCGCATCATCGCCCCCACTCCTGCAGCTACAGGAAATCCCGCTGCAATAAGCCGTCGGCGGCAGGAGTGGGGTGTCCTGACAGTGTCATACACTATACTTTATAGATATAGTCCTAGGAGTCCTTACCGTGTCATAAACTATGTTTTATAGATATAGAGTCCTAGGAGTCCTGACAGTGCCATACACTATGTTTGATAGATATATAGTCCTAGGAGTCCTGACAGTGTCATACACTATGTATTATAGATATATAGTCCTAGGAGTCCTGACAGTGTCATACACTATGTTTTATAGATATATAGTCCTAGGAGTCCTGACAGTGTCATACACTATGTATTATAGATATAGAGTCCTAGGAGCCCTGACAGTGTCATACACTATGTATTATAGATATAGAGTCCTAGGAGCCCTGACAGTGTCATACACTATGTATTCTAGATATATAGTCCTAGGAGCCCTGACAGTGTCATACACTATGTTTTATAGATATATAGTCCTAGGAGTCCTGACAGTGTCATACACTATGTTTTATAGATATATAGTCCTAGGAGCCCTGACAGTGTCATTCACTATGTTTTATAGATATATAGTCCTAGGAGCCCTGACAGTGTCATACACTGTTTTATAGATATATAGTCCTAGGAGTCCTGACAGTGTCATACACTATGTTTTATAGATATAAAGTACTAGGAGCCCTGACAGTGTCATACACTATGTATTATAGATATATAGTCCTAGGAGCCCTGACAGTGTCATACACTATGTATTATAGATATAGAGTCCTAGGAGCCCTGACAGTGTCATACACTATGTTTTATAGATATAGAGTCCTAGGAGCCCTGACAGTGTCATACACTATGTTTTATAGATATAGAGTCCTAGGAACCCTGACAGTGTCACACACTATGTTTTATAGATATATAGTCCTAGGAGCCCTGACAGTGTCATACACTGTTTTATAGATATATAGTCCTAGGAGTCCTGACAGTGTCATACACTATGTTTTATAGATATATAGTCCTAGGAGTCCTGACAGTGTCATACACTATGTTTTATAGATATATATAGTCCTAAGAGCCCTGACAGTGTCATACGCTATGTTTAGATATATAGTCCTAGGAGTCCTGACAGTGTCATACACTATGTTTTATAGATATATAGTCCTAGGAGTCCTGACAGTGTCATACACTATGTATTATAGATATATAGTCCTAGGAGTCCTGACAGTGTTATACACTATGTTTTATAGATATATAGTTCTAGGAGCCCTGACAGAGTCATACACTATGTATTATAGATATATAGTCCTAGGAGTCCTGACAGTGTCATACACTATGTATTATAGATATATAGTCCTAGGAGCCCTGACAGTGTCATACACTATGTTTTATAGATATACAGTGCCTTGCGAAAGTATTCGGCCCCCTTGAACTTTTCAACCTTTTGCCACATTTCAGGCTTCAAATATAAGTATATAAAATTTTAATTTTTTGGTGAAGAATTAAGTGGGACACAATCGTGAAGTGGAACGAAATTTATTGGATATTTTAAACTTTTGTAAAAAATAAAAAACTGAAAAGTGGGGCGTGCCAAATTATTCGGCCCCCTTAAGTTAATACTTTGTAGCGCCACCTTTTGCTACGATTACAGCTGCAAGTCGCTTGGGGTTTGTCTCTATCAGTTTTGCACATGGAGAGACTGAAATTCTTGCCCATTCTTCCTTGGAAAACAGCTGGAGCTCAGTGAGGTTGGATGGAGAGCGTTTGTGAACAGCAGTTTTCAGCTCTTTCCACAGATTCTCGATTGGATTCAGGTCTGGACTTTGACTTGGCCATTCTAACACCTGGATACGTTTATTTGTGAACCTTTCCATTGTAGATTTTGCTTTATGTTTGGGATCATTGTCTTGTTGGAAGATAAATCTCCGTCCCAGTCTCAGGTCTTTTACAGACTCCAACAGGTTTTCTTCCAGAATGGTCCTGTATTTGGCTCCATCCATCTTCCCATCAATTCTAACCATCTTCCCTGTCCTTGCTGAAGAAAAGCAGGCCCAAACCATGATGCTGCCCCCACCATGTGTGACAGTGGGGATGGTGTGTTCAGGGTGATGAGCTGTGTTGCTTTTACGCCAATCATATCGTTTTGCATTGTGGCCAGAAAGTTGGATTTTGGTTTCATCTGACCAGAGCACCTTCTTCCACATGTTTGGTGTGTCTCCCAGGTGGCTTGTGGCAAACTTTAAACGAGACTTTTTATGGATATCTTTGAGAAATGGCTTTCTTCTTGCCACTCTTCCATAAAGGCCAGATTTGTACAGTGTACGACTGATTGTTGTCCTATGGACAGACTCTCCCACCTCACCTGTAGATCTCTGCAGTTCATCCAGAGTGATCATGGGCCTCTTGGCTGCATCTCTGATCAGTCTTCTCCTTGTTTGAGATGAAAGTTTAGAGGGACGGCCGGGTCTTGGTAGATTTGCAGTGGTCTGATACTCCTTCCATTTCAATATGATCGCTTGCACAGTTCTCCTTGGGATGTTTAAAGTTTGGGAAATCTTTTTGTATCCAAATCCGGCTTTAAACTTTTCCACAACAGTATCACGGACCTGCCTGGTGTGTTCCTTGGTCTTCATGATGCTCTCTGCGCTTTAAACAGAACCCTGAGACTATCACAGAGCAGGTGCATTTATACGGAGACTTGATTACACACAGGTGGATTATATTTATCATCATCAGTCATTTAGGACAACATTGGATCATTCAGAGATCCTCACTGAACTTCTGGAGTGAGTTTGCTGCACTGAAAGTAAAGGGGCCGAATAATATTACACGCCCCACTTTTCAGTTTTTTATTTTTTACAAAAGTTTAAAATAACCAATAAATTTCATTCCACTTCACGATTGTGTCCCACTTGTTGTTGATTCTTCACCAAAAAATTCAAATTTTATATCTTTATGTTTGAAGTCTGAAATGTGGCAAAAGGTTGAAAAGTTCAAGGGGGCCGAATACTTTCGCAAGGCACTGTAGCCCTATGAGTCCTTACCGTGTCATACACTATGTTTTATAGCTATATAGTCCTAGGAGTCCTGACAGTGTCATACACTATGTTTTATAGCTATATAGTCCTAGGAGTCCCGACAGTGTCATACACTATGTTTTATAGATATATAGTCCTAGGAGCCCTGACAGTGTCATACGCTATGTTTTATAGATATATATAGTCCTAGGAGTCCTGACAGGGTCATACACTATGTTTTATAGATATATAGTCCTAGGAGCCCTGACAGTCTCATACACTATGTTTATAGATATTGAGTCCTAGGAGTCCTGACAGTGTCATACACTATGTTTTATAGATATATAGTCCTAGGAGTCCTGACAGTGTCATACACTATGTTTTATAGCTATATAGTCCTAGGAGTCCTGACAGTGTCATACACTATGTATTATAGATATATAGTCCTAGGAGCCCTGACAGTGTCATACACTATGTATTATAGATATATAGTCCTAGGAGCCCTGACAGTGTCATACACTATGTTTTAAACCAATATAAACTCATTTTTATTCAGGCTGAAACAAATCATGGCATCAAAACAAGACTTCATTTACTACATTTATCTTTGGAACTCCCTTTGCTGGGAGTTGTACTTTCACAAGTTATGCTTTTTTAATCTACCACTCAAATTTTTAGAGTGACTGCTATTTAGTCATTCTCTTTTTAACTCAGTCATAGGGTACCGGGATGATAAAATATTGGGTGTTGATTGTTGGAACCATATACAGTAATATAGAGCCAAACAGTGATTCTCACTCCAGTAACATAATGGCTATACAGGCAGCATCAGACTGAGGTTATGTCAGAACTATCTACAAAGAATGCCTGGATTGTGTAAAGTTGTTATATTAGTTAAAGGGGGTGACTGTGAGGGGTCAAAAATATACATTTAATTCCTTGAAATAAAGTTAATCCATCACTTTTATTCATCTTAACTTATTTTTACTCTGCCTTCAGTTCAAAGTACATTTGAAATAGTAAACCATATAAATAATAATAAAAAACTGGAAAAATGTAGGTGCTGTAAAACGTTTTACCTCTATAGACACACTCATGCAACATGGGATGGAAGATGAAGAACAGCTCCCACCTCTTGGTGACTGTCACTGCCCTGTGGTGCAAGAGGAACTGCATGAAGAACTGGATCTTGGTCATGGTGGTGGAGGATCTGGGACTCTTAGACTGGAAGAGGAGGAAGAAGACTATCCTTTGGATGCATAGAGGGCCTTGATATTTCACAACCAGATGACAAGATTTAACCTTATTTGTTTCAAGATGATGATGATGATAACCTTGCCAAGAAGACCAGTCCTGGTCTCAATCATCATCTCATATTGGGAAGAGACACCTTATGGGCCTTCTAAGGCTACTGGGCCTAGGTCTAATTGAACCCTCTGCACCCACTCATGTCACACCCTTGTTTCTTACCATTACTTAACCAGGAAGTGCTCCTCATCTTATTTTATAGGTGGGTCTGGAAAATATTTTTTGGGGTACTTTTCCACACTTTTCAGAATTTATCAAGGGATTTCAAAAATCAAAGAAAAATACCCTCAAAAAGTGAATATGATATTGTCTTAACCAGTTAAGGACCGGGCCTAAAAGTGCCTTATGGACCAGGCCTCATTTTTCAAAACTGACATGTGTCACTTTATATGGCAATACCTTTGAGATGCTATAACTTACACAAGTGATTTTGAGATTGTTTTTTATGACACATTGTACTTCATGTTAGTGGTAAACAATGATCAATATTTTTGTATTTATTTATAAAAAAAATTAGGAAATTTGAGGAAATTTCACATGAAATACATGAATAAATATTATCTACCATATCTCTGCTTTATATTGGCATCATCTTTTAATCATCCTTTAATTTATTTTGGATGTTAGAAGGTTTACAAGTGTAACAGCGATTTTCCAGATTTACAAGAAAATTTCCCAAACTCATTTTTTAGGGACCACTTCAGTTCTGAAGGGTTACCTATAATATAATTACCTATATATTAGAAGCCCCCATAAATCACCCCATTTTCAAAACTGCACCCCTCAAATAATTCAAAACAGCATTTGGGAAGTTTGTTAACCCTTTAAACATTTCACAAGAATTAAAACAATATGGAGGTGAAATTTAGACATTTCATTTTTATCCAATAATATACTCATTTATCCCTAAAATTAACACATCACAAAGGGTTGTTATGCAATTTCTCCCGAGCACAGAAATACCCCACATGTGGGTGTAAACTGATGTTTGGGCACACGGCAGTGCACGGAAGGGAAGGAGCGACACTTGGCATTTGAAAAGCAGATTTTGCTGGAATAGTTTTCAGGTGCCATGTTGCATTTGCAGAGCCCCTAAAGTTCCAATACATTGGAAACCACCTAAAAGTGACCCCATTTTGGAAACTACACCCCTGATGGAATTTATCAAGGGGTATAGCGAGCATTTTGACCCCACAGCCGTTTCACAGATTTTATTAACAGTGGGATGTGTAAATGAAAAATTACTAAAACATCACTTTATCCCCAAAGTTTTCATTTTCACAAGGGGTTAAAGGAGAAAATGCTGCCCATAGTTTGTTACACAATTGCTCCTGAATGCAGCAATACCCCATATGCGATCGTAATTTGCTGTATGGTACATGGTGGGGCTCAGAATGGAAAGAGCGCTATTTGGCTTTTGAAGGGCAGATTTTGCTGGAATAGTTTTCAGGTGCCATGTCGCATTTGCAGAGCCCCTAAAGTATCAATACAATGGAAACCCCCAAAAGTGACCCCATTTTGGAAACTACACCCCTCACAGAACATATCAAGGGGTATAATGAGCATTTTCACCCCACAGCCGTTTCACAGATTTTATTAACATTGGGACATGTAAATGAAAAATTACTTTCTTTCCAATAAACCATCAATTTAGCCCCAAATTTTTCATTTTCACAAGAGGACAAAGGAGAAAAAGCTCCCCAAAGTTTGTTACACAATTTCTCCTGAATATAGGAATACTCCCCAAGTGGTTGTAATCTGCTGTATGACCCCATTTTAGAACCTACACCCCTCAAGGAATGTATCAAGGGGTATTATCATTTTGAGCCTAAAAATGCTTCCCAAAAATTAATGTACAAAGTGAAAATTGACAATTTTAAATAAATATACCATTTTGTGGCACAATACGTTGTACCCACTGTGTGGCATGAGAGACATACACTCCTAAAACTATTAATTGGGCTATCCCAGGGACAAAAAAATGATATAGGTGGGTCTAAACTGCTGCTTGGGCACACAGCAGGACTCAGAAGGGAAGGAGCACTGCGCTTTTTAGCTTTTGGAGTACAGATCAAGAGGGACTTTCTGGACGCCATGTTGTTTTTGCAGAGGTGCCAGTAAATTGGAATTCCCCAAGAAGTGACCCCATTTTGTAGGGGCAATTTTAGGGTCTTTGCCAATTTGACATGGTGTCCAAAATCCAACAATCTAAATCTATGCTCCAAAAGTCACATAGCGCTCCTTCACATCTGCCCCCTGCTGTGTACCCAAACGGCAGTTTACGCCCACATGTTTGACACTGGTGTGCCCAGGATAACGTACTTAATGTCATATGTGGGTATAAACTGCTGCTTGGGCACAGCCGGGCACAGAAGGGACGGAGCGCTATTTTGGTTTTTGAAAAGAATTTATGAGGGGATGTAATAAGCATTAGTATCCCAGACGTGACTGCACAGCACATGGTGAAGAGTGAATATGTAAGCTGTGCGGAGTACATTGGGAACACTAAATTCCCTACTATATCCCCAGTAGCTTGTATGATTGGGGGAGGGGTCACTCTGGGGGTCACTTCTGGTTTATTATCCCTCGTAAGCTCTAAATCTGGTTTGTACCCTGATATACGCTCGCACAGCTTATACATTCCCTTCCTGCCGCAGCCAGTTTTGTTCTAATGATTTGGCGATTTTTGGAGTTTTTGTCTTCACATTGTACAAGCTATATTTTCTTTATTTTCCTGGTGATGTAGCCATATGAGGGCTGATTTTTTTGCGGTATGATATGCATTTTTTAATGCAACCATTTTTTTGGGTGTCTATAACTTATTGAATAAATTATATTAACTCTTTCTGGGTGGATTAAAAAAAAAAAAATCAATTCTGGAATTGGTTTTTACCTTTTAATTTTTTTTGCCGTGTGGCGTATAGCATAAGTAACATGTTACCTTTATTCTGCAGGTCGGTACGATTACGGCGATACCTCATTTATATTGTTTTTTTATGCGTTACTAATTCTGCAGAACAAAAACCCATTTGTGGACATAAATCAATTGTTTTTGCATCACCATCTTCTGAGAGGCATAACATTTTTATTTTTCGGTTGACAGACTTGGTTTAGGGATTATTTTTTGCGGGAGGACATGCGCTTTTTATTGATATTATTTTGAGGTACATATGAGTTTTTTTTATCACTTTTGATAGTATTTTTTTTAAGCGAGATAGTCAAAAATCATTACTTCCAGCGTTTTTTTTCCATTTTTTTTTTTCGACATTCACCGTGTATGTTAAATATTATTTCAGTTTTATTGTACAGGTTGTTATGGATGCGGCGATACCAAATATGTGTTGTTTTTATTAATTTTTAGGTTTTTTTTTTATATAATTCATTTTATATAGGAAAAGGGATTTTTGGGAGCTTTATAACTTTATTAATTTTTTTTTTACACACTTTATTTATTTTGTTTTAATTTTTTACATTTTTTACTTGTTCTATAAGGACACCTGAGCCAGCGATGCTCTGATCCTGGCTCAGAATTATAGACTGCAATATACGAGCATACTCTTGTATTGCAGTCTATACAGAAATGTCAGCCAATGTAGACACATCGGCTGACTTCTTGACATGTTTTTTATTCGTGTCTGGATTAAAGAGTGATTTTGACGTACCATCTGTGGTGAAGCGCTGTGTCTTTCTACAAGCCTTCCTGTTCCTTGTCCCTTGGTGTGGGTTCGGATACAGGTCCGCTACTGGTATCCCTCCTTCTTGACATCCCGGCATGATCAACCAGGTTGTGGGGGCTTCAGGCAGCCTGGGGTCACTGGCCAGACCCCGGGCTACAGAAAATAGATATCGGCAACCCCTGATCTCGCCGCGGTGGTTGCCAGGGGCGGGGGGGATGGCAACATGGCAGAACCCCTTGGATGCCGCGGTCATGTTTGACCGCGGCATCCAAGGGGTTAAAACCTTCGATTGGAACTAAATTCCGACCGGGGGTTATGCAGCAGGGTGTTAGTTGACAGTTACAGCTAACGCCCGCTCCCAATCCCGCTCACAGTGTCTCTGAAGTGTCGGCGGTAAATTTACTATTGGCCGGCCTTCAGAGACCAGGACCGCTGGCCGTAAATTTACGGCCGGTGGTCGTCAATCGGTTAAAGGAGTTATGCCACAAAAATATTTATGGGGTAGAGGATTGTATATCAGTGAGGTTATGACCAATAAGACTCCCATGGATTCTGCGAATTGGGGTGTTTTACTGCAGCTAAAGTCAGATTGGAGAACCCACTAGGACGACCTATCATACAAGGGAACATCATCCAATCTATTAAGATATGTGGATTAATACTGGGCATGAGAGCTCCCTCAGCATTCTGATGTGCCATGCAATACCCACTGATGCATGCCTAGTTGGTCAGGGGTTCATATTATAGCAAGACAAGGATCCAGAACATACTTCTAGATTATCTCAAAATTTCGACTGCTATTTACCCAAATCTGTCATCCTGTTTTGTCATAGGGTTCCAGGAAGATAAGATATTGGACGGTGTTTGTAGGGTTCACATGCTGTGATATAGAGCCAAACAGTGATTCTCCCTCCAGCAAAATAATGGCTATACAGGCAGTGTCGGACTGAGGTTCCTTAGGCCCACCAGAAAAATAATTCTAGGGACCTTCCTCCAACAACCCATAGAAAATAGATCATTATAGTCTGTAAATGTGGATGTCTTCTGCTGAATCATTAATGTTTTAGGGCTTGGGCCCAGCGGAGGATCCTTTGGTGCTCTGACGGACCATTCCAACACTGTATACATGGTTATGAATATGTTTTGTCAAATGTTGGATATACAGTTCAGTGTGTGGTTTGCAGATTTTTATACACTTAATTATTCTGTACAATGAACACAACCTACATAACCACCTAAAAATCCATATAATGTTAATATACACAGTATTACGACCTAGTGATTCATTAACAGGAAGCTGAAACATCAGATTCCCCTTACGTCCGACAGCAGCACAATATGGGGTATCTCTGCCCCTGTGTGTTGTTTAGGACAGGTGGAACCTTTAATTAGCACCAAAAAGGTGCCTCCTACTAGCCCTATAAGAGGGCACAAGAGACCTCCCTCCACTGTGTTTTTTTCTGTCCTGTGTGGAACAGGTGGACGGAGGTCTCTTGTGACCTCCCGTTGCTAGGGGTTTCATTTACTCCTGGCTTACCTTTATGGGGTACCTCGGTCCCAAAGAAAAAACCTCCGGGCCTTCGGGCCTTCGCCCCGCAGCGCAGCGTTATCCGGCATCCATCTGCAGGCAGCGCGATCCCGGAAGTAAGCGGGGAACCTCTTCCGGTTTTCTCGGAAAAAGTGCGGTAAGTTTGGAAATTTAAAATTTAAAGGCAAAATATAGATTTGATTTTTGCTGCTTGTATTTTGAGCCTCTGGCTTAGGCTTATGTTCCATTATGGCGTTTGACTTGTTTTGGTGCTGTATAAATGTTTCTTTGTTGGCTTCCTCCCCTCGCTGCTGGATTACATTTAAAAAGTCTGATTGCAGTCCTTTATTTGTTGAGTGAGTGGTTTCTAGCTCCTCTGCTGCGGGTTGCGGTGGCTGTTTTTTTTTTTCTGACGGTTTTTTTCTCTCTTCAAGTGACCGATTTAAAAAAAAAAAAAAAAAGAGGTACCCCTTGGTTTTTTATGCGATGCTTGGCGATCTTCCCTGTTTCAGTGTCACGTGGCTGTTTGATGTTTCAGATGTCATCTTCTGCAGCACGTAATGGCGATGCGCTTAGGAGGAAAAATTCCTCTAAACTTGAACACCTAACGTGTTTGGATTGCAATACCCCTTTACCTGACGGCTATGATTTTACCCGCTGTCACCAGTGTCGCGGACCTCCGCCGGAAGTACCTTCTATAAGAGGTTGTTACTTGGGTAAAGGACTATATGAGGAGTCTCTTAAGGAGATTCGTTCTTCCATCGCCCAGATTGCCAAGAGACCGCAGATTGAGACACAATCTTCCTTACAGATCTCTGATGAAGATTATCAGATAGTGGACGAGACACTCTCATCTGACAATTCCACTGAAGATCCCAGCAGGCCGTGCTTCCACTCGAAAAATTAAGCCGGCTGCTGAAGTCCATCTGGTCTAAGGATCGTGATGTTGACGGGGAAGCCTCCGCGTCCACCTATAGAGGGCCTAGGGTCTTCCAAGTGGACCAGACATTACAAAAGTTAATGTCCTCAGAGTGGAGAAGTCCTGAAAAACCTCTTGTGGTTCCTAGGAGGTTCAGCGCTTTATTTCCAGTTGCTCAATGGGATCAATGGGGTCCTCCTCCCAAGGTGGATATGGCGGTGGCTAAACTGTCCTGCCGCACTAAGGTACCATCAGATGATGGAGCAAATTTGCACGACGCCATGGCAGGCGCTTCGACAATACCTTCAAGAAGGCTTATTCAGCTGCCTCGCCCAAGACCGCTGTGGCGGTTGCGTCCTGTGAAGTGTCAGCCAAATTATGTACTGACCTGGTCCACCTCGAAAGTGACCGACTCTGGAGTCTCCAGAGACGAGCTGCTAGGGTTTCTAGGCTCAGTTTCCCTAGCAGCTGAATATTTAACGGAAGCCTCCCACCATCAATTAAGGCTGGCGGCCAAATCCCTGGCACTTACCAAGAACATTGTAGCAGGAAGACCTCTATGGTTAAAACCTTGGAGAGCTGTGTTCCCCTCAAAGTATAATTTGTGCGCATTACCCTTTGAGCCGGGTAGAGTCTTTGGCTGTGCCCTAGACGAGATCCTAGAGGGCTTGGCCGACAAGAAGGGTAAAACGTTACCCCAGGCCTTCAGAGGTAGATCTGGCTCTGGCCGTGGTAGAGGCTATCCGCCTCGTCGTGGAAGGCAGTCCAGAGAGGCTCTAGTTATTCCTCTAGAGGCGCCGGCCGGAGATTCCGAAGTCTGATGATAAAAAAGTCAAGCCTAGCTTTTGACATCAGAAGCAGTTTTCCTGTGGCCGAGATTCCTGTCGGAGGTCGTGTCTCCCATTTTCTCAACTGCTGGCAGCAAAAAATTCGAGCCCCATGGGTCCGGTAGGTAATCCAAAGAGGTTATGCAATCAAGTTCCTCTGTCCTCCTCAGGATCGGTTTGTGTTAACTCGCAGCCTCCCTACAATGCAGCAGACTACATTGGAATGCTCCATCCGAGAGTACATTCACAAGGGAGCCCTGGTGGAAGTCCCTTCTCTAGAAGAAGGATCCCGTGTCTATTCTCCCGTCTTCCTGATGCCAAAACTGGCAGACAAGTGGAGAATGATCATAGACTTAAGGTACCTCAACCGCTTCATCAAAAAGAAGCGCTTCCATAGGAAAACCATAAAGTCTGTCACCACCTCTCTCCTCTAAGGCGATGTTTTTTGTGACTTTGGATATAAAAGATGCCTATTTGCATATTTCTATTTACCTCCACACAGAAGGTTCTTTTCTAAGGATTGCCGTAGTATTTTCCGGCCACAGGAAGCACTTTCAATTCACAGCACTACCCTTCGGGATCTCCTCTGCTTCCCACACCTTTACAAAGGTAGTGGCCCCCATAACGGCCGCCCTCAGGCTTCAGGGGATATTCTTGGTGCCTTATCTAGACGACTGGTTGATAAAGGCCCAGTCAGAGTCTGTTCTGCTCCAGTGACTACAGACAGCCTTCAGAGTCTGTGATGGCTTATAAACTGGGAGAAGTCAAAAACGATCCCTTCAACTCGAAGGAAGTTCCTCTGAGAAAACTACTTCCTAGATTCAGTCCGCCTGCAAATCTCCTTGACACCAGCAAGGAAGGAGAAGCTGGTTGCGGCAGTCCGGCACCTCTTCAAAAAGCCAATAGCCTCCATCAGAACATTAATGAATATCCTGGGCTTGATGTCTTCCTCAGTGGAGGCAGTCCCATGGGCCTTGTGGCACTTACGTCCCCTCCAGAAGGAGTTACTAGAGGCTTGGGATCGCACCCTTCTTACATTCAGCAAGAAGATTTGACTCTCCCCCAGTACCCGTTTTTCCCTCAAGTGGTGGTTACACCTGAAAGACGGAAGGTCCACGGTCCAACCTTCTTGGACCCTGTTGGCTACAGATGAATCCCTCTCGGGATGGGGAGCCCATTGGACGAAAACTCCATAAAGGGAGTCTGGAGCGCTCCTGAAAAAAGGACCTCGTCCAACTGGAAGGAGCTCAGAGCCGTATATCGTGCCTTACTCTATTTCTTGCCTCTTCCCAGGGGAAGAGCAGTCTAAATCCAGTCAGACATCATGACCACAGTGCTGTACGTGAACAGACAGGGAGGCACCAGATCACCAACCCTCCTTAGGGAGGCAGATCTGATATTTACATGGGCAGAGAAAAATCTAACCCATTTATCCGCAGTTCACATCAAGGGCTCCCTGAACATAGTAGCGGATCGGTTGAGTCGAGGTTATGCCGTATCAGGAGAATGGTCACTCAATCCAGAAGTCTTTCATCAGATTACCCTGAACAGGGGTCTTCCAGAAATAGACCTCATGGCAACCCGACTCAACGCCAAGGTGGAGAAGTTCTGTTCCCTTTACCAGGAGGACAATCCCTTGGCAGTGGATGCCCTGTCCATCCCTTGGAGGTCCAGGCTGGCATACATCTTCCCTCCAATTCCAATAATACCAAAGGTATTAATGAAAATCAGACAGGACCAAGTCTCTGTGATAGCCATCATTCCATTCTGGCCAAAAAGAGCTTGGTTTTTCCCAACTCATGGAGATGAGTCGAGGGATATATTGGAGGCTTCCCCCCATCCAGAACCTGGTTTCCCAAGGATCTCTGAAGTGCCAGGATCTCTGGAGATTCAACCTGACAGCCTGGAGGTTGAGCAGTCCCTACAGCAGGATAGAGGACTGTCAGAGGCCGTCCTGAAGACCCTTTCTTCTGCAAGAGCAGAATCTACCAATGAGAACTACCAGAGGACAGCCAAGATTTTCATGGAGTGGTGCTCCAAGAAGGGTATTAATAATCTAGAACCTTCAACGGCTGATATTTTAAATTTTCTTCAGGACGGTTTGGATAAGGGCCTTGCCCCTGCCACTTTGAAAGTGCAGATTGCGGCCCTCTCCGCTTATTTGAACAGACGTCTGTCTCAGGATCCTCTGGTTGCAAGGTTCCTTAAAGGGGCAATGAGGCTAAAGCCATCAGTATCATCCCCAGTGGGACCTTGCGGTAGTCATTACAGGCCTGTGCGGTCCTCCATTTGGACCCTTGGAGACTACGGAGATACAATATTTAGCCTACAAAACCACTTTTTTGTTGGCTAGTATATCTGCCAAAGAGTAGGGGTACTCCAGGCCCTCTCTTCTAGAGAACCGTACATTTTGTTTTTGCAGATAGGGTACACCTTAGGTTTGCCTGGGTTTATCCCTAAGGTCCCCTCATACTATAATAGCAATCAGCTAATTTCGTTACCTGTGTTTTTCCCCTCTCCAACCTCTGAGGAGGAAGAAAAGCTCAACACCTTAGATGTGGTAAGGTGTCTGTGGATTTACCTATTCCACACTCAACCGCTTAAGAAGGCCGAAAGCCTACTAATTGATATGCAGGGTAAAAACAGAGGCCTCAAGGCTTCCAAGCCTACTCTATCCACATGGATCAAGGAAACAATTAAGTCTTCCTTTCTTATTCAGGAGTTATTCCCTCCAGTCTTTCTACGGCCACTCGACCTGGGTTGTCGACTTCTTGGCTGAGTATCGGTCCTTACCATTGGACCAGATTTGTGCGGCTGCATCATAGTCATCTCAGTTGACCTTTTGTTAAACATTATCATTGGACATCCGCAGTTTCCAGACAACTGCCTTTGGTCAGTCAGTCCTTGACGTTGTAAGGCGAGGAAACCCTCCCTAGGGGAATTACTTGCTATCTCCCCATATTGTGCTGCTGTCGGACGTAAGGGGAATCGTTGATTGTAATGTCAATCTGTATTCCCTTAGTCCAGACAGCAGCACAAGGCTTCCCTCCCTAGAAGCTTGTTTCCTGTTACTTTATAATTTACACAGTGGAGGGAGGTCTCTTGTGCCCTCTTATAGGGCCAGTAGGAGGCACCTTTTTGGTGCTAATTAAAGGTTCCACCTGTCCTAAACAACACACAGGGGCAGAGATACCCCATATTGTGCTGCTGTCTGGACTAAGGGAATACAGATTGACATTACAATCAACGATTCTCTGACATCTACTTGTGATATCTATTTAGGTCAGGCTGCCCAGAATACTCAGGTTATCTTACCTTCAGCTGTGAAACCTAAAATCTACCGTGTGATACAAACATGTCAAGGCTTGCAGCATGTAATTCTGAAGATGTCAGGAATGAAATCCCCTTTTATTTTATATTATAGAGATCATATACCTCACACATTTTTCAAGGGGTTTTCCACTCTCAGACCAATATTGAGAGACAAATATTATTGTTTGTATAATAAAAAGTTGTACAATTTTCCAATATATTTTTTGTATCAATTCCTCCTGGTTTTCTAGATCTCGGCTTGCTGTCATTCATTCTAAGTACATCTAGCGGATAAAATTCTGACAATGGTCATGTGATATACAGTCCATGGTCATATGATGTAAAGTCCATGGTCATGTGACATATAGTCCATGGTCATGTGATATACAGTCCATGGTCATGTGATATACAGTCCATGGTCATGTGATGTAAAGTCCATGGTCATGTGATATACAGTCCATGGTCATGTGATGTAAAGTCCATGGTCATGTGACATATAGCCCATGGTCATGTGATATACAGTCCATGGTCATGTGATGTAAAGTCCATGGTCATGTGACATATAGTCCATGGTCATGTGATATACAGTCCATGGTCATGTGATGTAAAGTCCATGGTCATATGATATACACACAGGTGCACAGCTCGTTATAGTAACAACACAGTAACCAGACATCTGCCTGGTAACGAGCTGTGCACCTGTGTGTCCATTAAATGACCATGGACGGTGTATATCACATGGCCAAGGACCTACAAAATCACATGGCCAAGGACCTATAAAATATTATTATTATGGACTGTACATCACATGACCATGGATCGTATATTACATGGCCAATGACTGATTTTTATCCACTGGCAGTAAAGAGAATGAATGACAGCAAGCAGAGATCTGTGAGCAATTGATACAGAAAGCATATTGGAAAATTGTACCACTTTTTATTATGCAAACAATAACAGCAGTCACTTAATATTGGCCTGAAAGTGGCCGAGCCCTTTAATGAGTTCCGGACCGCCCATAGACTGTATACATCCAGGTTATACAGTCTCTATATGGCTCTATTATTCGGAATTGTGCAGCTGCTGTAGCGGTGTGCGAGCTGTCACTACAGCCGGAGCTCCTCTAGAGAAGGCAGGGACGATTTATTACCATCCTTGCCTTCCCATTTCACTGTATACACAGCTATGGGGGTCAGAGACTGTTAGAGCTGCTGGGTCCAGCAGTAATGGGCAGGAGGCTGAATTCCTGCCGTAGCTGGGGCTATATGTGTCAGCCGCCCCACAAAAAAAAATAGTGGTCAGATGCCCCCAAAGGTCTGTTATGATCGTATGGGGACACAATGTAAAAATAAAAATAAATAAATAGAAAAGTAAAAAATAAACATTAAAATAAAATAATAAAAAAATTAATAAAACGCCACTAACATACCCTCATCACAGGTTCCAGCCCCACCCCCGTGGACACAATACAAAATAAAAACTGTAACGTAGAGGGAAAACTATTTTAAAAAGTTTTTTAGTAGCACTTTGTGCTATTAAATAATTAAATTTAAAAAATGTTAATTGTGAAAAACAGACCCGTTTTCCCTCCTCTTTTGTTTATATTTTCCCAGATATAAAAAAAAATTAAAAAAACATGCAAAAATAAAAACAACATACAAATAAAGCCTAATGTGACACCAGAAAAAGATGCAAAAATTAGTTGAATAACCCAAATGATAAAAATATTATAGCCCTCAAAACCGCACATACAAAAAACCCAAAAATGTGTCTGGTCCTGAACCAGAGAAATTGGCCCGGTACTGAAGTGGATAAAGAGCATCAGAGATGTAAATACAGCATTAGCAGCTATGGTGGTTACTACAGGACCCATAGACTTATGGCACTACAGGACCCAGAGTATTTATGGCACTTATATCAGGACAGATCACCTCTGGGACACATATGGCACTACATTATACTTTGAGGCCACATATGGCCTTTTGAAGGCTCCCCAAACTATAATGTATTGTACTCGGTGGGGGGCAGAAAAGGGAGCGAGGTGGAATTGTAATGTATGAGGGCCAGTAAACGGGCAAGGGAGCATTATACTGTGTGTGATGGGTGCCCAGTAAAAGGTTTGCTATGGGGCCCAGTCTTTCTGAGTTTTTCCCTTGCTTGGATGGATTAGGTCTCAGATAAGCAGTGTAAAAATGTTATTGTCTCTATATTGATTGATATTAGTTGAGAGAACTGGTGCCCCCAATATCTCTGGTGCCCCCAATATCTCTGGTGTCCCCAATAACACTGGTGATCCTGCTATCTCTGGAATAGGTTCTTTAGATGTTGTAGCAGGATGTAAATCATTGGGACAGTCTCGTACTGATGTACTGCCATACTTGTATTCCTAGACTCTCTTGTCTCTTTGGGATATGAAATTGTCTTTTAGTACTAATATCTTCATGTTTGTCCTTTTATGGCCAGGACTACAAAAATGTATATTCTCCCAAGTAGATGTTTTATTTTTATTTTATCAGTGTGTCAATGAGACCTCATCCGTGCTTTGAGTTTCTGACTTGTTTTTCCAATGTTAAGACCCCCAATAGGACATTTAATGCAAAGAATCAAGTCCACCATATTGGAATTAGAACATGAATATTTGCATGTTTTGTCCCTCTGTTTATTTTCAAGCTGAACTTCGGAACCCTTCCTCGAGGTCCTGTTCTGGCCTTTTCTGCCCTCCTGGGTGATGTTATGGGCCTCAATGGCTACATCAGGCTTGCCAATGTTATGACACTTTAACACGAACATCATACAATCAATGAGGTCCAAACAAAGTCTTCAATGATCCTCTGGGGCCCCTGATGTCACCCAAGATAGCAGATGAGGCCCCTGAGGGACCACCAGATGCAGTGAGGGAGTTCAGCCCAGTAGTATTTTGCTGCACCACCCCTGGGCCTCCACTTATTATACACCAGGGTCTAAAGAGACCCCAGAGTATAATAGTGATTTGTGTATGGTGAACCCCAAAAGTTTCAGGTTCAGGTTAAAGCTCCAAAGTTTTGGAAAATTTTTAACAAATCCTGTTTGTTCTCTACTTAATTGCTCAGCTCTAGTCTCTTCAGACTCGAGGGACCAGGGGAGGTGTGTAAAAATAATAAATATGCACCTTCCCTAACCTCTGCTGGGGACCATCATGGCATGACAGTCTGACACAAGCATCATGATGTCGACGTGTCCCACGTGACGTGCCCCACATGATGTGACCCAAGGCTCCTGATGTCACATGAGTATGAGTGTTTATTATTTTTTTGCACCTCTCATGGACCTCCAATTATTTTACTGTTGGGTCTGAAGAGAACCCAGAGTTATGATTTGTGGGTGGTGAACCCCTAAAATTTTGGCTTTGGCTGAACTGGAAATGTTTGGAAAATACACAATGCACCCAGGTCATTATGAAGCGGTTTACTCAACTAATTTCTTAAATTTGGAGGCTGACGGTAATATCACAGGGACGGGTATGGGAATATTGTTTTTGGATGGTCATCCCTGTATAAAAGATGGTGAAATTTTTATTTTTTTAATTTTTCTTAATACCTACAGCTGTGGGTTGGCGGGCACTGCCGGGGAACATAATTGTTTCTTTTTTTACTCTGTATTGGAGAAGTTGACTTTTTGGTTCAATTGTTCATTCCTGCCTGTTGAGCTGTTATATGTTATGTCCGATGGCCTGGGTATAGACATTGGACTTTTTAATCTTTTTGGCATGGAAGCTGTCCCAGTAATGTCAAAGTGACCACAACCGATATGGCTGTGGGTAAACAGATGGTAGCCGGCGAAAACAGTGTGTTAAAAAAGACACTGCCAAATTTATTACACTTTTTAAAATGTAAAAAAAAAAACAGTCCAGGAGGGTGTGCCTTTTTGTGGACAGATACCTGATGGTGGTTATACACACACTGGTATCAGAAGAAGCAATGGCTTTTACAAGATGCCTAAAAGTTATCCCACTTTGGAGAGTGGTAAACGGTTTAATACTTGGAAAGTGAAAAAGTGATGGCCTTATTTGTTGTTTTTTAATTTTTTTTGTTATATTTTTTTTTAATTATGCCAATAAAAACAGTACAGGACAAGATGGACAAGAAGTGCAGGCGCTATCTGACTGTCTGGTTTGTAGCAGTGGCAGCAGTAACAGGACACATGGAACAGGTTGGACAAGGCAAAATATGATGTCCTGATGTGTGGTGGTAGCAGCGGTGGAAACAGAGGCGGGAAAGTGTAGAATAGGATGGACAAGGCAAGAGATTATGTCCTGCTGTGTGATGGTGATGGCAGCAGTGGCAGGACACTATGGAACAGGTTGCACAGGGTAAATTATGATGTCCTGATGTAACTAGGAATGGCTGGGCCCCAAGGCGAACATTTGACATGGGGCCACACTCCGGCAACCGCCCCCCACTGCACAAACCGCATTCCTGAACACATTATTATTCCCCATAGTGGCCCCTGCACACAGTATTATGCCCCATAGTGACCCCCGCGCACAGTATTATGCCCCATAGTGGCCTCTTCCCACAGTATTATGCCCCATTGTGGACCACCCATGAACAATTATTATACTCTGGGGTCTTTTCAGACCCCAGAGTATAATGATCGGAGACCCAGGGGAGGATACCAGCATAAAAAACTGTGTTACTTACCTCTCCCTGGCTCTGGCGCACTCCCCGCTACTTCTTCAATGTTGGACCAGCTGTCACCAGTCCGGCGTTGCGACGCATAATGACGTCGGCCTGGCCCACGTGACGTCTGGCATGTCTCCAAGGAGGCCTGAAGCCTGCTGAAGCACAGAAGAGGTAAGTAACAGTGTTTTTTATGTTTCCTCACCTCCCCTGGGCCTCCGATCATTATACTCTGGAGTCTGAAAAGACCCCAGAGTATAATCATAGCAGTGTTTGTGGGGTTTGTGGGCCGTGGTCTTACTTACCGATACCCGCTGCTGCTCACAGCCGCCTCCGCAGAATGGTAAGTGCAGACGGCCGTGAGCAGGAGCGGGGATCAGTAAGTAAATAGGGCCCGTTACCAGCTGGTGTTACACTAGGAGATAACGGCCTATTACAAAAAAACATCAGGGGCCCTGTGGAAGCCCCTCCCGCTGCTACCCCGGTATTTACGCCACTGCCTCAGAGTATAGAAGCTGAAGGCCCAGAGTAGGTGACAAAAATAAAAAATTTAAATAGGCATAGCTTCCATTACAAAGCAACAAGGAGACTCTGTCTGCACATTAGCAGCCCATTTGGATTTTTTGATGGCATCTGAGGTCCAAACAAATACAGTGGGGAAAATAAGTATTTTGCAAGTTTTCCCACCTACAAAGAATGGAGAGGTCAGTAATTTTTATTATAGGTACACTTCAACTGTGAGAGACAGAATCTAAAAAAAAAAATCCAGAAAATCACATTGTATGATTTGTAAATAATTAATGTGCATTTTATTGCATGAAATAAGTATTTGATCGCCAACCAGCGAGAATTCTGTCTCTCACAGACCTGTTAGTTTTTCCTCCTTTGCACCCATTACCTGTATTAATTGCACCTGTCTGACCTCATTACCTGTATAATAGACGCCTGTCCACACTCAATCACACTCCAACCTCTTCACCATGGCCAAGACCAAAGAGCTGTCTAAGGACACCAGGGTCAAAATTGTAGACCTGCACAAGTCTGGGATGGGCTACAGGACAATAGGCAAGCAGCGTGGTGAGAAGGCGCAGAACAACTGTTGGCACAATTATTAGAAAATGGAAGAAACACAAGATGACTGTCAATCTTCCTCGGTCTGGGGCTCCATGCAAGATCTTGCCTCGTGGGGTAAGGATGATTCTGAGAAAGATCAGGAATCAGCCCAGAACTAGACAGGAGGACCTGGTCAATGGCCTGAAGAGAGCTGGGACCACAGTCTCCAAGATTACCGTTAGTAACACACTACACCGTCATGGATTAAAATCCTACAAGGCGCAAGGTCCCCGTGCTCACACAAGCACATGTCCATTTGAAGCTCGCCAATGACCATCTGAATGATCCATGGGAGAAGGTCATGTGGTCAGATGAGACCAAAATAGAACTTTTTGGTATCAACTCCACTGTTAGCCTTTTAACTGACTAACACTAAGCCCCACCTTAGTAATGGACGCTGCCAAAAAGACTAAGGTGGTAAAAATTATTTTTATTGAAACAAACACTCCCCCCTCAGTGGCTACGCAGTTTATTATTAGATTCTAGGACTTTTGTAGCCAATTGTCAATTTGATCACCTTTTAAGGAGCTGTGGGGTCACTTTTGCTGCTGCCACTGGTCCGTGCTCCTGGCTATGTAGGAAGACAGCACCTGTGCAGATACATTGAATGAGAAGAGATTAGTCCGTAGTGTACATTGCAGGCAGTGGTTGTGCAGTTCCAGGGTAGGTCAGAGCCTGCAGGGCCGCTTTAACCATAGGGCCAACGGTGCACTTGCACCGGGCCTCCTTTGGACAGAGGAACAGTCCTACATTTGCTGTCCTGCTGTACAGGGCAGTGGGTCCTTGCCATCCCAAATCATCAGCCTCCTCTGGAGGCTGATGGGTTGAAGCCAGTGATGAAGTAGGGAACCGTCCGCTCCCTGCTTCACCAACCGGCCGCTTTCTTTGCTCCTGATGTCCTGGAAGCAGGAGGTACGATGTAGTGACGTCACTTACATCGCGCCTGTTACTGTTAAAGACTCTGGGACCAGAGAGAGGAGTGAATGGGGGAACAAGGAAAGCTGAGTACTAAGGTTTGTTTTTCTTCTCTGATACAGTATATACAATTTGGGACATGAAACTGTAGGGGCAACGGGAGGGGAGGGGAATGACACTATGGGGGCAACCTGGGGTGAGGACAAGATACGGGGGGGGGGTCTGGGCATGTCACTATGGGGGCAACGTAGGGGTTAGGGGAACATGATACTGTGGGGGCAACCTGAGGAAGGAATTACATAGTGGTGGAAACTGGGGGGGGTGACAAGGTGGCGGCAGCCGGGGGGGGGGGAGATGAATTTGTGGGGGCAACCTGGAGGGGGACATTATAAGGGGAATATTGTATGGGGCCACTAGGGTGCCATTATACTGTGTGAGAGCCACTAAGGGGCATTATACTATGTGGGGGCCATTGAGGGAGCATTATAATTTGTGCAGGTCAGGTATTTCTAGGTGGTAGTGATGGGGGGGGCCAGTTATGAAATCTTTGCACAGGGCCCATCAATGTGTTAAAACGGCCCTGCGAGCATGCACAGATTTACTGCAGACACCACAACCTATTGGGTTAAAAGAGATATCTGAAAACATTATATGGTACCTCTGTTGTTCTAAATACTTGACAAATGCCCAAGAGATCTCCAGGCTGTAATAGGATAATTTGGATGGTTGTTCAGACTAAGAATTTTGGTCCTTTACACATTATACAAACCTGATTATATTTATAATAGTTTTTAATCCTTTGGTGACATCTGACGATTACATTCTGTAATTGCAGGCTCCCTGTTCTCTAGTAGTAGTGACATCTGGTGGTATCACGTGAATACTACATGGATCATCTGGAATCTCTGTATTAGCCTTTTAGAACCTTTTATCCAGAACTGTCTATTATTCTGTTAGCAGGATCATTTTATTGCACATTTATGCTAGACAGTGCTTGGGGAAAACCCATCAGAAAATTATCTGTAAAAAGCACTTACAGGGATTGTGTTACCAGAACCAGCATATTACCCCAGCTCTGAAGATAGATAGGTTAGGGTCACCAGTACCAGCATATCACCCCAGCCCTGCAGATAGATAGGTTAGTATCACCAGACCCAGCATATCACCCCAACCCTGCAGATAGATAGGTTAGTGTTACCAGAACCAGCATATCACCCCAGCCCCGCAGATAGATAGGTTAGTGTCACCAGAACCAGCATATCACCTGAGCCCTGCAGATAGATAGGTTAGTGTCACCAGAACCAGCATATCACCCCAGCCCTGCAGATAGATAGGTTAGTGTCACCAGAACCAGCATATCACCCCAGGCCTGCAGATAGATAGGTTAGTGTCACCAGAACTAGCATATCACCCCAGCCCTGCAGATAGATAGGTTAGTGTCACCAGAGCCAGTATATCACCCCAGCCCTGCAGATAGATAGGTTAGTGTCACCAGAGCCCAGTATATCACCCCAGTCCTGCAGATAGATAGGTTAGTGTCACCAATGCCCAGCATATCACCACAGCCCTGCAGATAGATAGGTTAGTGTCACCAGAACCAACATATCACCCCAGCCCTGCAGATAGATAGGTTAGTGTCACCAGACCCAGCATATCACCCCAGCCCTGCAGATAGATAGGTTAGTGTTACCAGAACCAGCATATCACCCCAGCCCCGCAGATAGATAGGTTAGTGTCACCAGACCCCAGCATATCACCCCAGCCCTGCAGATAGATAGGTTAGTGTTACCAGAACCAGCATATCACCCCAGCCCCGCAGATAGATAGGTTAGTGTCACCAGAACCAGCATATCACCCCAGCCCTGCAGATAGATAGGTTAATGTCACCAGAACCAGCATATCACCCCAGCCCTGCAGATAGATAGGTTAGTGTCACCAGGCCCAGCATATCACCCCAGCCCTGCAGATAGATAGGTTAGTGTCACCAGAACCAGCATATCACCCCAGCCCTGCAGATAGATAGGTTAGTGTCACCAGGACCAGCATATCACCCCAGCCCTGCAGATAGATAGGTTAGTGTCACCAGAACCAGCATATCACCCCAGCCCTGCAGATAGATAGGTTAGTGTCACCAGAACCGACATATCACCCCAGCCCTACAGATAGATAGGTTAGTGTCACCAGAACCAGCATATCACCCCAGCCCTGCAGATAGATAGGTTAGTGTCACCAGGACCCAGCATATCACCCCAGCCCTGCAGATAGATAGGTTAGTGTCACCAGAACCAGCATATCACCCCAGCCCTGCAGATAGATAGGTTAGTGTCACCAGAACCAGCATATCACCCCAGCCCTGCAGATAGATAGGTTAGTGGCACCAGAAACGACATATCACCCCAGCCCTACAGATAGATAGGTTAGGGTCACCAGTTCCAGCATATCACCTCAGCCCTGCAGATAGATAGGTTAGTGTCACCGGAACCGACATATCACCCCAGCCCTGCAGATAGATAGGTTAGTGTCACCAGAACCAGCATATCACCCCAGCCCTGCAGATAGATAGGTTAGTGTCACCAGAACCAGCATATCACCCCAGCCCTGCAGATAGATAGGTTAGTATCACCAGAACCAGCATATCTCCCCAGACCTGCAGATAGATAGGTTAGTGTCACCAGAACCAGTATATCACCCCAGCCCTGCAGATAGATAGGTTAGTGTCACCAGAACCAGCATATCATCCCAGCCCTGCAGATAGATAGGTTAGTGTCACCAGAACCAGCATATCACCCCAGCCCTGCAGATAGATAGGTTAGTGTCACCAGAACCAGCATATCACCCCAGCCCTGCAGATAGATAGGTTAGTGTCACCAGAAACGACATATCACCCCAGCCCTACAGATAGATAGGTTAGGGTCACCAGTTCCAGCATATCACCTCAGCCCTGCAGATAGATAGGTTAGTGTCACCGGAACTTGCATATCACCCCAGCCCTGCAGATAGATAGGTTAGTATCACCAGAACCAGCATATCTCCCCAGACCTGCAGATAGATAGGTTAGTGTCACCAGAACCAGTATATCACCCCAGCCCTGCAGATAGATAGGTTAGTGTCACCAGAACCAGCATATCACCCCAGCCCTGCAGATAGATAGGTTAGTGTCACCAGAACCAGCATATCATCCCAGCCCTGCAGATAGATAGGTTAGTGTCACCAGAACCAGCATATCACCCCAGCCCTGCAGATACATAAGTTAGTGTCACCAGATCCAGCATATTACTCCAGCCCTGGAGATAGATAGTCACATGACTGCCCCAGGGATGCGGTGACCAGATGGAAGGTAACGCTGCAGTTGGGATTGCGGGGGTGCAAACAGCGCAGACTTGTCACGGTCTCTGGGCACGAGGGCGCAGCGCTGGTGCTGTCCCACGTTACCACCACTGGTACCGGTGATGAGGGGGCTGCACAAATGTTGGTGGTGATTGTTCCCCCGGGGCGCTTCCCCTATACTGTGCCGACTGGTGGTGTTTGGGGCGCCCTGATGTTGTCGGTGCAGAGTCAGACACAGAAACGGTTGTAAAGTTGAACTTTTACTTCCATGGGTGTGGAGGCACAAATGCTTAAACAGTTTCTTCAATACAAAACAACGGGGTACGCCTGGTGACACAGCAAAGTCCTGGGGTGCAGGGTAGACTTGATGAAAGGTGTTCCTAGCCCCTTATACTTCAGTGTTACAGCCCTAAGGTGCGTCTGGGCTCCTATTTGGCTCATAGGAGGATGCCCACCATGATACTAGTACATAATATTCCCCACTCACGTTATGTGGTCCTGATAGCTCAGAGTTTCGGGGTGCAATAGTCAGGGTGGCAGGATATTCCACAGGTCTGGCCTTGGCCCCTGGATCCTGTGATACTGGCTATGGAGCACGTGTTCCAGAATGTTCTCTCCACAGTCTCATGCTGACAAGATAATGATGCTTGACTTCCTTCAGGGCGATGGCTAGGCAGACAGGAGACAGGATCTTCTGAATAGCTGGAGTATGTCAGCTCTCCAACCTTCCTGGGCCTGTCTAGGACTTGAGATTCCTGCACTAAACTCACTGCTTTCTTCACAGGACATCACACTTATCTCCTCACCTCCTCCTCCTAACACTCCACACTTCTAACTCCTCACACGCAGGACCTTCCTGCAGGGGTGTTACCATGGGGACCCAGTGATCAGCTGACTCCTCCCCTTTTCCCAGGCGATGTCCTCCCATTGGACATTTGGTTACTATTCAATCCTATGGGAGGTGTAATGCACGTGTGAGGCTCACTAGGTGGCGCTGTGTTGTGTGAGACTCAGGACCCCCTGCTATGTCACACAGGCTATGAAGCAACAGGAAATAATACAATGCACAGAGATCACCCTCAGCCCAGCCATAGCCAGCTCTGGGATGCCACAGGGATATGGCTAAATATACATTTTTGCTAAATTATGCAATTTAGAAAGTAGGCGGAGGGGAGGTGTTTAGATTAGTGTAGGAGTTCCACTTTATCCCAGACAACCCCTTTAACTTATGCGTTATTACCAGCACTCCTCCCACTCTGCCCATCTACTAGCTCTCTGACTGAGGACATATGGTATTTTTGAGATGTGTTCACATGGTGTGGTGCTGCATGGTGCCTGCCATTGCTGTGGTGCTGTGCCTGAGAGGTAGGATGACCTAGAGACTGGAGGCTAATCCTGGCATCAGGGGTGTTGCTGATCTGCTGGGTGGATTCCCCTGAGGGTGCTGTATTACGATGGTGGTGGTTCTTGTGTACCACTGCACCCAATAGAGTAGGGGCCCACCATACAGAGGTCATGAAGTGTCTAGTGGGCTTATAGACCTTGATCAATATGTATACTGAGAACCTTGTGTTCATTTTTGTAGATTTTGCTGAGAAGCTCAAGATCAATGTATAATATTGGGATGTGCCTTGCCGTTAGGATTCGCGTAGATTTCTATTGTAACTCAAGACAGAAGACGGAGATCTGGGATGATGAGTAATTTATGAGACTCAAGATTTATTGTGTAAGGATTGTCCTGCAACTGCCTGGACTAAAGGAAAAGAATTTATGGGGAGTGGAAATATCACATAGCAGGATCCCCAATGGGGAGTAGCACATGATCATTATCGCGTTTTCCTTTTTTTTTTTAATAGCACAGTGTTACTGAAATTTTTTTTTTAACCCTTTTCTGACACTGCCCTTTATGAAATTTTTTTTTCTACTTCCTGCCTTCCAGAAGCCATAACTTTTTTATTTTTCCATGCACAGAGCTGAGGGCTTGATTCTTGTGGGACATATTGTACTTTGTAATGATGCTATTTAATATTCAGAATGGGGTGGAATTAGAGAAAAACTGCATTTGCGTGACTTCCTTATGGCCTTTGTTTTTAAGGCATTCACTGTGCATCCAAAATGACATGTCACCTATATTCTGCAGGTTTGTATGATGACGGTGATACTAAATTTTTTCTAAAATAGCCTAAATTCTAAAAATACTAAAATATATATTTTTTTTGCATTTTAACCCCTTAAAAATTATACATTATATAAAATTATACAAAAAAAATAAATAAATCTTGGAGTAGCCAGTCGCCATAGTCTGACCCGTAACTTTTTAATATTTCCATGCATAAGACATCTTTTTCTGTGGGGCCAGATGTACTTTTTATTTATATCATTTGGGGGAATGTCTATTGTTTGGATCACTTTTACCCCAATTTTTAAGGGAGGCAAAATAGTGAAAAAATGGAAAGGGTTAAAATAGTTTTTCCTCTCCCTTATGGTAATTTTTACGTAGGTGCCATATATTGTTGTGTCACTGGGGACTGTGACAGGGGCAGGGTACTGTGCTTTTAGTCCTCAGAAGCCAAAATCATTTTCATCCCTTACCTGGTTGATCCACAAATGAATCTCCATTATCTTTACTCTATGAAACTTACAAATACCTCAAACTTAGTTTTTTTTTAATTTATTTTTATATGTACATTGTGGCCCGGATTTATTATTGTGGTTATGACCAGACTCTGGAGTACATATGGCATATCTAAGAAGAGACCCCCGAGTACAATAAAAGCTCTTTTGGTTCAGATCGAGTGGGCGCACCTTGCAAATATTTTCAAAACAAATTTTGCGAAGTTCACCCATCTCTACTAACAATACGCCAGACTTATCATCTAGCATCAACCATTGTGACAAATCTGATACATTTTCAGACGGCCTGTCTCAGTTTACCCTAACTATTAGTAAATCTGGGCCAATACCTTGGATTTCTGAGCATCTCGTCTCCATTCCCAAGGACTATGTTCTGTACCAGCCATGAAGATTCACAAGATCCAAGAAGACCAAATATGAAAGTTTTAACGTGGAAGTATTTCAGTCTTCTGTTATCGTGATGTTCATGTTCATGGGTAAATCTTATGTGATTTTTAGTGACCATTTAACAAACCAGACTTCAGATCCAGTTCTGAAGGATTAAAGAAATTTTACTTTAAGTAACCAATTACGGGATTATCATAACCAAAAATATAACTAAGAATTGAAAATAGAAACGTATGCAAAAAATTATATAGAAGGAAAAATATTCATGGATAATATAATGGAACAATTGGATTTAATGACATAAAAGTATTTGATTCCAGAAATTGTAGAATAAAATTTATTTCCATTATTTATCCGCGTTTTCAATCTCTCCAGTGATTTCTAACTCTTACAGCAGACAAACTGCACATCATTAAGAGCCGTGTCATCTCCGCTGCCCTGGGGTGGCTCTAACTTGGTTTTTATCCCACAAATTCCTTCTATGCATTTTCCGCTCCACCGGCCATAATGTCCCCAACTGTTTCCAGGTCCCAACAGGATTTCATAGTCGGAGCACTGAAACATGACGTTGTTGGCAGCGGTATCATCCACCCCTTTCCTTGGTGGCTCCACTTGCATGGTGAAGCTAAGGAGATAACCTTGAGGACACCATGAGGTGGGGCTCCACTCACCCCAGCTGCAGAGACAAAGACATATATTAACACTTCACATCTGATATCTTACAACACATGTTACATCTAACAAAGAATATATAAGATCATACAGTATATACAGTGGGGAAAAAAAGTATTTAGTCAGCCACCAATTGTGCAAGTTCTCCCACTTAAAAAGATGAGAGAGGCCTGTAACTGACATCATGGATAGACCTCAACTATGAGAGACAAAATGAGAAAACAAATCCAGAAAATCACATTGTCTGATTTTTAAAGAATTTATTTGCAAATTATAGTGGAAAATAAGTATTTGGTCACCTACAAACAAGCAAGATTTCTGTCTCTCACAGACCTGTAACTTCTTCTTTAAGAGGCTCCTCTGTCCTCCACTCATTACCTGTAGTAATGGCTCCTGTTTGACATTGTTATCAGTATAAAAGACTCCTGTCCACAACCTCAAACAGTCACACTTCAAACTCCACTATGGTGAAGACCAAAGAGCTGTGGAAGGACCAGAAACAAAATGGTAGCCCTGCACCAGGCTGGGAAGACTGAATCTGCAATAGGCAAGCAGCTTGGTGTGAAGAAATCACCTGTGGGAGCAATAATTAGAAAATGGAAGACATACAAGACCACTGATAATCTCCCTCCATCAGGGGCTCCACGCAAGATCTCACCCCGTGGGATCAAAATGATCACAAGAACGGTGAGCAAAAATCCCAGAACCACACGGGGGACCTAGTGAGTGACCTGCAGAAAGCTGGGACTAACGTAACAAAGGCTACCGTCAGTAACACACTACGCCGCCAGGGACTCAGATCCTGCAGTGCCAGACGTGTCCCCCTGCTTAAGCCAGTACATATCCGGGCCCGTCTGAAGTTTGCTAGAGAGCATTTGGATGTTCCAGAAGAGTATTGGGAGAATGTCATATGGTCAGATGAAACCAAAGTAGAACTGTTTGGTAGAAACACAACTCGTGGTGTTTGGAGGAGAGTGAATGCTGAGTTGCATCCAAAGAACACCATACCTACTGTGAAGCATGGGGGGGCAACATCATGTATGGGGCTGTTTCTCTGCAAAGGGACCAGGACGACTGATCCGTGTACATGAAAGAATGAATGGGGCCATGTATGGTGAGATTGTGAGTGCAAACCTCCTTCCATCAGCAAGGGCATTGAAGATGAAACGTGGCTGGGTCTTTCAGCATGACAATGATCCCAAGCACACCGCCAGGGCAACGAAGGAGCGGCTTCGTAAGAAGCATTTCAAGGTCCTGGAGTGGCCTAGCCAGTCTCCAGATCTCAACCCTATAGAAAACCTTTGGAGGGAGTTGAAAGTCCATGTTGCCCAGCGACAGCCCCAAAACATCCCTGCTCTAGAGGAGATCTGCATGGAGGAATGGGCCAACATACCAGCAACAGTGTGTGCCAACCTTGTGAAGACTTACAGAAAACGTTTCACCTCTGTCATTGCCAACAAAGGATATATAACAAAGTATTGAGATGAACTTTTGTTATTGGCCAAATACTTATTTTCCACCATAATTTGCAAATAAATTCTTTAAAAATCAGACACTGTGATTTTCTGGATTTGTTTTCTCCTTTTGTCTCTCATAGTTGAGGTCTACCTATGATGACAATTACAGGCCGGCCTCATCTTTATAAGTGGGAGAACTTGCACAATTGGTGGCTGACTAAATACTTATTTTTCTCCACTGTAGTCTGGAAAACAGCTGGCTTATAGGTAACGCGATTATTAAAAGGGTGTTACCATAGTCATAGGTGGGGCTTCTTTACAATAAGAGCGGTGGTTTATAATATGGAACTCACTGATACAGGATGTGGTGTTAGCTGATAATTATAGAAGAGGACCCACCCAGCAGAACCCCAGCTGGACACATTTTAACCTCCCCTACTTACGGTCCTTGGGCAGATGTAATAATATATTCACGTTTTGTATTCCGATCTATCTCAGTTTTGTTTAAGCAGTGTAGCCGTATTCCATTCAGTGCCGTATCATCTTCCACTTTTTGTCTTGGTTCGACCTTGACCGGAAGATTAAAAAAAAAAAAAAAAAAAAAAAAAAAAGAGGGTTATTTTATGGCAAAATCACAAAAATGTAAAGTTAATTATATTACTTATATTTTATGTAGCAATCAATAAGCTGGGGCCTGAAATATCTCATATTGGGATGTTGTTGAGGGAATTCCACTCCTTCTAACTGGTTACCAATGCTGTCCACTCTGGAAGAAAAATTGTGCCTGCCTTTAAATGGGTAATCTATTTCACTCACAGCTAGAGATGGGCAAACCTCGTAAGATTTCTTTTGCAAATATTCAAGAGGTTCGTCCATCTGTTTCATTTTCAGCCAAACGTGTTCGGCCCGTATCAGAAGTATAGCCAGACCACAGAGTATAAAAGTGGTTTGTGGGTGATGAACCTCTAATTTTTTTGGCTCGGGTCAAGCCCAAAACTTTTGGAAAATTCAAGATGAATCCAGAAGACAATGGTACAGACTACAATGTACAGACTACAGAGAATGACAGCAATTCCTGCAACATACTAAACTTAATCTATTCAAAGGACTATGTTTATGAGTCCCAGGGTTCAGGGCCATTTTAACACATTGGAGGACCCAGTGCAAAGGATTCATAAATGGGACCCCCCATCACCATCCCTTAGAAATAGTTGTCCTGTACAAATTATAGTGCCCTGTCAGTGGCTCTCACATAATAATGCCCCTTAGTGGCCGTCATACAATATAATGCCCCTGAGTGGCACATCACACTATCAAATGCCCCTGCAGAGGTATCAGACATTAACAGGTTCCCCCCAGTGGCCCCTCATACATTAGCCTGTTCCACACGGGTGGCCCCTCAGACATTATATTATAACGTCCCCCTCCACTTTGCACTCGCAGCATAATGTCCCATTTCCACTTTGCCCCCACAGTATAATATCAAATAAAAGAAAATTAAATCTTCGTCTCACCATATTCATATGCGAATTAGTTCCATAGAAAATGTATTATAGGATGCAGAGAAAACTCTCCAGACTTCGTTGGAGCAGAATGTTAGGAAAATAGAGAATAAAAGCCGGTTCCAGCATCCAGAAATTTAAATAAAATATAACTTTTAATTCATATGAAAATTTAAAAAAAGTAACAACAGTTACATGTGAAGAGGATCCGTAACCAAGCCTACGCGTTTCAGGGCGTCTAGCCCCTTAGTCATGGCTGCTTGAAGATCAACTCAAAACTGAATTTAAAACACAAATGATCCCCACCCATTACTAAATTTAACTATTAACATCACGTAGGATACTAAATATATATGAATATATAAAACAAAAATTGATAAATTGCAATCACATATAAGATACATACAAATAAATATATTTCAACATATACAGTACAGACCAAAAGTTTGGACACACCTTCTCATTCCAAGAGTTTTCTGTATTTTCATGACTATAAAGATTGTAGATTCACACTGAAGGCATCAAAACTATGAATTAACACATGTGGAATTATATACTTAACAAAAAAGTGTGAAACAACTGAAAATATGTCTTATATTCTAGGTTCTTCAAAGTATCCACCTTTTGCTTTGATTACTGCTTTGCACACTCTTGGCATTCTCTTGATGAGCTTCAAGAGGTAGTCACCTGAAATGGTTTTCACTTCACAGGTGTGCCCTGTCAGGTTTAATAAGTGGGATTTCTTGCCTTATAAATGGGGTTGGGACCATCAGTTGTGTTGTTCAGAAGTCAGGTGGATACACAGCTGATAGTCCTACTGAATGGAGTGTTAGAATTTGTATTATGGCAAGAAAAAAGCAGCTAAATAAAGAAAAACGAGTGGCCATCATTACTTTAAGAAATGAAAGTCAGTCAGTCCGAAAAATTGGGGAAAACTTTGAAAGTGTCCCCAAGTGCAGTGGCCAAAACCATCAAGCGCTACAAAGAAACTGGCTCACATGAGGACCGCCCCAGGAAAGGAAGACCAAGAGTCACCTCTGCTGCGGAGGATAAGTTCATCCGAGTCACCAGCCTCAGAAATCGCAGGTTAATAGCAGCTCAGATTAGAGACCAGGTCAATGCCATACAGAGTTGTAGCAGCAGACACATCTCTACAACAACTGTTAAGAGGAGACTGTGTGCAGCAGACCTTCATGGTAAAATAGCTGCTAGGAAACCACTGCTAAGGACAAGCAACAAGCAGAAGAGACTTGTTTGGGCTAAAGAACACAAGGAATGGACATTAGACCTGTGGAAATCTGTGCTTTGGTCTGATGAGTCCAAATTTGAGATCTTTGGTTCCAACCACCGTGTCTTTGTGCGACGCAGAAAAGGTGAACGAATGGACTCTACATGCCTGGTTCCCACCGTGAAGCATGGAGGAGGAGGTGTGATGGTGTGGGGGTTCTTTGCTGGTGACACTGTTGGGGATTTATTCAAAACTGAAGGAATACTGAACCAGCATGGTTACCACAGCATCTTGCAGCGGCATGCTTTTACATCCATTTTGTGTTTAGTTGGACCATCATATATTTTTCAACAGGACAATGACCCCAAACACACCTCCAGACTGTGTAAGGGCTATTTGACCAAGAAGGAGAGTGATGGGGTGCTACGCCAGATGACCTGGCCTCCACAGTCACCAGACCTGAACCCAATAGAGATGGTTTGGGGTGAGCTGGACCGCAGAATGAAGGTAAAAGGGCCAACAAGTGCTAAGCATCTCTGGGAACTCCAAGACTGTTGGAAGACCATTTCAGGTGACTACCTCTTGAAGCTCATAAAGAGAATGCCAAGAGTGTGCAAAGCAGTAATCAAAACAAAAGGTGGCTACTTTGAAGAACCTAGAATATAAGACATATTTTCAGTTGTTTCACACTTTTTTGTTAAGTATATAATTCCACATGTGTTAATTCTTAGTTTTGATGCCTTCAGTGTGAATCTACAATTTTTATAGTCATGAAAATACAGAAAACTCTTGGAATGAGAAGGTGAGTCCAAACTTTTGGTCTGTACTGTATATGTTGAAATATATTTATTTGTATGTATCTTATATGTGATTGCAATTTATCAATTTTTGTTTTATATATTCATATATATTTTGTATCCTACGGGATGTTAATAGTTAAATTTAGTAATGGGTGGGGATCATTTGTGTTTTAAATTCAGTTTTGAGTTGATCTTCAAGCAGCCATGACTAAGGGGCTAGACGCCCTGAAACGCGTAGGCTTGGTTACGGATCCTCTTTGCATGTAACTGTTGTTACTTTTTTTAAAATTTTCATATGAATTAAAAGTTATATTTTATTTAAATTTCTGGATGCTGGAACCGGCTTTTATTCTCTATTTTACCACAGTATAATATCCCCTTTCAAAGTTTCCCACCCAGTAAAATATTCCCTTTCTAAGCTGCCCCCATAGTATAATGTCACCTTTCCAGGTTGCCCCCAACAGTATCATGTCCCCTTTCCTGGGGGCCCTCTCCCCCCCACGACGCCACTTGTTATGAATTAGGAGTATCCATTGGGAGTCTTTACACATAGTTGAGCTGGGCCAGATTTCTGTAGTCTTTTGCACACAAAAAAAAAGTGGCGTAAATGATAATGAAAATGGTGCACCTGATGGGTCCACCCCAGCCCCACCCATTTTGCGAAAGTAGACAGGGCGGCTCAAAAACCCCACTTGCAACTATTTTGTTCCTATTTATAGCGCACTCTGTCATGTCTATTTTCATCGTTGAGGTAGCTTTGTTGAGGGGCGATACACATGGGGAGTTTTATGCCTCGTCTGAATATCTTGTCTGTCCAGTGGTAATTATGATTTATACTTATTTTTATTTTTTGTTTCATGTGTGATCTTGCATGAGATTGGATTATACTGTACACATTCCTCCAAAAAAAATAAAAAAAAAATTATATATATTTATTATTGTTATTATTATTATTACTTTTTTTTCCCATTTTGTTTCATTTTATAAATGGTCTGTCACATTTATTACAGTTTTTGAATATTTATCACTTAATGTTTAGTATATTTATACTATATATTTAGTTATTTATTTATTTACATTTTTAGATAAGATTTTCCTCTTTTTTGGAGGTATAGCTCGTATATATATTTGAGCTTGGTATATTTTGTGGGGTATTTTTGTATTTGATTATATTGACATATTCCCTACAGCTCTCTAGACATTGGCGGGATGGACACTAATATATGAGATATTGTCCATGTTTTTTTTTTGAGTGTTTTTAAATGTTTTTATTTTTTTTATTTGTGCTAATAAAGTAATACAACTCATGATCTATACTGGGTGTGCTTTATGTGTATATATTTATGTTTTGTTTTGTTTTTTTTGTTTAAAACTTTTGACAACAAAAAAGTGACATAAAATAATAATGAATGACCCCCCCCTCAATTTTTTACTCAAATGTTTGATATTCCAAGGAGTCTGCAGGAAAAAAATGTGAAGTACCGTGAAATCTTACTCTTGTGTCAAAAATTATTGTACCTATATTGGCTAACCAGAAAAAATATATTTTCAAGCTTTTAGAGCCTATGGCTCCTTCTTCAGGCCTCTATTTAAATGCTAAAAAAAAAAAAATCACAAAAATTCCTTGCAGCTAGTTTTTTCACCAGTTTTGAGGTTCATTGTCCCTAAATGCATTTGGCGCACTTACCTTCAAAGAGAATCCCTTTGCGTGATAACCACAGGGGCACCACTCCACCGTCCCCCATTCACCCCATGGTCCTCCATTAGGTATCCCTATAATAACATGCTCCTCATATGATTGTGAGATGATAGAAAGCAGCAGGAGCGAGCAGAGGAGATGAGACATTCTTCTATAGTGGAGATGATGGGAAAGAACCTTCTAGCTCTGGATCCAGCACAGCTCTAAATAAACCTTAGCACCCGAGTCAAGGGCAGGACCATTGGCTGAGAGGTTCCTCCGGGTTATACAAATTTGTTTAAATATTAAAATACAGCTCTCCTGCCAAGTCCCCAGTAAAGGACAAACAGAGTGTTCCTGCAAAAAAATAGTCATTACCCTCAAACAGTGGCTACATGTCCAGACAATCCATGCTGCATTACACCAGGGGTCAGCGGTCATCTCAGGTGAAATTGAACATCCGCATGAGAAATTTTATGGCAATTTGCCATAAATTTCCAAAAATTTAAGAAAAACAGCATTACAAAAACATTATGTATGGCCATGTCAAAGAATATAAGTACTATGATACTGCCCCCTATGTACAAGAATATAACTGCTATAATACTGCCCCTATGTACAAGAATACAACTACTATAATACTGCTCCTATGTACAAGAATATAACTACTATAATACTGCCCCTATGTACAAGAATATAACTACTATAATACTGCTCCTATGTACAAGAATATAACTACTATAATACTGCTCCTATGTACAAGAATACAACTACTATAATACTGCCTCCTATGTACAAGAATATAACTACTATAATACTGCTCCTATCTACAAGAATATAACTACTATAATACTGTTCCTATGTACAAGAATATAACTACTATAATACTGTCTCCTATGTACAAGAATATAACTACTATAATACTACTCCTATGTACAAGAATATAACTACTATAATACTGCCCACTATGTACAAGAGTATAACTACTATAATACTGCTCCTATGTACAAGAATGTAACTACTATAATACTGCTCCTATGTACAAGAATATAACTACTATAATACTGCTCCTATGTACAAGAATATAACTACTATAATACTGCTCCTATGTACAAGAATATAACTATTATAATACTAACTCCTATGTACAAGAATATAACTACTATAATACTGCCCACTATGTACAAGAATATAACTACTATAATACTGCCCACTATGTACAAGAATATAACTACTATAATACTGCCCCTATGTACAAGAATATAACTACTATAATACTGCTCCTATGTACAAGAATATAACTACTATAATACTACCTCCTATGTACAAGAATATAACTACTATAATACTACTCCTATGTACAAGAATATAACTACTGTAATACTGCTCCGATATACAAGAATATAACTACTATAATACTGCTCCTATGTACAAGAATATAACTACTATAATACTACTCCTATGTACAAGAATATAACTACTATAATACTGCTCCTATGTACAAGAATATAACTACTATAATACTACTCCTATGTACAAGAATATAACTACTATAATACTGCCTCCTATGTACAAGAATATAACTACTATAATACTACTCCTATGTACAAGAATATAACTACTATAATACTACTCCTATGTACAAGAATATAACTACTATAATACTACTCCTATGTACAAGAATATAACTACTATAATACTGCTCCTATGTACAAGAATATAACTACTATAATACTGCTCCTATGTACAAGAATATAACTACTATAATACTGCCCCTATGTACAAGAATATAGCTACTATAATACTACCTCCTATGTACAAGAATATAACTACTATAATACTGCCCATATGTACAAGAATATAACTACTATAATACTGCTGCTATGTACTGGAATATAACTACTATAATACTGCTCCTATGTACAAGAATATAACTACTATAATACTACCTCTTTTGTACAAGAATATAACTACTATAATACTACCTCTTTTGTACAAGAATATAACTACTATAATACTACTCCTATGTACAAGAATATATCGACTATAATACTGCTACTATGCACAAGAATATAACTACTATAATACTGCTCCTATGTACAAGAATATAACTACTATAATACTGCCCCGTATGTACAAGAATATAACTACTATAATACTTCTCCTATGTACAAGAATATAACTACTATAATACTACTCCTATGTACAAGAATATAACTACTATAATACTGCTCCTATGTACAAGAATATAACTACTATAATACTGCTCCTATGTACAAGAATATAACTACTATAAAACTGCCCCCTATGTACAAGAATATAACTAATATAATACTGCTCCTATGTACAAGAATATAACTACTATAATACTACTCCTATGTACAAGAATATAACTACTATAATACTGCTCATATGTACAAGAATATAACTACTATAATACTGCCCCCTATGTACAAGAATATAGCTACTATAATACTGCTCCTATGTACAACAATATAACTACTATAATACTACTCCTATGTACAAGAATATAACTACTATAATACTGCTCCTATGTACAAGAATATAACTACTATAATACTACTCCTATGTACAAGAATATAACTACTATAATACTACCTCCTATGTACAAGAATATAACTACTATAATACTGCTCCTATGTACAAGAATATAACTACTATAATACTGCTCCTATGTACAAGAATATAACTACTATAATACTACTCCTATGTACAAGAATATAACTACTATAATACTGCTCCTATGTACAAGAATATAACTACTATAATACTACTCCTATGTACAAGAATATAACTACTATAATACTGCCCCCTATGTACAAGAATATAACTACTATAATACTACCTCCTATGTACAAGAATATAACTACTATAATACTGCTCCTATGTACAAGAATATAACTACTATAATACTGCTCCTATGTACAAGAATATAACTACTATAATACTGCTCCTATGTACAAGAATATAACTACTATAATACTGCTCCTATGTACAAGAATATAACTACTATAATACTGCCCCCTATGTACAATAATATAACTACTATAATACCACTCCTATGTACAAGAATATAACTACTATAATACTGCCTCCTATGTACAAGAATATAACTACTATAATACTACTCCTATGTACAAGAATATAACTACTATAATACTGCTCCTATGTACAAGAATATAACTACTATAATACTACTCCTATGTACAAGAATATAGCTACTATAATACTGCTCCTATGTACAAGAATATAACTACTATAATACTACTGCTATGTACAAGAATATAACTACTGTAATACTGCTCCGATATACAAGAATATAACTACTATAATACTGCTCCTATGTACAAGAATATAACTACTATAATACTACTCCTATGTACAAGAATATAACTACTATAATACTGCTCCTATGTACAAGAATATAACTACTATAATACTACTCCTATGTACAAGAATATAACTACTATAATACTGCCTCCTATGTACAAGAATATAACTACTATAATACTACTCCTATGTACAAGAATATAACTACTATAATACGACTCCTATGTACAAGAATATAACTACTATAATACTACTCCTATGTACAAGAATATAACTACTATAATACTGCCCCTATGTACAAGAATATAACTACTATAATACTGCTCCTATGTACAAGAATATAACTACTATAATACTGCCCCTATGTACAAGAATATAACTACTATAATACTACTCCTATGTACAAGAATATAACTACTATAATACTGCTGCTATGTACAAGAATATAACTACTATAATACTGCTGCTATGTACAGGAATATAACTACTATAATACTGCTCCTATGTACAAGAATATAACTACTATAATACTACCTCTTTTGTACAAGAATATAACTACTATAATACTACCTCTTTTGTACAAGAATATAACTACTATAATACTACTCCTATGTACAAGAATATATCGACTATAATACTGCTCCTATGCACAAGAATATAACTACTATAATACTACTCCTATGTACAAGAATATAACTACTATAATACTGCTCCTATGTACAAGAATATAACTACTATAATACTGCTCCTATGTACAAGAATATAACTACTATAAAACTGCCCCCTATGTACAAGAATATAACTACTATAATACTGCTCCTATGTACAAGAATATAACTACTATAATACTACCTCTTTTGTACAAGAATATAACTACTATAATACTACCTCTTTTGTACAAGAATATAACTACTATAATACTGCCCCCTATGTACAAGAATATAGCTACTATAATACTGCTCCTATGTACAAGAATATAACTACTATAATACTACTCCTATGTACAAGAATATAACTACTATAATACTGCTCCTATGTACAAGAATATAACTACTATAATACTACTCCTATGTACAAGAATATAACTACTATAATACTACCTCCTATGTACAAGAATATAACTACTATAATACTGCTCCTATGTACAAGAATATAACTACTATAATACTGCTCCTATGTACAAGAATATAACTACTATAATACTACTCCTATGTACAAGAATATAACTACTATAATACTGCTCCTATGTACAAGAATATAACTACTATAATACTACCTCCTATGTACAAGAATATAACTAGTATAATACTGCTCCTATGTACAAGAATATAACTACTATAATACTGCTCCTATGTACAAGAATATAACTACTATAATACTGCCCCCTATGTACAAGAATATAACTACTATAATACTGCTCCTATGTACAAGAATATAACTACTATAATACTGCCCCCTATGTACAATAATATAACTACTATAATACTATTCCTATGTACAAGAATATAACTACTATAATACTGCCTCCTATGTACAAGAATATAACTACTATAATACTACTCCTATGTACAAGAATATAACTACTATAATACTGCTCCTATGTACAAGAATATAACTACTATAATACTACTCCTATGTACAAGAATATAGCTACTATAATACTGCTCCTATGTACAAGAATATAACTACTATAATACTACTCCTATGTACAAGAATATAACTACTATAATACTGCTCCTATGTACAAGAATATAACTACTATAATACTGCTCCTATGTACAAGAATATAACTACTATAATACTGCCCCCTATGTACAAGAATATAACGACTATAATACTGCTCCTATGTACAAGAATATAACTACTATAATACTACTCCTATGTACAAGAATATAACTACTATAATACTGCTCCTATGTACAAGAATATAACTACTATAATACTACTCCTATGTACAAGAATATAACTACTATAATACTGCCCCCTATGTACAAGAATATAACTACTATAATACTACTCCTATGTACAAGAATATAACTACTATAATACTGCTCCTATGTACAAGAATATAACTACTATAATACTGCCTCCTAGCTGTGCGGTTGTGTTTCTGTAGCTCTCCTGAGTCTCCTGATGTCTGGAGAAAGCCCAGGGCGGGGCCACCCTGGGTGGGGCAGCTCCCCTAGCAAGGCCCAGGCTCCAAGGCCTACTCTGGGAAACAACTCCCAGACAACTGAGAAAGTGCATGAAAATCCCAAAGTTTCCAAGAATGTCCAGTGTGTCAGCAGTCCCAGTGCTAATCAAGATGGGAAGAAAGTTATTGCAAAGAAAGCAGTAACAGAAGCAAGCAGAGGTACGGTGCAACAACCTACCAATGTAATTGTGCAGCATCCAGACAGAATACCTGAATGTAAGAAGAAGCAAGCCGTGCAGCCTGTGCAGACGCCATTACAGGTTACAGGTGTCCCGTCCACTCCATCCTCCTGCAGACAGAGGAGAACGTCCCTGGAGAAACAGACCATGCAGGAGAACATGCAGCGGCCTGTACTGGTGCGGTCTGAGCGGACAAGATCTGGCAGTGGAAACTGCAAAACTGTAGTGAAGGCTGCGGATGTGACCAAAGTGAGACCAGCAGGAAGGCCTCATGGTACCAGTAGTGCGGTCACTGGGAACAAACTGGGACATAGTCCCCAACCTGCAGATTGTGGCCCCATGGCAGTGACAACAGCCGCAGCAGGCCAGAAGTCACAGACTACACCGATCAGAAGCCATACTGTGAGTAACCAGCCGGCAAAACTACCCAATAATGCACAGACTGTTACAATGGCGGAGCGTGCACCAAACTGCGCCTGGCAGACGAGATCCCAGCACTGGTCAAGAGACTGGATACATTAAAGGCGGGTAAAATATATCTGCAGAGACAGATTGACTGTGCCTACAAAATAAGGGCTGCTAAACCTGAGGTAGAGGCAATAGTGGACAAGAAGCTGAGCGCACTGGCGAAAGAGCTCGCCGATAACGTACAGGAGACCGAGACTGTACTGGAGCAAATGGGACCGGTGGGAGAATCGTACAGAAACCAGCAGCGATTCGAGGAATACCAGAAGTCACCATCCTCTCGCTCTAGGTCTGAACCCTCTCAAGATGGCGGCCAGCAGTCCCATGCAAAACCTATTCTGCAGCCAGCAAGTTTCCCTTTTAAGGAAGGGAATTTGTATGGGGAAGGAGCAGCTAATGCCAGGCCACAGCAAAGACCTGCAGGAGTTCCTGGCAAGGCACCACAAGTCCCAGCAAGAAGCACTTTACAGCAAGATCATGGACCCCTGCCTGAAGTAGCATCTGTGCAGACACCACAAGTCCCAGGAGGTGAGTCATCTCAGCAGGACTGTGCACTGTTACCTGAAGGAACTGGGGTAGCAGCACATCTGGGGTCTCAGATTGTGAGTGTGTGGGACAGTCTGGACTCTGCTGTGCAAGTCACCAATAGTGACTATAATAACATTGTGGACTCTGCTGTGCAGGACTCTGCTGCCCCTGACTATCCATCTAATATGTCTGAAATTATAGATAATCCTGTATACAATAATGGTGCAGCAGGGGAAAGTGTTTCTCATTCTGGGGGGATCCTTCACCATCTATGACATTAGACCCCTCTACAGTCCAGTCTCTGGAGTCTGGTGATATCACAGACATAGAGGTTGATGGTGGGGCGGACACAGCACAGTCCAATGTACAGGACTTTCCCCCCTCTAGATACTCACATAGTAACAGAACCTCGTAGTGCAGGTGCTCAGCAGCCCACACAGCGCCCACAGACACGCCAAGATGGCGGATCTGGCCATACCTCCTCTGGGAATGCTTGGAGCCGCGGTGCTCCATCTTTTACATCGAGCACGAACTATACAGGCCACGCTTTCAAGAGGAGGAATGTAGTCCGGTTTAGGCACAGAGGTGCCAAGGAAGATCTGCCTGATAGAAGGTTTGTGGTCAGAGGGCTCCTCTGTACCCAGATGGGCTTCCTGCCGACTGACATCCTGGCAGTGATAAACCTTCCTGACCGCCAGGGGTATGATGTCAGCTTTAAGCTGATGTCTGATCTGGACCGTTTCTGGGCTAATGTCACCAGGTTCAGAGATACTGAGGGTTGGAATAAGTTCAGCTTCATCCCCATCTCTAGGCCAGATACGGCAAATGTCACCATTATATTCTGGAATGAAGCCGTTCCCCCTCAGGACATTGTCATCTGGCTCAGGAGACATTGCGACCTCATGTCCGATCTGACTAAGAATAGGGATGAAGACGGGATCTGGACTGGTGGGTGGAAGGTCCTGGTTAAGTTGCGTCAGAACAACAACGTAACCCAACATCTGCCCAACTCATTCTTTATTGGCCGAGAGAAAGGCATCTGCTTCTATGCGGGTCAGCCACGCAGATGCTTTAAGTGTGGGAAGGCCGGTCATATAGCGAGCGTGTGCACCATGGTAAAGTGCAACTTGTGTAATGAAATGGGCCACGTGAGCGCTACCTGCAAAAACATTAGATGTAATCTGTGTGGTAAGATGGGTCACCCCCACAGGGACTGTCCTGATGCTTGGCACAACATCCGTAGGGATATCCCTGATGAGGACTTGCTGGCAGCGGCTGATGACATACAGGAGGAGGAGGAGGCGCTGTTGTCAGGGTCAGTAGTCACTGAATCAGTGCCACAACCAGATACAGGTGATAACACCCAAGACCAAGCCCAGTCAGGACCCATTGAGGCGACCATGGAGGTTGTCGATCAGGTTGTACAACCCTCAGTGGCCATCTCTTCTCCTGCCCCAACACCCACCAGTACTAAGAGAAGGAAGAAAGATAGATCCAGCCGTAAGCCTGAGGGTGAGTGGACCACTGTCCAAAAACCAACTAGGATGAGAATAGGTAGCACGGGTAATGTCACAGCAACGGCAAATAGATTCTATATCCTATCAGAGTCAGACGGAGAAGAGGAACTAGACAGGAAGATCCAACAAATGATGGCAGAATATGATGAGGAACCAGAGGGCGATCCTCCTACTAAAAGGAGACCCCGCCGAGCTGAGGTGCAGTCCGAATCAGACATGGAAACAGCAGGTCACCAGGATAGCTCTGACTCTGATCTGTGATGGAAGAAAGTGGATCTAGTTTAAGTTTGATCTTTTTAGTTTTACTGTATGTTCTTTAAATTTTCTTCTCCAACAGGTGTGGACTCTTTAAGTTCATTTTTTTCTTTAAGTATTTTCTTGTTTGATCATTCTTTGTACATACAAAATGTCTGAAATTACTGGAAGAATTTTTGTTTAATTGTATTTGTTTGTTTTTACTTTAATAAAAATTGCCTCCTATGTACAAGAATATAACTACTATAATACTACCTCCAATGTACAAGAATATAACTACTATAATACTGCCTCTATGTACAAGAATATAACTACTATAATACTGCTCCTATGTACAAGAATAAAACTACTATAATACTGCTCCTATGTACAAGAATATAACTACTATAATACTGCTCCTATGTACAAGAATATAACTACTATAATACTACCTCCTATATACAAGAATATAACTACTATAATACTGCTCCTATGTACAAGAATATAGCTACTATAATACTGCTCCTATGTACAAGAATATAACTACTATAATACTGCCTCCTATGTACAAGAATATAACTACTATAATACTACTCCTATGTACAAGAATATAACTACTATAATACTACTCCTATGTACAAGAATATAACTACTATAATACTACCTTCTATGTACAAGAATATAACTACTATAATACTGCTCCTATGTACAAGAATATAACTACTATAATACTGCTCCTATGTACAGGAATATAACTACTATAATACTGCCTCCTATGTACAAGAATATAACTACTATAATACTACTCCTATGTACAAGAATATAACTACTATAATACTGCTCCTATGTACAAGAATATAACTACTATAATACTGCCTCCTATGTACAAGAATATAACTACTATAATACTACTCCTATGTACAAGAATATAACTACTATAATACTGCTCCTATGTACAAGAATATAACTACTATAATACTGCTCCTATGTACAAGAATATAACTACTATAATACTGCCCCCTATGTACAAGAATATAACTACTATAATACTGCTCCTATGTACAAGAATATAACTACTATAATACTGCTCCTATGTACAAGAATATAACTACTATAATACTACCTCCTATGTACAAGAATATAACTACTATAATACTGCCTCCTATGTACAAGAATATAACTACTATAATACTGCTCCTATGTACAAGAATATAACTACTATAATACTGCTCCTATGTACAAGAATATAACTACTATAATACTACTCCTATGTACAAGAATATAACTACTATAATACTACTCCTATGTACAAGAATATAGCTACTATAATACTGCTCCTATGTACAAGAATATAACTACTATAATACTACTCCTATGTACAAGAATATAACTACTATAATACTGCCCCTATGTACAAGAATATAACTACTATAATACTGCTCCTATGTACAAGAATATAACTACTATAATACTGCCCCCTATGTAAAAAAATATGACTACTATAATACTGCTCCTATGTACAAGAATATAACTACTATAATACTGCCTCCTATGTACAAGAATATAACTACTATAATACTACTCCTATGTACAAGAATATAACTACTATAATACTGCTCCTATGTACAAGAATATAACTACTATAATACTGCTCCCTATGTACAAGAATATAACTACTATAATACTACTCCTATGTACAAGAATATAACTACTATAATACTACTCCTATGTACAAGAATATAACTACTATAATACTGCCCCCTATGTACAAAAATAAAACAACTATAATACTGCTCCTTTTACAAAAATATAAATACTATAATACTCCTCCTTTTTAAAAAAATATAATTCTTATAATACACCTCCTAGCTGTGAGGTTGTGTTTCTGTAGCTCTCCTGAGTCTCCTGATGTCTGGAGAAAGCCCAGGGGCGGGGCCACCCTGGGTGGGGCAGCTCCCCTAGCAAGGCCCAGGCTCCAAGGCCTACTCTGGGAAGTAATTCCCAGACAACTGAGAAAGTGGATGAAAATCCCAAAGTTTCTAGGAATGGAAGTAATGTCCAGTGTGTCAGCAGTCCCAGTGCAAGTCAAGATGGGAAGAAAGTTATTGCAAAGAAAGCAGTAGCAGAAGCAAGCAGAGGTACGGTGAAACAACCTACCAAAGTAATTGTGCAGCATCCAGACAGAATACCTGATTGTAAGAAGAAGCAAGCCGTGCAGCCTGTGCAGACGCCATTACAGGTTACAGGTGTCCCGTCCACTCCACCCTCCTGCAGACAGAGGAGAACGTCCCTGGAGAAACAGACCATGCAGGAGAACATGCAGCGGCCTGTACTGGTGCGGTCTGAGCGGACAAGATCTGGCAGTGGAAACTGCAAAACTGTAGTGAAGGCTGTGGATGTGACCAAAGAGAGACCAGTAGGAAGGCCTCATGGTACTAGTAGTGCGGTCACTGGGAACAAACTGGGACATAGTCCCCAACCTGCAGATTGTGGCCCCATGGCAGTGACAACAGCCGGAGCAGGCCAGAAGTCACAGACTACACCAACCAGAAGCCATACTGCGAGTAACCAGCCTGCAAAACTCCCCAATAATGGTCAGAGTGTTACAATGGCTGAGCGAGCACCTGAACTGCGCCTGGTAGACGAGATCCCAGCACTGGTCAAGAGACTGGAGACATTAAAGGCGGGTAAAATATATCTGCAGCGACAGATTGACTGTGCCTATAAAATAAGGACTGCTAAACCTTGGTTAGAGGAAGGAGTGGACAAGAAGCTGAGCGCACTGGCGAAAGAGCTCGCCGATGTCGTACAGGAGACCGAGACTGTACTGGAGCAAATGGGACCGGTGGGAGAATCGTACAGAAACCAGCAGCGATTCCAGGAATACCAGAAGTCACCATCATCTCGCTCTAGGTCTGAACCCTCTCAAGATGGCGGCCAGCAGTCCCATGCAAAGCCTATTCTGCAGCCAGCAAGTTTCCCTTTTAAGGAAGGGAATTTGTATGGGGAAGGAGCAGCTAATGCCGGGCCACAGCAAAGACCTGCAGCAGTTCCTGAGAAGGCACCACAAGTCCCAGCATCCAGCACTTTAGAGCAAGATCATGGACCCCTACCTGAAGTAGCATCTGTGCAGACACCACAAGTCCCAGGAGGCAGGTCATCTCAGCAGGACTGTGGACTGTTACCTGAAGGTACTGGGGTAGCAGCACATTTGGGGTCTCAGGTTGTGAGTGTGTGGGACAGTCTGGACTCTGCTGTACAGGACATCACTGATAGTGAGTATAATAACATTGTGGACTCTGCTGTGCAGGACTCTGCTGCCACTGACTGTCTGTCTAATGTGTCTGATATTATAGATAAGCCTGTATATAATAATGGTGCAGCAGGGGAAATGTTTCTGGGGGGGATCCTTCACCATCTATGACATTAGACCCCTCTACAGTCCAGTCTCTGGAGTCTGGTGATATTGCAGACATAGAGGTTGATGGTGGGGCGGATACAGCGCAGTCCAATGTACAGGACTTTCCCCCTCTAGTTACTAATGTAGTAGCAGAACCTCGTAGTGCAGGTGCTCAGCAGCCCACACAGCGCCCACAGACATGCCAAGATGGCGGATCTGGCCATGCCTCCTCGGGGAATGCCTGGAGCCGCGGTGCTCCTTCTTTTACGTCAGGCACGAACTATACAGGCCAGGCTTTCAAGAGGAGGAATGTAGTCAGGTTTAGGCACAGAGGTGCCAAGGAAGATCTGCCTGATAGAAGGTTTGTGGTCAGAGGGCTCCTATGTACCCAGATGGGCTTCCTGCCGACTGACCTCCTGGCAGTGATAAACCTTCCTGACCGCCAGGGGTATGATGTCAGCTTTAAGCTGATGTCTGATCTGGACCGTTTCTGGGCTAATGTCACCAGGTTCAGAGATACTGAGGGTCGGAATAAGTTCAGCTTCATCCCCATCTCTAGGCCAGATACAGCAAGTTTCACCATTGTATTCTGGAATGAGGCCGTTCCCCCTCAGGACATTGTCATCTGGCTCAGGAGACACTGCAACCTGATGTCCGATCTGACTAAGAATAGGGATGAAGACGGGATCTGGACTGGTGGGTGGAAGGTCCTGGTTAAGTTGCGTCAGAACAACAACGTAACCCAACATCTGCCCAACTCATTTTTTATTGGCCGAGAGAAAGGCGCAGATGCTTTAAGTGTGGGAAGGCCGGTCATATAGCGAGTGTGTGCACCATGGTAAAGTGCAACTTGTGTAATGAAATGGGCCACGTGAGCGCTACCTGCAAAAACATTAGGTGTAATCTGTGTGGTAAGATGGGTCACCCCCACAGGGACTGTCCTGATGCTTGGCACAACATCCATAGGGATATCCCTGATGAGGACTTGCTGGCAGCGGCTGATGACATACAGGAGGAGGAGGAGGCGCTGTTGTCAGGGTCAGTAGTCACTGAGTCAGAGCCCCAAACAGATACAGGTGATACCACCCAGGGCCAAGCCCAGTCAGGACCCATTGAGGCGACCATGAAGGTTGTTGACCAAGTTGTACAACCCTCAGTGGCCATCTCTTCTCCTGCCCCAACACCCACCAGTACTAAGAGAAGAGGAAGAAAGATAGATCCAGCCGTAAGCCTGAGGGTGAGTGGACCACTGTCAAAAAAACCAACTAGGATGAGAATAGATAGCACTGGTGATGTCACAGCAACGGCAAATAGGTTCTATATTCTATCAGAGTCAGACGGAGAAGAGGAACTAGACAGGAAGATCCAACAAATGATGGCAGAATATGATGAGGAACCAGAGGGCGATCCTCCTACTAAAAGGAGACCCCGCCGAGCTGAGGTGCAGTCTGAATCAGACATGGAAACAGCAGGTCACCAGGATAGCTCTGATTCTGATCTGTGATGGAGGGAAGTTGATCTAGTTTTAAGTCTGATCTATTTACTTTTACATTATGTTCTTTACATTTTCTTCTCTAACAGGTGTGGACTCTTTAGGTTGATTTTGCGTTAATTATTTTCTTGTTTGATTCTTCCTTGTACATACAAAATGTCTGAAATTACTGGAAGATTTTTTGTTTAATTGTATTTATGTTTGTTTTTACTTTAATAAAAATTGCCTCCTATGTACAAGAATATAACTACTATAATACTGTCTCCTATGTACAAGAATATAACTACTATAATACTGCCCCTATGTACAAGAATATAACTACTATAATACTGCCCCTATGTACAAGAATATAACTACTATAATACTGCTCCTATGTACAAGAGTATAACTACTATAATACTGCTCCTATGTACAAGAGTATAACTACTATAATACTGCTCCTATGTACAAGAATATAACTACTATAATACTGTCTCCTATGTACAAGAAAATAACTACTATAATACTGCTCCTATGTACAAGAATATAACTACTATAATACTACTCCTATGTACAAGAATATAACTACTATAATACTACCCACTATGTACAAGAGTATAACTACTATAATACTGCTCCTATGTACAAGAATGTAACTACTATAATACTGCTCCTATGTACAAGAATATAACTACTATAATACTGCTCCTATGTACAAGAATATAACTACTATAATACTGCTCCTATGTACAAGAATATAACTACTATAATACTACTCCTATGTACAAGAATATAACTACTATAATACTGCCTCCTATGTACAAGAATATAACTACTATAATACTGCCCCCTATGTACAAGAATATAACTACTATAATACTACCTCCTATGTACAAGAATATAACTACTATAATACTACCTCCTATGTACAAGAATATAACTACTATAATACTGCCTCCTATGTACAAGAATATAACTACTATAATACTGCTCCTATGTACAAGAATATAACTATTATAATAATACCTCCTATGTATAAGAATATAACTACTATAATACTGCCCACTATGTACAAGAATATAACTACTATAATACTGCCCACTATGTACAAGAATATAACTACTATAATACTGCCCCCCCTATGTACAAGAATATAACTACTATAATACTACTCCTATGTACAAGAATATAACTACTATAATACTACTCCTATGTACAAGAATATAACTACTATAATACTGCTGCTATGTACAAGAATATAACTACTATAATACTCCAGCCACCCGCAAGAATATAACTACTATAATACTGCTCCTATGTACAAGAATATAACTACTATAATACTACTCCTATATACAAGAATATAACTACTATAATACTGCTCCTATGTACAAGAATATAACTACTATAATACTGCTCCTATGTACAAGAATATAACTACTATAATACTGCTCCTATGTACAAGAATATAACTACTATAATACTGCCCCCATGTACAAGAATATAACTACTATAATACTACCTCCTATGTACAAGAATATAACTACTATAATACTGCTCCTATGTACAAGAATATAACTACTATAATACTACCTCCTATGTACAAGAATATAACTACTATAATACTGCTCCTATGTACAAGAATATAACTACTATAATACTACTCCTATGTACAAGAATATAACTACTATAATACTGCCCCTATGTACAAGAATATAACTACTATAATACTGCTCCTATGTACAAGAATATAACTACTATAATACTACTCCTATGTACAAGAATATAACTACTATAATACTGCCCCCTATGTACAAGAATATAACTACTATAATACTACTCCTATGTACAAGAATATAACTACTATAATACTGCTCCTATGTACAAGAATATAACTACTATAATACTGCCCCCTATGTACAAGAATATAACTACTATAATACTGCTCCTATGTACAAGAATATAACTACTATAATACTGCTCCTATGTACAAGAATATAACTGCTATAATACTGCTCCTATGTACAAGAATATAACTACTATAATACTGCTCCTATGTACAAGAATATAACTACTATAATACTGCTCCTATGTACAAGAATATAACTACTATAGCAAGATATAACACTATAATACCTCCTATGTACAAGAATATAACTACTATAATACTGCTCCTATGTACAAGAATATAACTACTATAATACTGCTCCTATGTACAAGAATATAACTACTATAATACTGCCTCCTATGTACAAGAATATAACTACTATAATACTGCTCCTATGTACAAGAATATAACTACTATAATACTGCCCCCTATGTACAAGAATATAACTACTATAATACTGCTCCTATGTACAAGAATATAACTACTATAATACTACCTCCTATGTACAAGAATATAACTACTATAATACTACCTCCTATGTACAAGAATATAACTGCTATAATACTGCTCCTATGTACAAGAATATAACTGCTATAATACTGCTCCTATGTACAAGAATATAACTGCTATAATACTGCTCCTATGTACAAGAATATAACTACTATAATACTGCTCTTATGTACAAGAATATAACTACTATAATACTACCTCCTATGTACAAGAATATAACTACTATAATACTGCTCCTATGTACAAGAATATAACTACTATAATACTGCTCCTATGTACAAGAATATAACTACTATAATACTGCCTCCTATGTACAAGAATATAACTACTATAATACTGCTCCTATGTACAAGAATATAACTACTATAATACTGCCCCCTATGTACAAGAATATAACTACTATAATACTGCTCCTATGTACAAGAATATAACTACTATAATACTACCTCCTATGTACAAGAATATAACTACTATAATACTGCTCCTATGTACAAGAATATAACTACTATAATACTGCTCCTATGTACAAGAATATAACTACTATAATACTGCCCCCTATGTACAAGAATATAACTACTATAATACTGCTCCTATGTACAAGAATATAACTACTATAATACTGCTCCTATGTACAAGAATATAACTACTATAATACTGCCTCCTATGTACAAGAATATAACTACTATAATACTGCCCCCTATGTACAAGAATATAACTACTATAATACTGCTCCTATGTACAAGAATATAACTACTATAATACTGCTCCTATGTACAAGAATATAACTACTATAATACTGCCCCTATGTACAAGAATATAACTACTATAATACTGCTCCTATGTACAAGAATATAACTACTATAATACTGCTCCTATGTACAAGAATATAACTACTATAATACTACCTCCTATGTACAAGAATATAACTACTATAATACTACTCCTATGTACAAGAATATAACTACTATAATACTGCCTCCTAGCTGTGAGGTTGTGTTTCTGTAGCTCTCCTGAGGCTCCTGATGTCTGGAGAAAGCCCAGGGCGGGGCCACCCTGGGTGGGGCAGCTCCCCTAGCAAGGCCCAGGCTCCAAGGCCTACTCTGGGAAACAACTCCCAGACAACTGAGAAAGTGGATGACAATCCCAAAGTCTCCAGGAATGGAAGTAATGTCCAGTGTGTCAGCAGTCCCAGTGCTAGTCAAGATGGGAAGAAAGTTATTGCAAAGAAAGCAGTAACAGAAGCAAGCAGAGGTACGGTGCAACAACCTACCAAAGTAATTGTGCAGCATCCAGACAGAATACCTGACTGTAAGAAGAAGCAAGCCGTGCAGCCTGTGCAGACGCCATTACAGGTTACAGGTGTCCCGTCCACTCCATCCTCCTGCAGACAGAGGAGAACGTCCCTGGAGAAACAGACCATGCTGGAGAACATGCAGCGGCCTGTACTGGTGCGGTCTGAGCGGACAAGATCTGGCAGTGGAAACTGCAAAACTGTAGTGAAGGCTGTGGATGTGACCAAAGAGAGACCAGCAGGAAGGCCTCATGGTACTAGTAGTGCGGTCACTGGGAACGAACCGGGACATAGTCCCCAACCTGCAGATTGTGGCCCCATGGCAGTGACAACAGCCGCAGCAGGCCAGAAGTCACAGACTACACCAACCAGAAGCCATACTGCGAGTAACCAGCCTGCAAAACTCCCCAATAATGGTCAGAGTGTTACAATGGCTGAGCGAGCACCTGAACTGCGCCTGGCAGACGAGATCCCAGCACTGGTCAAGAGACTGGATACATTAAAGGCGGGTAAAATATATCTGCAGCGACAGATTGACTGTGCCTATAAAATAAGGACTGCTAAACCTGAGGTAGAGGCAGTACTGGACAAGAAGCTGAGCGCACTGGCGAAAGAGCTCGCCGATAACGTACAGGAGACCGAGACTGTACTGGAGCAAATGGGACCGGTGGGAGAATCATACAGAAACCAGCAGTGATTCGAGGAATACCAGAAGTCACCATCATCTCGCTCTAGGTCTGAACCCTCTCAAGATGGCGGCCAGCAGTCCCATGCAAAACCTATTCTGCAGCCAGCAAGTTTCCCTTTTAAGGAAGGGAATTTGTATGGGGAAGGAGCAGCTAATGTCAGGTCACAGCAAAGACCTGCAGCAGTTCCTGGCAAGGCACCACAAGTCCCAGCAAGCAGCACTTTACAGCAAGACCATGGACCCCTACCTGAAGTAGCATCTGTGCAGACACCACAAGTCCCAGGAGGCAGGTCATCTCAGCAGGACTGTGCACTGTTACCTGAAGGTACTGGGGTAGCAGCACATCTGGGGTCTCAGATTGTGAGTGTGTGGGACAGTCTGGACTCTGCTGTGCAAGTCACCAATAGTGACTATAATAACATTGCGGACTCTGCTGTGCAGGACTCTGCTGCCGCTGACTATCCATCTAATGTGTCTGAGATTGTAGATAATTCTGTATGTGATAATGGTGCAGCAGGGGAAAGTGTTTCTGGGGGGGATCCTTCACCATCTATGACATTAGACCCCTCTACAGTCCAGTCTCTGGACTCTGCTGATATTGCAGACATAGAGGTTGATGGTGGGGCGGACACAGCACAGTCCAATGTACAGGACTTTCCCCCTCTAGTTACTAATGTAGTAGCAGAACCTCGTAGTGCAGGTGCTCAGCAGCCCACACAGCGCCCACAGACACGCCAAGATGGCGGATCTGGCCATACCTCCTCGGGGAATGCCTGGAGCCGCGGTGCTCCTTCTTTTACGTCAGGCACGAACTATACAGGCCAGGCTTTCAAGAGGAGGAATGTAGTCAGGTTTAGGCACAGAGGTGCCAAGGAAGATCTGCCTGATAGAAGGTTTGTGGTCAGAGGGCTCCTATGTACCCAGATGGGCTTCCTGCCGACTGACCTCCTGGCAGTGATAAACCTTCCTGACCGCCAGGGGTATGATGTCAGCTTTAAGCTGATGTCTGATCTGGACCGTTTCTGGGCTAATGTCACCAGGTTCAGAGATACTGAGGGTTGGAATAAGTTCAGCTTCATCCCCATCTCTAGGCCAGATACGGCAAATGTCACCATCATATTCTGGAATGAGGCCGTTCCCCCTCAGGACATTGTCATCTGGCTCAGGAGACATTGCGACCTGATGTCCGATCTGACTAAGAATAGGGATGAAGACGGGATCTGGACTGGTGGGTGGAAGGTCCTGGTTAAGTTGCGTCAGAACAACAACGTAACCCAACATCTGCCCAACTCATTCTTTATTGGCCGAGAGAAAGGCGTCTGCTTCTATGCGGGTCAGCCACGCAGATGCTTTAGGTGTGGGAAGGCCGGACATATAGCGAGCGTGTGCACCATGGTAAAGTGCAACTTGTGTAATGAAATGGGCCACGTGAGCGCTACCTGCCAAAACATTAGGTGTAATCTGTGTGGTAAGATGGGTCACCCCCACAGGGATTGTCCTGATGCTTGTCACAATATCCGTAGGGATATCCCTGATGAGGACTTTCTGGCAGCGGCTGATGACATACAGGAGGAGGAGGAGGCACTGTTGTCAGGGTCAGTAGTCACTGAGTCAGAGCCACAACCAGATACAGGTGATACCACCCAAGACCAAGCCCAGTCAGGACCCATTGAGGTGACCATGGAGGTTGTCGATCAGGTTGTACAACCCTCAGTGGCCATCTCTTCTCCTGCCCCAACACCCACCAGTACTAAGAGAAGGAAGAAAGACAGATCCAGCCGTAAGCCTGAGGGTGAGTGGACCACTGTCCAAAAACCAACTAGGATGAGAATAGGTAGCACGGGTGATGTCACAGCAACGGCAAATAGATTCTATATTCTATCAGAGTCAGACGGAGAAGAGGAACTAGACAGGAAGATCCAACAAATGATGGCAGAATATGATGAGGAACCAGAGGGCGATCCTCCTACTAAAAGGAGACCCCGCCGAGCTGAGGTGCAGTCCGAATCAGACATGGAAACAGCAGGTCACCAGGATAGCTCTGATTCAGATCTATGATGGAGGAAAGTGGATCTGTTTTAAGTTTGATCTATTTAGTTTTACTGTATGTTCTTTAAATTTTCTTCTCCAACAGGTGTGGACTCTTTAAGTTGATTTTGCTTTAAGTATTTTCTTGTTTGATCCTTCTTTGTACATACAAAATGTCTGAAATTACTGGAAGAATTTTTGTTTAATTGTATTTGTTTGTTTTTACTTTAATAAAAGCCCATTGCCCCTATGTACAAGAATATAACTACTATAATACTACCTCCAATGTACAAGAATATAACTACTATAATACTGCCCCTATGTACAAGAATATAACTACTATAATACTGCTCCTATGTACAAGAATAAAACTACTATAATACTGCTCCTATGTACAAGAATATAACTACTATAATACTGCTCCTATGTACAAGAATATAACTACTATAATACTGCTCCTATGTACAAGAATATACCTACTATAATACTGCCCCCTATGTACAAGAATATAACTACTATAATACTGCCCCTATGTACAAGAATATAACTACTATAATACTGCTCCTATGTACAAGAATATAACTACTATAATACTGCTCCTATGTACAAGAATATAACTACTATAATACTGCTCCTATGTACAAGAATATAACTACTATAATACTGCTCCTATGTACAAGAATATAACTACTATAATACTACTCCCCCTATGTACAAGAATATAACTACTATAATACTGCCCCCTATGTACAAGAATATAACTACTATAATACTGCTCCTATGTACAAGAATATAACTACTATAATACTACCTCCTATGTACAAGAATATAACTACTATAATACTGCCCCTATGTACAAGAATATAACTACTATAATACTGCCTCCTATGTACAAGAATATAACTACTATAATACTGCCCCCTAGGTACAAGAATATAACTACTATAATACTACCTCCTATGTACAAGAATATAACTACTATAATACTGCTCCTATGTACAAGCATATAACTACTATAATACTGCACCTATGTACAAGAATATAACTACTATAATACTACCTCCTATGTACAAGAATATAACTACTATAATACTGCCCCCTATGTACAAGAATATAACTACTATAATACTACCTCCTATGTACAAGAATATAACTACTATAATACTGCTCCTATGTACAAGAATATAACTACTATAATACTGCACCTATGTACAAGAATATAACTACTATAATACTGCTCCTATGTACAAGCATATAACTACTATAATACTGCACCTATGTACAAGAATATAACTACTATAATACTGCTCCTATGTACAAGAATATAACTACTATAATACTGCCTCCTAGCTGTGCGGTTGTGTTTCTGTAGCTCTCCTGAGGCTTCTGATGTCTGGAGAAAGCCCAGGGCGGGGCCACCCTGGGTGGGGCAGCTCCCCTAGCAAGGCCCAGGCTCCAAGGCCTACTCTGGGAAACAATTCCCAGACAACTCAAAAAATGGATGAAAATCCAAAAGTCTTCAAGAATGAAAGTAATGTCCAGAGTGTCAGCAGTCCCAGTGCAGCAAGCCAAGATGGGAAGAAAGTGATTGCAAAGAAAGCAGTAGCAGAAGCAAGCAGAGGTACGGTGCAACAACCTACCAATGTAATTGTGCAGCATCCAGACAGAATACCTGATTGTAAGAAGAAGCAAGCCGTGCAGCCTGTGCAGACGCCATTACAGGTTACAGGTGTCCCGTCCACTCCACCCTCCTGCAGACAGAGGAGAACGTCCCTGGAGAAACAGACCATGTTGGAGAACATGCAGCGGCCTGTACTGGTGCGGTCTGAGCGGACAAGATCTGGCAGTGGAAACTGCAAAATTGTAGAAAGGCTGTGGATGTGACCAAAGGGAGACCAGCAGGGAAGCTTCATGGTACCAGTAGTGCGGTCACTGGAAGCAAACTGGACCCCAGTGTCCAAGCTACAGATTGTGGCCCCATGGCAGTGACAACAGCCGCAGCAGGCCAGAAGTCACAGACTACGCTAACCAGAAGCCATACTGTGAGTAACCAGCCTGCAAAACTACCCAATAATGGTCAGACTGTTACTGTGGCTGAGCGTGCACCTGAACTGCGCCTGGCAGACGAGATCCCAGCACTGGTCAGGAGAATGGAGACTTTGAAGGCGAGTAAACTATCTCTGCAGCGACAGATTGACTGTGCCTATAAAGTAAGGGCTGCTAGACCTGGGGTAGAGGCAATAGTGGACAAGAAGCTGAGCGCACTGGCGAAAGAGCTCGCCGATAACGTACAGGAGACCGAGACTGTACTGGAGCAAATGGGACCGGTGGGAGAATCCTACAGAAACCAGCAGCGATTCGAGGAATACCGGAAGTCACCATCATCTCGCTCCAAAGTTGGATCTGAACCATCTCAAGATGGCGGCCAGCAGTCCCATGCAAAACCCATTCTGCAGCCAGCAAGTTTCCCTTTTAAGGAAGGGAATTTGTATGGGAAAGCAGCAGCTAATGCCAAGCCACAGCAAAGACCTGCAGCAGTTCCTGGCAAGGCACCACAAGTCCCAGCAACCAGCACCTTACAGCAAGATCATGGACCCCTACCTGAAGTAGCATCTGTGCAGACACCACAAGTCCCAGGAGGCAGGTCATCTCATCAGGACTGTGGACTCTTACCTGAAGGTACTGGTGCACATTTGGGGGCTCAGGATGTAAGTGTGTGGGACAATCTGGACTCTGCTGTGCAGGACATAACTGATAGTGACTGTAATAATATTGTGGACTCTGCTGTGCAGGACTCTGCTGCCACTGACTATCCATCTGTGTCTGAGATTATAGATAACCCTGTATGTGATAATGGTGCAGCAGGGGAAAGTGTTTCTCGGGGGGGATCCTTCACCATCTATGACATCAGACCCCTCTACAGTCCAGTCTCTGGAGTCTGGTGATATCATAGACATAGAGGTTGATGGTGGGGCAGACACAGCACAGTCCAATGTACAGGACTTTCCCCCTCTAGATACTCACATAGTAGCAGAACCTCCTAGTGCAGGTGCTCAGCAGCCCACACAGCGCCCACAGACACGCCAAGATGGCGGATCTGGCCATGCCTCCTCTGGGAATGCCTGGAGCCGCGGTGCTCCTTCTTTTGCATCAAGCACGAACTATACAGGCCAGGCTTTCAAGAGGAGGAATGTAGTCAGGTTTAGGCACAGAGGTGCCAAGGAAGATCTGCCTGATAGAAGGTTTGTGGTCAGAGGGCGCCTATGTACCCAGATGGGCTTCCTGCCGACTGACATCCTGGCAGTGATAAACCTTCCTGACCGCCAGGGGTATGATGTCAGCTTTAAGCTGATGTCTTATCTGGACCGTTTCTGGGCTAATGTCACCAGGTTCAGAGATACTGAGGGTTGGAATAAGTTCAGCTTCATCCCCATCTCTAAGCCAGATACCGCAAGTGTCACCATTGTTTTCTGGAATGAGGCCGTTGTCATCTGGCTCAGGAGACACTGCGACCTAATGTCCGATCTAACTAAGAACAGGGATGAAGACGGGATCTGGACTGGTGGGTGGAAGGTCCTGGTTAAGTTACATCAGCACAATAACATAACCCAACATCTGCCCAACTCATTCTTTATTGGCCGAGAGAAAGGCATCTGCTTCTATGCGGGTCAGCCACGCAGATGCTTTAGGTGCGGGAAGGCCGGTCATATAGCGAGCGTGTGCACCATGGTAAAGTGCAGCCTCTGTAATGAAGTGGGCCACGTGAGCGCTACCTGCCAAAACATTAGGTGTAACCTATGTGGTAAGATGGGTCACCCCCACAGGGACTGTCCTGATGCTTGGCATAACCTCCGTAGGGATATCCCTGATGAGGACTTTCTGGCAGCGGCTGATGACATACAGGAGGAGGAGGAGGCGCTGTTGTCAGGGTCAGTAGTCACTGCGTCAGAGCCCCCAAACAAATACAGGTGATACCACCCAGGGCCAAGCCCAGTCAGGACCCATTGAGGCGACCATGGAGGTTGTTGAGCAGGTTGTACAACCCTCAGTGGCCATCTCTTTTCCTACCCAAAAACCCACCAATACAAAGAGAAGAAAGAAAGATAGATCCAGCCGTAAGCCTGAGGGTGAGTGGTCCACTGTCCAAAAACCAACTAAGATGAGATTGGATAGAACGGGCGATGTTACTGCAACATCAAATAGATTTAGTGTCCTGTCAGAGACCGAAGCAGAAATAGACAGAGAAATCATACGAATGATGGAAGAGTTCGATGATGAACCAGAGGGCGATCCACCCACTAAAAGGAGACCCCGCCGAGCTGAGGTGCAGTCTGAATCAGACATGGAAACAGCAGGTCAGCAGGACAGCTCTGACTCTGATCTATAACAATGGGGTCCATCTCTCTGTTTCTTGTATTCCTACTTGTTCTGATGGCAGATTTCTATCTTAACATCATCTCCAGTAATGTTAATAGTATCAGAGCAAGGAGGACGAGACACGCAGTCTATGAACATTTGAAATATCTTGATGCAGATGTCTATTTCTTGCAAGAAACCCGTTTAAATAGTCTAGGACTATTACGAGAAGCAGAGAGAGAATGGCAGTCTGGCCCGTCCTTCTGGTCACTGGCAGTGGAACCTAGTGCCGGAGTTTCTATACTTTTTAACACCAGAGATGTCACCATACATAGATTAACCGAGGTATTGATGGGGAGGTGCCTGGTTCTAGAAGTTACCATCCGAGGCAGAAGGCTCCGACTCATCAATATCTATGGTCCTCAGTCAGTGACTGAAAGGGCACATCTGTTTGATGACGTAAAGCAGTACCTCTTTACATCTGTTCCTGTAGTCATGGCAGGGGACTTTAATGCCACCATGTCATCCAGTGATAGACCTACTGGTAGACCTCTCACCAGGGACTGCAAGGTGTTAAATACAGTTATTACACAGGCTGGTCTGTCTGATGTGTTTACTCAGGGTGGTAGGAAACTAAAATTCACCTACTCCTGCGCTGGTAGATGCAGTCGGATAGACTTAGCTCTGGTGAGTCCTTCTGAGAATGTTAGTGAGAAAACTGAAAAGACAGTCCCTTATTCTGACCATCTGGCCTTGTACTTTTGTTTGGGTGCCACAAAATGCCCTGATATTGGGAGAGGCCTATGGAAACTCAATTCCAGCCTCTTGGACGATGCCTATGTCCAGAGTTGTGTCCACTCTCTATTTCAGAACCAGCTTGAGAGAGTCGACTTCTATGGCAACATGGCAGACTGGTGGGAGGATGTCAAGGAGGAGATCAGATCCCTCTTAAGGAAACTGTCAGTTAAGAAGGGGAAGAGTAAGTATAGCCAGTATCTCAGGCTGTGGAAAGAATTAGAGTCACTCTATTCGGCGGGCGGGGATAACCAACGTGTGATTGACCGGCTGAAATCTGAGATCAGTCAGTATCAGTACCGCAGGTATACATTCCTGGTTCTTGAATGGGATTATGGGTCCTTAGGGGCGCCTGATCCATTTGAGAATTGCAAGGAGCGGGTGGCAAATAAATCGGTCACAGGTCTCACTGACTCCCAGGATGTTTTACAGGAATCTCAGGAGGGTATCCTGGGGGTGGTGAGATCTTACTATGTTGACTTGTTTCAGAAGAAGGTTTTGGATAGAGAGAAGGTGGCTCAATTCTTGGAGGCAACTCCGGGTCCTGATACCGATGATTTGGACTTTTCTCCTTTGACAGTGGAATTAACGGTGGAGGAGGTTAAAGAGGCCATAGATAAGTTACATCTGAAGAAGGCACCAGGTCCAGATGGTATAACAGCTGAGTTCTACAAAAAATTCCGAGACCTCTTAGCTCCAGTCCTCGTGCATGTCTACAAAACTAGTCTAGAAAATCACCTGATGCCTCCATCCATGAGAGTGTCCTCCCTGATTCTGCTGTCTAAAGGTAAAGAGCCTACTGACATCAAGAACTGGAGGCCGATTGCCCTCTTGAATGTTGACAGGAAGATTCTTGCAAAGATTCTGTTCTCTAGGTTAGTTTGTTTGTCCCTGGCACTGTTGGCAGCCTCTCAGTTTGGCACAGTTAAAGGGCGGAACATCTCTGGAGCAGTTATCTCGATAAGGGAGATGTTTGAGAGATGTAAAGCTCTGAGGTGTGGGAGATATGTTGTGAGTCTTGACCAGGCTAAGGCCTTTGACAGAGTAGACCATGAGTATCTATGGGCCATTTTGACAAAGTATGGGATTCCGGGACAATTTATAGATTGGCTGAGAACTTTGTATTGTGAGGCGGAGAGCTTTCCTCTGATCAATGGTTGGCAGGGTGACACTTTCGGGGTTGAGGCAGGGGTGAGACAAGGTTGCCCACTGAGTCCATTGCTGTATGTGTTTACCATAGACCCGTTTCTTAGGTCACTGCAGGAGTGTGATTTTCAGGGGGTTCCGGTTCCCCACTGCTTGCCTCTGAGAGTTGTTGCCTATGCGGATGATGTGACTGTGGTGATATCTGAGCCTCGTGAGGTGGAGATGTTGTCTGCGGCCATCAGAAGTTACTTAGGGGCCTCAGGGTCTCTGGTCAACCTTGAAAAGAGTCAAGCTCTCTGGACGGGTCATACTGATCCTGTGTTTGATCTGCCACAGTTTGCCCAGGCCTCCTCCTATATTAAGATCCTTGGGGTGAAATTTGGGAGGGATGATAATGCCAGACTAAATTGGGAAGACAAGTTGGAATCCGGAAATGCAAAGGTTCAGCGATGGAAGAACTGGAGGCTGACCTATAGAGAAAGGGTTAAAATGTTGAAGACTTACCTGGTCCCTGTCTTCTTGTACGTCTCTATTGTCTTTCCTTTGCCAGAATCTTTCTCCGCTAGGCTCTTTAGCCTGTTTTTCCAACTTTTGTGGGGGAACAGGTTAAACCCAGTAAAAAGAGGGATAACCTACCTACAGAGGAGAGAGGGTGGGCTGGATATGTTAAATCCAAGGGTGTTCTTTGACTCCATATTTCTAAAAGTAAATTTTGGTTGTCTGGACTCAAACAACAGCTCCCTGTGGGTTAATAGTATCAGGGACTGGATTTTGCCTTTTGCAGAATCCTGGGTGCGAGGCGGCAGCCTTAAGAGGGGTCGATTGTCTCATGGCTACCTCCCCCAGTATCTGGTCTATGGCCTGAAGTGTGTCAGGACGTGGAAGCTGGAGAAGACTTACATTGAGAGTAAGACCAGGAGAGACATATACTCCAGGGTATGTAAGGCTTTCTTCTACTCCCGTCTTGCTCTAAGAGACTGTATAACATCCACTCTCCAAGAAAGTCTTAAACTCCTCAATAGCAGAAGACTCCCAGACAAATTCTTTGATACTGCCTGGTTGTCACTACATGGTAAACTCTTTGTTAGGGGAAACTTAAAATTCTTAAGTGTGCTGGATAGGAAGTGTCCCCTGGGCTGTCAGCAGGAGGAGACCATGGAGCATTTCATTACTGAATGCTGGGGAGGGAGGAAGATATGGGAGGAAGTGTCCAGCAGGTTATCCATCTCCATACTGCAAACCCTGACATACCCCGACATAATCTATGGGGTCCCATCCAACAACAGTGGTATAGATAGAGGAACCATGTATCTGATCATTACTGTCATCAAATTATCACTGGCACGCAAGAACCCGAGTCTCCATATTCAGCGAGAATTTTGACCATGAATTCGTAGTCAGACAGATATTATCTGAGCTCAGGTGGATAAAATCACTGGAGATAAAGAGAAACCAGAGAGACAGAAGACTATGGAGGAATGTGGATGTGGTTTAAGTTTGGTCATTTATTTTTACCTTGTGTTCTGTTTTTTATTTATTTATTTATTTTTTTCCCAACAGGTGTGGACTCTTTAAGTTGATTTTGCTTTAGGTATTTTCTGCTTGATAACTCTCTGTACATACAAAATGTATGGAATAATTGAAAGAATTATTGTTTAATTGTATTTATGTTGGTTTTTACTTTAATAAAAATTGCCTCCTATGTACAAGAATATAACTACTTTAATACTGCTCCTATGTACAAGAATATAACTACTGTAATACTACACCTATGTACAAGAATATAACTACTATAATACTGCTCCTATGTACAAGAATATAACTACTATAATACTGCTCCTATGTACAAGAATATAACTACTATAATACTACTCCTATGTACAAGAATATAACTACTATAATACTGCTGCTATGTACAAGAATATAACTACTATAATACTACTCCTATGTACAAGAATATAACTACTATAATACTACCTCCTATATACAAGAATATAACTACTATAATACTACCTCATATGTACAAGAATATAACTACTATAATACTACCTCATATGTACAAGAATATAACTACTATAATACTACTCCTATGTACAAGAATATAACTACTATAATACTACTCCTATGTACAAGAATATAACTACTATAATACTGCCCCTATGTACAAGAATATAACTACTATAATACTGCCCCCTATGTACAAGAATATAACTACTATAATACTGCTCCTATGTACAAGAATATAACTACTATAATACTGCTCCTATGTACAAGAATATAACTACTATAATACTGCTCTTATGTACAAGAATATAACTACTATAATACTGCTCCTATGTACAAGAATATAACTACTATAATACTGCCCCTATGTACAAGAATATAACTACTATAATACTACTCCTATGTACAAGAATATAACTACTATAATACTGCTCCTATGTACAAGAATATAACTACTATAATACTGTTCCTATGTACAAGAATATAACTACTATAATACTGCCTCCTATGTACAAGAATATAACTACTATAGTACTGCCCCCTATGTACAAGAATATAACTACTATAATACTGCTCCCTATGTACAAGAATATAACTACTATAATACTGCCTCCTATGTACAAGAATATAACTGCTATAATACTGCTCCTATGTACAAGAATATAACTACTATAATACTACTCCTATGTACAAGAATATAACTACTATAATACTGCTCCTATGTACAAGAATATAACTACTATAATACTACTCCTATGTACAAGAATATAACTACTATAATACTACTCCTATGTACAAGAATATAACTACTATAATACTGCTTCTATGTACAAGAATATAACTACTATAATACTGCTCCTATGTACAAGAATATAACTACTATACTACTGCCCCCTATGTACAAGAATATAACTACTATACTACTGCCCCCTATGTACAAGAATATAACTACTATAATACTGCCCCTATGTACAACAATATAACTACTATAATACTGTTACTATGTACAAGAATATAACTACTATAATACTGCCCCTATGTACAAGAATATAGCTACTATAATACTGCTCCTATGTACAAGAATATAACCACTATAATACTGCCCCCTATGTACAAGAATATAACTACTATAATACTGCCCCCTATGTACAAGAATATAACTACTATAATACTGCCCCTATATACAAGAATATAACTACTATAATACTGCTCCTATGTACAAGAATATAACTACTATAATACTGCTCCTATGTACAAGAATATAACTACTATAATACTGCTCCTATGTACAAGAATATAACTACTATAATACTGCTCCTATGTACAAGAATATAACTACTATAATACTGCTCCTATGTACAACAATATAACTACTATAATACTGTTACTATGCACAAGAATATAACTACTGTAATACTACTCCTATGTACAAGAATGTACAAAATTTGTTTTACGTCTTTTGTCTTTGTATTTTATTTTTTTTTTGGGTTGGTCTTTTTTTTTCTCTTACCCACTTTATGTTGTTTTTTACTGTATTTTATGTTCTTGAATTATTGTACAATTTAAAATTCAATAAAAATTACAGTTGAAAAAAAAGAAAAGGGAAATTAACCAAAGACTGAAAATTATAATCCTTAAAAGTATTTGTCTGTCCTAGAGAGAAATTGCCAAGAAAGACCAGGTTGCAGTCAGTATAGTTTCCAATACCATCGAAAGACACTTGGAAATGGGAGGAAACTCTGACAGACCACTACAAAACCAGATGACAAGTTTTTGACAGCCAACAGTTTGCGCAATTAGCCGAATCCGGGATTCTTGGAAAATTTGTTATGAACTGGTTTGCTTATCTCTAGTCCTAATAGAGCACCGATGCAATCCATATCTTCAGAACTTCAAGAGACTGTGAGAGTGCCCGTGCTCTGGCCCCACAATACATGTGCGCAATTCAAGTTATTCTTAGAGATGAGTGAAGTGGTTCGGATTAAACCAGATTCGACCCGAATTTTCCAAAAGTTTCAAGTTCGTCACCCATGAGTCAGAAGTGAAACATATATATAAGGTTATATTCAGATTTCCTCCAATGATTAGAGCTAGGAGGGCAAACATAGTCACGCCAGATGTTGTGAAACTACAACTCCCAACGTGTCTGCTAACTCTGCTGTTCTTGGATCTCCCTTAGAAGTGGACAGGGCATGCTGGGAGTTGCAGTTTCATAGGAGCTGAAATGCCAAAGGTTGCTGAGTCCTGGATTAGAGGACCCTCAGTAAAGGCTCGCAGCTCCTCTAATATTATAGTAAATCAAGTGATCTGGGGTGTGTTTGGCCCATATGGATTTGTCAGAGGGTTAACGATGTTGCTGAACTTACACTTTTTGGAAAACCTCCCTGTGGCCTTCAGCAATGTGTTGTGCAAGGAGAATAAAGGACGACTCTTTGTGAAGCGTGATTGAGACAAACAAGAATAGGGAGAGAAGTTGTGAAACAAAGAACACGAGTTTTTGCATGAAGTTTAGGGACTTCACATCCATTAAAATGGGTTTCCTGTAAATCCATGACTGGGGCTTTGTTTTTGTTCAACACGGATTCCATCTGGTTGGGTTACATTTGTGAAATTCAATCTTTTTTAAGACCGTGTGGTGGGTTATAAATAACTGGTTAAAGGTCCAGGCTAAATGATCTGTCCAGTGGTCTACCACAAAGAGCTGCAATATAGGGTGGGCTGTTCCTCTAAATGCAAAACTTCTGGAGTTCGTCACCCACGCAACACTATTATACTCTGTGGTCTCCTCAGACTCCAGAGAATAATAAGTGGAGGCCCAAAGGAGGTGAGTAAAAATAACACAAACTTATACTCACCTTGCCTCACCTCTTCTGGGCATCCAGCAGTCTGACAGTGTCCTAGTCAGGCCTTTTCCAGACTCCAGCTGTTGTCACTTGTCCAGGGATCACCACTGAGACCTGTGATTGAGCCTCAGTGGTCACATGGGACACTTCATCATCCCTACCCTGGGTCTTAGTGTTGTGACGTTGACGCACCCTATGTGACTGCTGAGGCCAAATCAAAGATCTCAGTGGTGTCCCCGGGGCATGTGACATCAGCCAGAGGCCGGAAGAGGCCTGAAGAGGATGCAGGGAGACCGCTGGACGTTGCAAGGATGCTCCGGAGTGGTGAGGCAAGGTGAGTATAACTGTTTGCTCTTTTTCCTCACCTCTCTTTGGTCTCAACTTAATTTACTCTGAGGTATAAGGAGACCCCAGAGTATAATAAGATAACTTCTGGTTCTATCCAAAGAAGATTGCCCCAAAATGATCCGGAGGGCCAAAAATCTCGAATATTCAAATCTTGTGAGGTTTGCTCATCTCTAAATCCGATCACTATTTGGTGTGACCTTTGCCTTTCGGAGGAGGAGTCCTGGAAGTGATGATCCGGCCCCCACATATAGCCCTGATCTCATCATCATCATCCAGTCTGTCTGGGATGATAGGAAGAGACAGAAGGATTGGAGCAAGCCTACATCCACAGAAGATCTGTGCTTGGTTATCCAAGATGGTGGCAGGAACAACCTCCCTGCCGAGTTCTGCCAAAATCTGTCTGCAAGTACCGAGAAGAACTGATGGAAGACAAAGGGCAAAGGTCACACCAAATATTGATGGGATTTACATTTCTCTTTTCTTCTTTCACTTCATTTTGTTAATTGACAAAAATAAACTATTAACCCTTCTATTTCTAAAAGCATCTTACTGCGCAGACTCATGGCATGGCAAATTTAAATTTTTTTGTAAGAAGAAAAAGAGAGGAAATTTGTAGATAGAGATTCTATTTGGCTTTTAGTGTCAGTAGTAAAAGTATGAATATGCGAAAAACTCAGCGCCAGGCCTGCAGGAAGGCTAGTGCCATGGCCCGGGATTAACCAAACCAAAATATCTCCTCCAAAAGGTAGAAATCCCAGGTCATGCCACTAGTCTTCCTCCATAGGGAGTTACCTTCTAAAAGGTGGCACCAAAAGAAAAATTTTCATTTTTTCATCCAGGAAAACATGTTTGCATATTCTATCCCAGAATTCACAGCAGACCACGCACTGCCTATAAGACACACCTGAAAAGGGGTTTTCCTGGGACTTAGATATTGGTGATCTATCCTTAAAGGGGTTTATCATGAAATTAAGATTAGGTTACTTGAGTCGGTGGACTCTTGGTGATGGACCCCTGGGTTCCAGCCTGGCTCACATGGAATTAGTGCTCCAATGCAGTAGTCCCTATGCCCCTCAGGTAGTTATATGTGAGATCAGGATGGCCATATGATCAATGAACGTGACTAGAGAAGAGGGAATCAGTTCGTGATGAGCCAGGTTTGTTATAAATTATGCAAAAATCTCAAGTTTTCCACCGACAAATCACTATTATACAACGGGGTCCAGGGGAGGTGTGGTAAAGTAATAAACACTGATACTTACCTCCCCTCACCTCTCCTGTGCTCTCTCACAGCGTCATGGATGGATCCTCTGGTAATCTGGTGGGTCACTCCGATACTTCCATTGAAGACTCATTACACCGGCCAAGCCATGTAACAAAGAGAGTCTGTCATGTTGGTCAGATTACCTTTCAGAAATTGAGTTTCCTATAAGAGGATAATGGATGTGCCCATTCTTTTATGCAAATGCACCTTTTGGGAACACTTGGTAGGGGATTTTAGACATTTCACGCTCAGTGATGTGAGGCGGATACAAGACATTGGAAATACAAAGTAAAGAAAGAGAAAGTAAAACGGCTCCAACAATGAACAATGCGAAACGTTTAGTAAGATTTGTGGCTTCTCAGAACCTCAACAACAACAGCTGCGTACACATAACTGTGTGTATTCTGAACTGTGCTTAGGAGGGTGGAAGACGGAGGGTTAAAGAATTAACTATAAGTGAGCCCTTATGGGGAGCAAAAAGATTAGATGCAAGGTATGTACTGCATCCTGCAAAAAAGTGGGGAGGTTAGACAGTGCTATCTCTATGTAAAAAGAAAAAAATTAATAAAAGTCCATAAATCACCCAACTTTCCCTAGATCCAAAATAAAAATAAATAAACATAAACACATTTTCAAAATAAAAGCCACCAAAAGATGTGAAATCAAAATGGTGTTGGCAAGGAAAGATGCAATGGCACAGGTCTTTTTGATATGGGAGAATTTTTTTTATTTTTTTTTTTAATATGATGGACCAGGCCACAGGACATTTCTGGCTGAGTGGTGGTAACTGTGGCAACATGAGTGTCAGTACGGCATAGAGTAATGTAATGGACTGGGCCGCAAGAGATAATGTCTGGTAGTTTAGGAATAGCAGGAAGCATCCTCAGTGCAGTAAATGGAACATGATACAGGGAAACAGTGGCAGGTGCGTGCAAGGACCCATGCCTGATTCATTTTAACGAAAGTAACATTTTCTACACTAGCAGTGAAATAAGATTATTGGCAATGAAAGGGTGAACTTTCCAGTCTATGTGGAGCTCGAGGCAAACTGAAGAAGTCACAGGCTCGCTGCACAGCGCAGAAATTCTCCCTCCCTCCACTCCTATGATGTTTCTGCCTGTAATTGATTAAATCTAACTAAACTTCCCTCCACTTCTCGTCCTTCTATTATTATGTAGTTCTATCGCACCTTTGCTGTTGTTTTCCAGTAGTGAATGGAGCTATTGCTTTGGATCATGCAGTGATGTTGATACTACCAGTGTCTCAGCTTCAACACAACGCAAAATGGCGATTCAGATTCGTTAAAAACCAAGCATTTTGGAACAGTCAGGCCTAATCCGTCTCATAACAAATTGTTTGGTCCAACGCTACTTATAACAGTTCTTGTGCAAAAATGTGATTTCAGTGGCCTTAGATGTGTGACTATATCTGGAGGACCATCCCATAGATACCTGTTTTTTGCTGTTATTCCTCATGGAGTTTAGAATCATCTGATATCTGTCACTGTCCCTGGGTCACCTCGGTGTTTACAGAGTCGAAATCTGCTGATCAGTCCCCAGCTGCTGAAATCTATATATATGCAAGTTTAAGTCAAAAGGGCATTCATCAAAATCTTTAATAATTGTGATTTGTAACAAAAAATTGCAGGCAAAAGCTTAGCTGGTATATTTAGGGCCAGTATGGTATGTGTAAGTTATTGGCTTTTCCTAGTAGTTCATTAGAATTTTTGTTTCTGACAAGTTGGAGTTTTTTAAGTTTTTAAAAATTTTGCATTGCTCTTTTAATCTTGAAAATGTAAGTTGTAATATCAATTTAGGCTAAGGCCCCACGTGGCAAGCCGCAGCTGAAAAACGCTGCGGAAAAGACCATCAAGTTTTTTAGATTAGTCGGAATCCCATCCACTTTACAAGTACTGTAAAACGTCACGGCCAAAATGTGGCGTTGTTGAAACGTGGGGCCTTGGCCTTAGCGAGGGCTATTCACATTATGGCGTGTACAGTGTATTTTGGGATAGGGGTGATCAAATCACCCACCCTGAATATTTCTGTACCTGAGCTAGCAATAATTTCCAATGTGGGGACCTTTGCTCTGTATCCGCGCCAGACGTTACACAATGTGCACATATTTGTTTGTTTGTTTTGTTTTGTTTGTTTGAGTTGGAAGGGACCTCAAGGGCCATCGAGTCCAACCCCCTGCAAAAGCAGGAATTCCTAGATCATCCCAGCTATATACCTATCCAGATTCCGCTTGAAGATTTCAATTGATGAAGAACCCACCACCTCCCGTGGCAGCCTATTCCACTCTCTCACTACCCTTACTGTTAGAAAGTTTTTCCTAATGTCTAATCTGAATCTCCTTCCCCTTAGTTTCATCCCATTACTTCTCGTGCTTCCTTCTGCTAATGAGAATAGGGTAGATCCCTCTGCACTGTGACAACCTTTCAGATATTTAAATACCGCTATTAAGTCTCCCCTTAGCCTTCTCTTCTGCAAACTAAGCAGTCCCAATTCTTTTAGCCTCTCCTCGTAGGACATGGTTTGTAGACCTTCCACCATTTTGGTTGCTCTTCTCTGGACCTGCTCCAATAAATCGATGTCTTTCTTAAACTGAGGCGCCCAGAACTGTACACAGTATTCCAGGTGGGGTCTGACCAGGGCAGAGTACAGCGGAATAATTACCTCTCTTGATCTAGCTACAATGCTCGTCTTGATACATCCTAGAATTTGGTTAGCCTTTTTAGCCACCGCACCGCACTGTTGACTTGATTTGGCTACAGAACACAACAGAAAATTAAAGGGACAAAAACATTCATCGTGGATCCACCAGATGCAAAATGACATTTTTGTTTTGAACAGATTATATTGAGAAAATTGGCAAAAATAGGGGAATGGAGAAAAAAACTAATATTTGTTTTTGTTTTACTTTGTAATTTAATAAAGTTGTTCGGGTAATAAAAAGATTCAAATTATTTGGTAGAATTAATGGGACTTACACCAGTCACTTCCACTGCGATCCACGGTCCCATCTTCCTCTTCACTCCACTTGCCAAAGTTTAAGGGTTGGGGGGAAGGAGCTAGGTCCCCTCTTCTCCCTATCAGAGGGGGTCACAGCAGTCAAAAAGTCATCTGGGGAGGTTTATGAAGACTGCCATTATCAATACCGGTCTTCATATTCCCTGTACCAGTGTAGGCTGCATCTATTTATGACCCCTTTTTGAGAAAGTGGTGCGGTCAGCCCCGAAGTTTTTGACTTTTTTATGCCAGAAAACCGATGTAGATTAATAATAGATCGGCCCCATTGGCATCTTCAGTCCCACTAAAAAAGCAAATGTATTTTTAGGGTTAGACTATCGCCTTAGGATGGGGCTTCCAAAAGGTTTATTTTCTTCTTTCCCCTAGAGTTAAGGAATTGTAGGTAAGGAAAGTGTTAATGGAGGGATCCAGAGTGACAGCGCACCCTTGTTCATGGTACATAGCAAGGCGGGACTTGACCACGTATGGCCCTATAATTTCATGGCTTCATATAATACCATGGCAACAAAAGGGCTTTCAAGGTCTCATTTCGGGTTCAGTAACCTGAAGGAGTCCGCTCCCGTCACATGACCTCTCAGACGTAGTCGTAGTCAGCCTCTTGATGGTCATAATGGATGTTGCACAGTTTTCACTCCCAGAAAATGAGCACCGTATAATATAATAGTTGAGTGGGCGTACAGACGGGGCGCCACCTTGTAATACACAGTACATACATGACGTCAATGAACAGAATCTTTTTCCCACAATTACAAAACTTTATTTACAATGTCCCTGTAAACACAGCATCGCAGGTCATCTCCTCCGATCACCGCCATATTATAACATACAATATATTGTTTCCCTTACAAAAAGTTCCAGTCTTCACAGTTTTATTGGAGTTATTCATTCAGCCTGCTGTCCACGGGGTCTCAACAGCAAGAAAACAGGGGGCGGCTTCAGGCTTCATTCTGTGGGGAAAAGACAAGGTCAGAGATGGCGGGAAGATTTATCATATTGTTCATCCCAACCCTGGGAACTCTACAGCTGGAAAATACATGTGGAGTGGTTATTGAGAGGAAGTACCTGCTCTACAACACTAGAGGGAACCTAAAGGAGGAGCTACTGAGTGACGCTACTAGGAATCAGAGACTGTCACTACTTATATTAGACCACTAGAGGGCACTACAGGAGATCTAATGTGAGACTGCTAAGAGTCAGAGACTGTCACTACTTATATTAGACCACTAGAGGGCACTACAGGAGATCTAATGTGAGACTGCTAAGAGACAGAGACTGTCACTACTTATATTAGACCACTAGAGGGAGCTACAGGAGAACTAATGTGAGACTACTAAGAGTCAGAGACTGTCACTACTTATATTAGACCACTAGAGGGAGCTACAGGAGAACTAATGTGAGACTACTAAGAGTCAGAGACTGTCACTACTTATATTAGACCACTAGAGGGCACTACAGGAGATCTAATGTGAGACTGCTAAGAGACAGAGACTGTCACTACTTATATTAGACCACTAGAGGGAGCTACAGGATAACCAATGTGAGACTACTAAGAGTCAGAGACTGTCACTACTTATATTAGACCACTAGAGGGAGCTACAGGAGAACTAATGTGAGACTACTAAGAGTCAGAGACTGTCACTACTTATATTAGACCACTAGAGGGCACTACAGGAGATCTAATGTGAGACTGCTAAGAGACAGAGACTGTCACTACTTATATTAGACCACTAGAGGGAGCTACAGGAGAACTAATGTGAGACTACTAAGAGTCAGAGACTGTCACTACTTATATTAGACCACTAGAGGGAGCTACAGGAGAACTAATGTGAGACTACTAAGAGTCAGAGACTGTCACTACTTATATTAGACCACTAGAGGGCACTACAGGAGATCTAATGTGAGACTGCTAAGAGACAGAGACTGTCACTACTTATATTAGACCACTAGAGGGAGCTACAGGAGAACTAATGTGAGACTACTAAGAGTCAGAGACTGTCACTACTTATATTAGACCACTAGAGGGAGCTACAGGAGAACTAATGTGAGACTACTAAGAGTCAGAGACCGTCACTACTTATATTAGACCACTAGAGGGAGCTACAGGAGAACTAATGTGAGACTACTAAGAGTCAGAGACCGTCACTACTTATATTAGACCACTAGAGGGAGCTACAGGAGAACTAATGTGAGACTACTAAGAGTCAGAGACTGTCACTACTTATATTAGACCACTAGAGGGAGCTACAGGAGAACTAATGTGAGACTACTAAGAGTCCGAGACTGTCACTACTTATATTAGTATAATGTTTTACCGTGTTAGCCATTGAAAGTAGTGGAAGAGTGAAGAAATCAGGCGATACCTTTTAGAGGCTAACTGAGTATATTTATAAGTAAGCTTTCAGGAGTACTCGCTCCCTTCATCAGACATGGTGTGATACAAGAACTGAAAATTAACAGATTTTTATACACATGGTTTTCAAAGCATTTTAGAGTCCTTAAAAAAATTGCAATCTAAGTAGAGAAGTTATTTACAACAGGTCAAAAAAAACAGTCTGGAAACTTGTGGTGCGTGACGGAGGGATCAGTAATTCTTGCTGTTATCTGTTTGCTATCAGGAGGTGATTTGTGACCCTCACAGGTCATACATAGTGTGATTTGAAGCTGGCATGAATATTGAGTTCAGTTCATGGTTCAAACATAGTGTGACATGAAGCTGGCATGAATATTAAGTCCAAATTGCAGAGTTTGAAATTTTTGCATAAATTTATACTCCATTTCTTTTCTTTTCTCCTGTGTCTTAAAATGTCCCATTAAAACCACAACCCGCAAATCTTCAATAGAGTGGTTTTCTCCGGAGAAATGTGCGGCCACTGGGAGATCGGTTCTGCTGTTATTAATGGTGGATCTGTGTGAGTTCATTCGTTGACTGAGTCTCTGCCCTGTTTCCCCCACATAGAGGCCTGTGGTGGGACATTGCACACACATTATGAGGTACACCACATTGGAAGACCTGCAGGAAAATGTCCCCCTAATTCTGTGCACCTGTTGTGACTGTGGGATAGGTACACTGTCAGCGGTGTGGATGTGCTTGCAGGTCATGCACCTTTTATGTAGGCAAGGTGAGGTGCCATTTTCAGTTGGGGCCTTCAGGGAACTCCGGACGATAATGCGCCTCAGGTTTGGTGGTTGTCGAAAGGAGAGGAGAGGGGGGACTGGAAATATGTCCTTGAGTCTGTTGTCCCTATGTAGTACAGGTTGGAGCTCCTTGGCAATCCTTCGTAGGATCTCCAGCTGTGGGTTGTAGGTGACAACTAGGGGCACTCGGGCTTCTTTCTGGGTCTCTCTATATGTGAGCAGTAACCCTGGGAGGCCTATCATTTCTGGCATTGGGACACTGACAGAAAACATCTCAGGTTGGGTGGAAAATCTCCTAAAACCCCTTGTCAGGGATACTCCAAGCTATATCCAGGACACCACTGACCTTCTTAACAAACTGAATGCCCTGGGCCCTCTACCTGAGGATACCATTTTGGCCACCATGGATGTGGAATCCCTGTATACTAACATTCCCCACAAGGATGGAGTTGCAGCATGTCGGGTACACCTGGCAAAACAAAACCTCCCAACAGAACCAGTAACGCAGCTCATACAATTCATCCTTAGCCACAACCATTTTACCTTTGGAGAGGATCTATATCTACAGCGAATGGGAACTTCAATGGGGACCAGATGTGCACCCCAATATGCAAATCTCTTTATGGCAGAAATGGAAGGAACATATTTATCAACATGCACCACCAAACCTATGATTTACCTTCGTTATATCGATGATATCCTTGTCATCTGGACTGCAGGTGAGGAGGCCCTACTTCAATTCCATAATGACTTCAATGACTTTCACCCGACCATCAACCTTAAACTTAGCTATTCAGGGAGTGAAATTCACTTTCTGGATACCACAATATACATTAAAGACCACCGGCTACTCACATCAATATACCACAAACCCACAGACAGAACGGCCTACCTGAGAAACGACAGCTTCCACCCCAAGCACACAAGACAATCTATCATCTACAGCCAGGCTATACCATACAATCGTATTTGCTCCGACAAAACAGACCTGGACAAGCACCTCCTGGATCTGAGGTTGAAATTTCTCAGATTGGGATACAAACCAAAAGTGACAGACAACCAATTAAACAAAGCAGCAGCCATTAACAGAGACAGTCTGCTCACATATAGAGAGACCCAGAAAGAAGCCCGAGTGCCCCTAGTTGTCACCTACAACCCACAGCTGGAGATCCTACGAAGGATTGCCAAGGAGCTCCAACCTGTACTACATAGGGACAACAGACTCAAGGACATATTTCCAGTCCCCCCTCTCCTCTCCTTTCGACAACCACCAAACCTGAGGCGCATTATCGTCCGGAGTTCCCTGAAGGCCCCAACTGAAAATGGCACCTCACCTTGCCTACATAAAAGGTGCATGACCTGCAAGCACATCCACACCGCTGACAGTGTACCTATCCCACAGTCACAACAGGTGCACAGAATTAGGGGGACATTTTCCTGCAGGTCTTCCAATGTGGTGTACCTCATAATGTGTGTGCAATGTCCCACCACAGGCCTCTATGTGGGGGAAACAGGGCAGAGACTCAGTCAACGAATGAACTCACACAGATCCACCATTAATAACAGCAGAACCGATCTCCCAGTGGCCGCACATTTCTCCGGAGAAAACCACTCTATTGAAGATTTGCGGGTTGTGGTTTTAATGGGACATTTTAAGACACAGGAGAAAAGAAAAGAAATGGAGTATAAATTTATGCAAAAATTTCAAACTCTGCAATTTGGACTTAATATTCATGCCAGCTTCATGTCACACTATGTTTGAACCATGAACTGAACTCAATATTCATGCCAGCTTCAAATCACACTATGTGTGACCTGTGAGGGTCACAAATCACCTCCTGATAGCAAACAGATAACAGCAAGAATTACTGATCCCTCCGTCACGCACCACAAGTTTCCAGACTGTTTTTTTTGACCTGTTGTAAATAACTTCTCTACTTAGATTGCAATTTTTTTAAGGACTCTAAAATGCTTTGAAAACCATGTGTATAAAAATCTGTTAATTTTCAGTTCTTGTATCACACCATGTCTGATGAAGGGAGCGAGTACTCCTGAAAGCTTACTTATAAATATACTCAGTTAGCCTCTAAAAGGTATCGCCTGATTTCTTCACTCTTCCACTACTTATATTAGACCACTAGAGGGAGCTACAGGAGAACTAATGTGAGACTACTAAGAGTCAGAGACTGTCACTACTTATATTAGACCACTAGAGGGAGCTACAGGAGAACTAATGTGAGACTACTAAGAGTCCGAGACTGTCACTACTTATATTAGACCACTAGAGGGAGCTACAGGAGAACTAATGTGAGACTACTAAGAGTCAGAGACTGTCACTACTTACATTAGTGGAAGAGTGAAGAAATCAGGCGATACTTTTTAGAGGCTGAGTATATTTATAAGTAAGCTTTCAGGAGTACACCATGTCTGATGAAGGGAGCTAGTACTCCTGAAAGCTTACTTATAAATATACTCAGTTAGCCTCTAAAAGGTATCGCCTGATTTCTTCACTCTTCCACTACTTTCAATGGCTAACACGGTACAGCATTATACTACTACTTACATTAGACCACTAGAGGGCACTACAGGAGAACTAATGTGAGACTACTGAGTCAGAGACTGTCACTACCCATATTAGACCATTAGAGGGCACTACAGGAGATCTAATCTTGTAAGATCCAGAGTATTCCCCTATTCCAGTAGAACATTAGAGGACTCTACTTGTATTATAAAAAGAGAATCATGAACTGATCTGGACATTGCAGATGCTGAGGACTGCTCGCATCGGGGTGACTATCTTGCGATGTAATAATTTTGGGGTACTTACCTTTCCTTTCTTCCTGCAGTCTCCGCACATTACTCCAATGAGACTGTTAATGAGCTGTGAGGCGCAGAGGACGAACTCCAGAGCTCCGATACCCAGCAAAATGGAGAACAAGACGATGTGCCAGAGCACGATTTTGGGGGGCTGTACACAGAGGTCCCATGATGTCTGATTGAGCAGGTAACTTTTTCTGGTAAAAAAGCAAAGAGGGATTCTTAAAACTTTGTTGAAACCATGAGTCTACCCCTCCCGATGTAGGACATACAAGGATGTTCAGTAATATGGGGATGGAGCGTACATTATGGACTGTGGCGATTCACCATAATCTGTGACATCACAAGCCACGAGCCACGTTCTCGCTTTGTCTTTTGGTTACCAGGCATGATCAAGACCCAGACCATAGAAAGTTCCTACAGTCATGGCCAAAAGTTTTGAGAATGATACAAATATTAATTTTTACAAAGTCTACTGCTTCAGTTTTTCTAATGGCAATTTGCATATACTCCAGAATGTTATAAAGAATGATCAGCTTAACAGCAATTACTTGCAAAGTCAATATTTGCCTAGAAAATGAACTTTATCCCCCAAAACACATTTCAACATCATTGCAGCCCTGCCTTAAAAGGACCACCTAACATTGTTTCAGTGATTGCTCCATTAACACAGGTGTGGGTGTTGATGAGGACAGGGCTGGAGATCAATCTGTCATGATTAAGTAAGAATGACACCACTGGACACTTTAAAAGGAGGCTGGTGCTTGCCATCATTGTTTCTCTTCTGTTAACCATGGTTATCTCTAAAGAAACACGTGCAGTCATCATTGCACTGCACAAAAATGGCCTAACTGGGAAGAGTATTGCAGCTAGAAAGATTGCACCTCAGTCAACAATCTATCGCATCATCAAGAACTTCAAGGAGAGAGGTTCCATTGGTGCCAAAAAGGCTCCAGGGCGCCCAAGAAAGACCAGCAAGCGGCAGGACCGTCTCTTAAAAGTGTTTCAGCTGCGGGATCGGGCTACCAGCAGTGCAGAGCTTGCTGAGGAATGGCAGCAGGCAGGTGTGAGTGCATCTGCACGCACTGTGAGGCGGAGACTCTTGGAGCAAGGCCTGGTCTCAAGGAGGGCAGCAAAGAAGCCACTTCTCTCCAGAAAAAAACATCAGGGACAGACTGATATTCTGAAAAAGGTACAGGGAGTGGACTTCTGAGGACTGGGGGAAAGTCATTTTCTCTGATGAATCCCCTTTTCGATTGTTTGGAACATCTGGAAAACAGCTTATTCGGAGAAGAAGAGGTGAGCGCTACCACCAGTCTTGTCTCATGCCAACTGTAAAGCATCCTGAAACCATTCATGTGTGGGGTTGCTTCTCAGCCAAGGGAATCGGCTCTCTCACAGTCTTGCCATGAATAAAGAATGGTACCAGAATGTCCTCCAAGAGCAACTTCTCCCAACCGTCCAAGAGCAGTTTGGCGCTCAACAATGCCTTTTCCAGCATGATGGAGCACCTTGCCATAAAGCAAAGGTGATAACTAAATGGCTCAGGGAATAAAACATAGAGATTTTGGGTCCATGGCCTGGAAACTCCCCAGATCTTAATCCCATTGAGAACTTGTGGTCAATCATCAAGAGACGGGTGGACAAACAAAAACCAACAAATTCAGACAAAATTAAAGCATTGATTCTGCAAGAATGGACTGCTATCAGTCAGGATTTGGTCCAGAAGTTGATTGAGAGCATGCCAGGGAGAATTGCAGAGGTCCTGAAGAAGAAGGGTCAACACTGCAAATATTGACTTGCTGCATTAACTCATTCTGTCAATATAAGCTTCTGTTACTCATAATATGAATGCAATTCTATTTCTGTATGTGATAAAAACATCTGACAAACACACATAAAAACCAGAGGGCAGCAGATCATGTGAAAATAGAATATTTGTGTCATTCTCAAAACTTTTGGCCATGACTGTACATCCATGATCATATTCCTTGGCAACTGATGAAGACAAAAGATGAGGTCTGTCAGGGTCAGCCGAGGGGGAGGTTGTAACTGCGAAAGTAGACCTTAGTTGATGGATTTGGCCAATTTCAGGGCAGTTCAATGATAATCTCAAGTCTGCCAGATGTTCTCAGATGTTTGACTTCGAGAAGGTTCTGGGAGGATCTTTTCCTGTCCCCTTCCCCATAGTAATGCTGTAAACCTGCCAACTCCAGGCCCCCAATCGCTTTTTCTTTACATGCAAACTCACCCACCTTGATAAGAAACTTAAGGCCTGTTCACATGGAAGAATTTGGAGAGGAATTTTATATGGTTTTCTGCCTCAGATTCCTCTCCAAAAACTGTCCTTTTGATTCCGACGGAAAGCTGAAGTTGAAGCCAAGCCTTGGTTTTCCGCCTTGGGTTTGCACGTTGATTAGTGGAAATCACGGCAGATTTCTTTCACAATTTGGCCGAATCCACGTCAAAATCATCTGCAAATTCCTCCATGTCGTCTTACCCTTACAAGTACCTCTGGACTTGGCTGTGATGTCACAATCTCCAGATCATCTTTCCACACCTGCCACAACCCTCCCGACCTGACGTATCAACCACAATTCATGACTCCTCACGTTCGCCAGTCTCACAAGTCTGATGCCTTGGGGTAACCTTTGATTCTTCTTTGTTTTTCAAGTCTCACATTCAAAGTCTTACTACTTACTGCAGCCTCCACCTCAAAAACATCTCTTGTGTCTTCTCTTTCCTCAACCCCGAGTCTACAAAAATCTTAGTCCATGCCCTTATCATCTCCTGCCTAGACTACTGCCTGGCCTCCCAGCTCCCCGCTAGTTCACCCTTAGCTCGGCTGCCCAGTTAATCCACCGCACCACTTGTTCATCTGCCTCTCCATTCTCTATTCACTGGCTGCCCATTGGCCAACTTATTCAATTCAAGATATTAGTTATGACATGGAAGCCGTCCACCACCTGTACCCTTTATATTCTTTAACCTCATCCCCTGCTACCTTCTCACATGTAATCTCCGATCCGCACAGGAACTCCATCTTCGCTCTGCTCTGATTCGATCTTCACAAAACCACCTCCAAAACATCTTCCATGCATCCCCCAAGCTCTAGAACTCACTACCAAGATATATAGGACTTTCCTCTACAACCACAACCTTCAGAGACAATCTGAAGATCCATCACTTTAGAATATCATACAACACCCAGTAACCCTGCTGCCCCTACACCACCATATGAGTAACTGTGACCCTCCACTATTGTGTCCACCTGTCTTCCCTTATGGATTGTAAGACCTTACAGGCAGAGTCCTCTTTCCTACTTGTATCAGAGTCAACATTTAGGCCTAGTTCACATCTGCGTTCGGGTTTCCGTTCGGGGAGTCTGCTTGCAGAACTTTCCTCTCTGCTTGCTTTGTGCGGAAACCGAGCGGAAACCACACGGACCCCATTATAGTCTATGGGGTCCGCGGGTTTCCCAGGTAAACCAAACGGAAAACCGAACACAGATGTGAACCGGGCCTCAGTTTTGTGTTTATTGTCCTTGTTCTGCAACCATGTACAATGCATTTGGAAAGTCTTCAGACCATTTCACTTTTCTCACATTTTGTTAGATTTGAGGCTCCAGTCTTCTTGGGTTTGATGCCATCTGGATCTGGGGATTTTCTGCCATTCTTTTCTGCAACAGAAATTATTTTGTCCCCTTCCCCAGATCTGTGCCTTCATACAATCCTGTCAATGAATCTTTCTTGCTCATGGCTCGATTTTAGCTCTGATATGTTGTCCGCTGTGAGATCTTATATAGACACGGGGCGTCTTTCAAAAACTTTCCAAGCAAGAGAGATGGGAAGTCCCCAGAGATAATTTCTAGTGTCATAACAAAAGACCTGAATACTTACGTCCATGAAAAAATTTTTTAGTTTTTCCTTTGTAATAAATTTTCAACAATTTCTAAAATGTTTCACATTCTCATTATGGGAATGGGGGGAAAATTTGACTTTTTTATTTTAATACAAGGCCTCAACAAAATGTGAAAAATGAAACGGTCTGAAGACTTTCCAAATACATTGTATGTAAACTCCTTCGCCACAAAATTACTGCTGGTCTAAAAATAATAAAAAATAATAACAATAGGATTATTTCAATGCAGAGTCAGGTATATTGATGACGTTTCTTACTCCAAACCCTTCAGGTGGGAGCCCCATTGTGCTTCGCTGCCACTGAGATCATTCAGGTTGCACACAGGTCCATCAGATAATGCTGTTCCTGATACGACTACACAGTAAAAGCTTCCCAGTCCTCCGAATATTGAAGATATGAGTGACCGTAACATCTGAGACAAGAGAAGAAAGGCGTGAAAAAGAACATTAGCTGTAAAGTTGTAGAAAGGAAAGAGTAATAAGACATCACAGACCACTACAAAAACACTACTATAGTATCATGTGGTTGCAGTTCTTCTGAAAGTTCTGGGTCTTCTAAAATTTGGACTTCACAGGTCAATCAAAAACAAATACAAATGGTGAATGGAGGAAGCAATCCCAAACATAAACAAGTTGGCCAGATGACTCAAACCATGGTAGCATAATCTACGGACAGAATTTTATTGACTTCAATTGTGTAACACATTTTGAGTTCTCGGTACACCTCTTCTTCATATGTAGAGACTAGTAAACTATGTAGGTGACACCTCCTTTATGTTTTGGGTGCACCCTCCATTCAACTTTTTATCAGGCTTATTTCCTATAGCCTTAGATGTGCCATCTGTTACCCAAGCATCACAATAAAACTGAGCACAAGCCCTGCCTAAAAGTAGAAAGGCCCCCAACTTTTTGAGCCAGATCCTCAGAAGAATCAAAATGTAGGAAAACATGTCTGTGCTCCAATTTCTGTTCAGTATGACACCCAAACATTCTCCAGAGCTCAGAGTACTAGGTTTGGTTCCCCAAGAGTGAGGACCAGGGTGCAGGGGGATAAGGAGTTTCATATCTATACTCTTCCCTTCTAGATCCTTCAGAGGGACATAAGGGCATCAAATCCTATGACAAACACACATAAGCAAAATGAATCTTGCGAGGTTCCCCATATGTAATCTTGTTTTGCCTGTTCTTTTATCATCCATTTACTCCACTATCTGTCGCCATCGTCATCCTTCGTCCTTGAACGTTCATCCATTATCATCACTGTGCGATTCTTCATCTATTGGTGAGTTCCGTTTCCTTGTATTTCTTGTTTCCTCCTTTATATGCTTCATATTATTACTTTTGGGACTGTCCACCATTCAGCCCTACTGTAAATACTGGGGTTATCTGAATACTGGGAGACATTGTTGGTCCCCCGGGAAAGTGAGTACTATAGTGAAGTCCAGGTATAAGGTCCAGTTTTCAGCCGCCATATAGACCAGCATCAGTGTACACAAAAGCATATGTGATCTATCGATAAGCAACAGGTACTATATTTTATCATCAAAAAAGCCACAATGTTCTTTACTTTTTAGTACAGGCCATTGCTGTGTATAGCAGACCATAGTACCCTTCATATCTGGATGTCTTGTGCTGGACCATTATAGTGTTAGAGCCTGGGGCCACCAGAGGATCCTGTGGTCCTCTGGTGGGTGAGGATAGCTTACGTTGGTGATTCACCTGTCCACTGGTAGACCAGTCAAACCAGTCTAAACCCAGTTCTTTTAAGTTGCCCCATTAAACATAGGCATTTTCAACCTGTTACAGAAGAGGAAGTCTCTATATTGGCTGCCTATTCAGTACAGAATACAATATAAACTTCTTCCCCTCATTCACGAGGCTCTCCATAATGCTGCACCTCTCTACATTTCCTCCCTCATCTCTGTCTATCGCCCAACCCGTACTCTCCACTCACTCAATGACCTAAGACTGACATCCTCTATTATCAGAACCTCCCACGCTCGTATACAAGACTTCTCCCGAGTTGCACCACTTCTCTGGAATGCTCTATCCCGGACTATCAGATTAACCCCCCAATTTCCACAGCTTCAAGCGTAAACTAAAGACATATCTTTTCAGACAGGCCGATCACAACTCCTAATGTAAACCCTTCTGTAGTTAGAATCCCTAAAACATACCCTCCTCTGTTCACGCTCCCGCATTACCCCACAGGATATGATGCCGTATCAGACTAACTTTATATGTCCAGGCACCATCTGCATGTTAAAGGACACGACTGGTGACGGCTCCTACAGCTTTATATATGTGTAATGACAGTAACCTCTATTACACAATTGTCTGACCATTGTATAAGCAATGCTACCTCCGATGCCGCCCCTGCTACCTCCTGTGTCACCCCCTCTACCTCATAGATTGTAAGCTCTTGTGTCACCTCCTCTACCCCATAGATTGTAAGCTCTTGTGTCACCCCCCTCTACCTCATAGATTGTAAGCTCTTGTGTCACCTCCTCTACCTCATAGATTGTAAGCTCTTGTGTCACCTCCTCTACCTCATAGATTGTAAGCTCTTGTGTCACCTCCTCTACCTCATAGATTGTAAGCTCTTGTGTCACCTCTACCTCATAGATTGTAAGCTCTTGTATCACCCCCTCTACCTCATAGATTGTAAGCTCTTGTGTCACCTCTACCTCATAGATTGTACGCTCTTGTGTCACCTCTACCTCATAGATTGTAAGCTCTTGTGTCACCTCCTCTACCTCATAGATTGTAAGCTCTTGTGTCACCTCCTCTACCTCATAGATTGTAAGCTCTTGTGTCACCCCCTCTACCTCATAGATTGTAAGCTCTTGTGTCACCTCTACCTCATAGATTGTAAGCTCTTGTGTCACCTCTACCTCATAGATTGTAAGCTCTTGTGTCACCTCCTATACACCTCATAGATTGTAAGCTCTTGTGTCACCTCCTCTACCTCATAGATTGTAAGCTCTTGTGTCACCTCTACCTCATAGATTGTAAGCTCTTGTGTCACCCCCTCTACCTCATAGATTGTAAGCTCTTGTGTCACCTCTACCTCATAGATTGTAAGCTCTTGTGTCATCCCCTCTACCTCATAGATTGTAAGCTCTTGTGTCACCCCCTCTACCTCATAGATTGTAAGCTCTTGTGTCACCTCTACCTCATAGATTGTAAGCTCTTGTGTCACCCCCTCTACCTCATAGATTGTAAGCTCTTGTGTCACCTCTACCTCATAGATTGTAAGCTCTTGTGTCACCTCCTCTACCTCATAGATTGTAAGCTCTTGTGTCACCCCCTCTACCTCATAGATTGTAAGCTCTTGTGTCACCTCCTCTACCTCATAGATTGTAAGCTCTTGTGTCACCTCTACCTCATAGATTGTAAGCTCTTGTGTCACCCCCTCTACCTCATAGATTGTAAGCTCTTGTGTCACCTCTACCTCATAGATTGTAAGCTCTTGTGTCACCTCCTCTACCTCATAGATTGTAAGCTCTTGTGTCACCTCTACCTCATAGATTGTAAGCTCTTGTGTCACCTCCTCTACCTCATAGATTGTAAGCTCTTGTGTCACCTCTACCTCATAGATTGTAAGCTCTTGTGTCACCCCCTCTACCTCATAGATTGTAAGCTCTTGTGTCACCTCTACCTCATAGATTGTAAGCTCTTGTGTCACCCCCCTCTACCTCATAGATTGTAAGCTCTTGTGTCACCCCCTCTACCTCATAGATTGTAAGCTCTTGTGTCACCTCTACCTCATAGATTGTAAGCTCTTGTGTCACCCCCTCTACTTCATAGATTGTAAGCTCTTGCGAGCAGGGCCCTCAGTCCCAGTGTGTGAATTGACTATTTCTTTGTAATGTATCTTTTTTGTCTGTACTTGAACCCTACAAATTGTACAGCGCTGCGGAATATGTTGCCGCTATATAAATAAAATGTATTATTATTATAGTCCATATAAAGTGTCAAGACTTACCCGGCACCTATTTCCACAGCATCCTTCACCGCAGCAGCCTTTACCACCGGCACGTATAGCATTACATGACGGGCACAGCATCTATAGAAAGAGAAGATAGCACCCATAAACACCTGCAAAGCCAAATGATCGTCTTCTGCCATATCTGTTTTCCATAGAGTCTAGCTCTCTGCCTGTTAAATCCCCCCCCCCCCTGCTACTTCCTATCTGTCTGTCTGCTATTAATGTAATGCCTCTCACCTTGGAACATTCCTGTACATGTTGTATTTGTATTTGTATCTGCTTATCTTATCTTTGCTGCTGTAACACACTGAATTTCCCCATTGTGGGACTATTAAAGGACTATTATTATTATTATTATTATTATTGAGGTCAGATTCATAGGTGTCTTCCTCAGTTTCAGTCCTGAACTAACCCAAGAAGGAACACAATGAACCTATGACCCCCCTTTGTGTCACTTCACCACCCCCAACCAATACATGACCTACTTATATTTCCGTTAAGTCAACTTCTTAAGTCTCCAAAATATCAGCATCAATATACAGTACATATCAAGAAATACTCACAAAAAGACCACTACCCAGAAGACCACCCATCAGCCAGACCTGGGTAGCCATATGGTTGGTCCATTTGGTTTCACCATTAGGAAACATCAGCAGGAGGTTAGCGATCATGCAAATAAAGGCCATGGGCAGGAGCGAGAGCCCCACAAAGCGGGAACATTTCCCTGTACACATCCTGGCAACCCCGGGACAGGAGATCTGATGTTGCTTCTGTGAGAGCCCTGTGTGTCTGCTTTACTGAATCATAATTGTTGGTTTAGTGATAAGGAGATGGTCAAAGTTCATTGTCATTGGTGACAGGTCGGGGATGGGACCAGGGAAGTGGGTGAGGTAGGAGGAAGAGGAGGGAGGGAGGGACACATGAGCAAAAGATCAAATGACCCTGGAGATCAATTCCACAAAATGCAAATAAGCAGTGCTTAAGCCCATGTTGTTGGCTTATGGATGATGTCACCCTCGAGCCCATGATGAGGGGACATGGACACATAATAATTGTGTAATTATATACATCTACACATTGTATTGGGGGATTCAGACCTGACACATCTTTCATACCAGAAGTGAAGCCACGACCCCATGCTAAACTGGGGACAGAGCCCACAAATTCCAAGGAATATGGAATATCCTACAAAAAATGGGACATATAGTTAGAATTACAGAACCTCTCCATTGTCGTTTCATGAAGGCCCCATCGCCGATGTCTATCAGTGTCATAAATATAATTGAAGCCTCAGTAGATGGTCAGCAGGACCTGCCTTGAGATATGGGTTGTTCTAGAAAAACTCATTATGAACCTACCCTAACTGTGTCACGGCACTGCCACTCATATCCAGACTCTTATACTGAGTTGTTCCCATCCCCTTTATCTGGTCAGCAGTGTCCTGGCAGTAACTGGTTCCACTTGCAGTGGTCTGGTGTGGTCTGATCTCTCTGTGGCTTCCGCACAGTAGTACGCTCTTCACAAACTACCTTGGTAGCCTCCACATAATAATGTTCCTTCCGTGGCCCCCCCATAGAATAAAATATCTCATCAGTGTCCCCCACATAATATATTGTCCCCTCAGTGGCCTTCACATAATATAATATCCTCTCAGTGTCCCCCACATAATATAATATCCTCTCAGTGGCCTTCACATAATATAATATCCTCTCAGTGGTCTTCACATAATATGTCCACTTAGTGGCCTCTACATAATATAATATCCTATAACGTTGTCCTATCAGGTGGTCTTCTCCCTCCAGACATAAGGTGCCTGTGAAGAATATCGCCTCGCCCAGCCGCCTGGCACGCCTGCGATCAAACTTCTTTCTTAACCTCCCACTCACACACCGTGAGTAGACCGGGTCATAGGATAAAACGAAACGAGCGGTATAAATTTTATATGTTTAATAACCCAAGTGGATCGGTATGAATTAATGGCATATACAGAAATATACAATATTAATATGATCAAGCATAAACATACAAGCAAAAGAGCAATGATACGGCACAAAACAAAAATGGAAATAAAAGATAGAGAAAATACCGGCATAGGCTCGTAGTCCGTTTCTCTAGGCCACAGCAGAGTTTTGGGCCTAGGGCGCAAGCTTAAGCAAGTTGCATAAAACAATCCTTCTACATGTTGTCCAGAACAAAGTGAAAGGCTTCAGGCCTCAATGCTAGGCCCTCAATGCATTCCTCAGTTGGGCAAGCTCTCTCATCTTCTCCCAGATCAGAGCTCCTTACTGCCTCTTTGCTGAATGACCCCGAATCCAGGTCTGCCCACAGCATATGGCTAGTGCTCCACCCACCCCTTGCACCCAGGCAGCCCCCCTTCTCCCTCCTTTGCAGAACCCTCAGAGAGATGGGTGAAGTTAAGGTCACTGGCTTGCTATCCCCCATCCCATCTGGCCAGGGATAATAAAAGTTCCTGGCTATAGCAAGCCATCTCCCAAGAACACACATAAAACCAGTGAAGCGTATCGTCCAGCAATGTAAAACCCAAGTTAAACACAACATTCCAATAGGTAGGGGGAGGACGGACATGAGCAAGTAAAAATACATTTCTAAGAAAGATGTACAACTGAGGGTCGGTTCATCACAGTGCCCATGTCTTGAACAAGGGGCACTGTAAGTAGGGGCATCTACATGATGACCTTAAAGAGTTAAACTTAATAGAGGCTGAGTGCATCCCATGAATACCCTCTCGAACTGAGCTTTGGACAACTCTGGCCCTACGACAGTCACAACCACTGGAAAATGGATCCCACCTAAGCTGAGGCTCGGGAAGAAGCTTCACTGTAATGAAGGTGACTTCAGACCACAGCAGGGGGAACCTACTGTACAAGTGGGATTTTCCAAGAGTCTCAACTCAAACTTTGGATTATACCCCCCACCTGCATCCAGGAAGTCTCCATCTAGCCATGGCCTAAGCATTTCAAGCATTCTACCCCCAACCACATCATTGCCTCATCTTCATGAAATGAGGGTAGGGAGAAGATAAAGTCACCCATGTTTACAAGTGCCTGACTGTCAGCTGTGAGATAAGAAGGGATATTCCATGATGTGATAACATTCACTGGTCCTAAAGGACATGAAACTGAGAGAGTCCCATATAGAGAAGGATCTGGGTTTACCTGTAGATCATAGGCTAGATAACAGCACAATGTCAGTCAGCTGCTTCTAAAGCCAGCCCGAGTAGAAGCCTAGTCTACGCTGACCCAGTATTTTCCCTTTAGGTGACATTGGTTCATGCTTGATCTTCTTGTTTTTACTTCCCCCAGGATCAATATGAGAAAACTAAGATCTAAAGTTTCGCCCTACCCCTTGACCCTCCTCTACGTCCTCTCCCATCTCTTAGTTGGACTTGGTGAACATATGTCTTTATTCAGGTGTCCTAGCAATGTAGTTGTGTAACCCTTATCATGTTAGAGTTTGGACTAATAAAGCCATTAGACTATAAATATCCTGAATTATCTGATCAGGAACAAGCGATGGGAACTCTGCCCTTGGTGTACGGTGAGCGAGCGTGCGAGTAATGGAGCAGAAGATATCTCGTTATCCCAAGGCCTGTCCGATATTACTGGTGCCATATTGTTATGGAGGGCATCATGTGACATAAGGAACTCTAATTTTTTTATTAAAAGTAGACAGTAGGACTGGATCTCCGCATCTTCCTCTGTCCCATCCAAATGGAAGAGACTGTCAGTTTTTTGGATTTTTTTTTTCTTGTTTTTATTTGTATGTTTCATTAATTTTGTTATGAGTAATAAGGAGGGAATAATGGAGATGGAACAAACTTTGGCTATGGATCAAAGAAATATTATGACATCTGAGGTCAGAGGTTGCAGGAAGTAGCTTGGAGGTTAGGGGTCCATAAAAAGCCATTAGGCCACGGGACCTTGTAGCCAGATTCTTTGGAACTTAGCGTGGATTCTGTCCCAGATTTAAAGGGGTTATCTGGGATAAAATCAAAATTAACCCCTAAGCTAAACTCTCCTAACTTCTAATTGACTTTGTTTAAAAAAAAAAAAAAAAAATCTATAAATTACCTATATCCTTGGGGCGGTCATGTGACCTCCCCCAGGCACACTTTCTGATAAGCCGGTGACGTTCCATTTCCCCGTTTCTGAAACGGAACGTCACCAGTCCCCCCCCCTCCACCCGATCATACTTACATATCTTCCTCTGTGGGAATGGCTCCTCCTCCTTCTGTCAGTCTGCTAGCGTGTGCGCAGTCTGGAGGTACCTCTGACACATGCGCAGTAAAGATTGTGCGTGAGCCTTCAGAGCCAAGAGAGCGGAAAGAAAAGGAGGAGCCGTTCCAGAGGGGAAGTCTAAAGAGGAAGACAGGTAAGTATGATGTGGTGGGGAGAGGCTGAGTTAGTTAGTTGGGAAGGGCTAGCAGTGGGCGGGATAGGGAGTGAGAAAGGAAGGGGGAGGGAGTGAGAGGGAGGTAGTGTGGAAGCTAGGCAGTTAGCTACACAGCAGGAAGCTACACCATGTAAACAAAACACTGATAAAGGTATTTGGGTGTACTTATTAACCCATTAAAAGCACAAACACACTTTTTTTTTTTTTTTTTTAAAGATTTTTTTTTTCCCGGAAAACCCCTTTAAAATCGATTCTGTACTTTTATTTTTATTTCTGTGTCTTTTGTATTCCATCTTTTTATTGTATATGAAATCTAAAACTTAATAAGATTGTCCTTTGGCTCTAACGTTCGACTGATCCGAAGAGTAAATATCGCTAGCTGCGTTGCCCCTTTTGTGTGCTATTTGTGCATATATTGATGTCTCGTCTTACCGTAAGGTGGCGAGTGGTGGCAGCTTTGTATAGAAGGGCACTTCACTCCTGTGTAGCCTAGTGTGACCGGTGGGCTTTAACCCCTTAACGACTTTGGACGTACTATTACGTCCAAGGCGCTAGGTACTTTGCGCACCAGGGCGTAATACTGCGCCCAAGGCCGGCCGGCCGCCCGCTCATTATCTGGTGGTGTAAACCCAGATCCCTAACAGTCCCACTAACCCCATTTCACAAGGATTTCTGGGGGGCTGGGATGTAGAGCTTTTTTATGGGGTTCTCACACCATAATCATACCTTGGCTGTTTCTGTACCCAGTTGTCATAAGGAAGAAAAAGGTTTAGGTCAAAAACTGTTAGCTTTGACAACTTGACCAACCACCACCACTATATTATTAGTCTGGATTCTGAAAACTTCATATGGCCTCCACAGATATAGCCGTGATCTTATCATCATCCAGTCTGTCTGGGATTACATGAAGAGACAGAAGGATTGGAGCAAGCCTACATCCACAGAAGATCTGTGCTTAGTTCTCCAAGATGGCGGGAACAACCTCCCTGCCAAAAACTGTTTGCGAATGTACCGAGTTTATAAATGCCCCATAATAGGTGTGGGCCCTATAAGAGATTTTGCATTAGGGCCCATTGGCTTCTGAGAATATCTATATCTTATCTAATACAAGGCATTTTCTGGCAAAAAATGGTATAATATATTCATATCAGGATGAAAGCAAGACCAAAAAGATAACAGGTATGAAAAACAAGATTCTGCCTTTGGTCAGTAGAAGAAGTCACGTTCCCAAAGTCATACCCATCTCTGGTTATGACTTGCAGCCTACTAGCTGACGAGATCATCTCCAGAGGTTTTCCTTGAGAAGAAGTCACATTTTGGATCCATTGAATGTAGTTTGACACGACGACATAGACACCTGGTTTTTTAGGTTCACCGCAGCCTCTACCCCAGCTGACGATGCCAATCTGGTACCAGGTCTTGCTGGTGAAGGACCTACAGACCAAGGGTCCTCCACTGTCACCCTAAGAAATGGAAGAACAGAAAGAAAGTTAGTGTCTAAAATATTCTGCCCCAGAGTATAATATCGATTCATGGGTGGCGAACCCCAAAAATCTCAGATTCGGCTAAACATGAAATTTTTGGAAAACTTATAACAAACCCAGTTCATTATTGGCAGATTCACCCATCCCTATTCTTTATGTGGTCTAAAGAACGAGAGAATTAAGTTTTCTTAACCCTACTTTATTAATAAAATCCATAACCTTGACTGGCTTTGCAGCAGCTGCCTGGCATTGGTTGATAGATTTCAATCTAAAATCTCCTAAATAATTTTCAGCGTCAGACTAACTCAACTCTTTGTCCAATAATCTTTTCATTTGCCATCCTCCCATGCAATATGCACAATAATAGGTCACCTGACAATCGTCCTTTCCTCCCTCGGAGATTCCAGCACAGAACATGTTTTTGGTCAGTGACCGCATCCAGTCCAGACATTGATGTATACTATACAGTAAAATCTTCACCTTCCTCAAAACTGTGGGGAAATACATTCGGCCTGGAAAGAACAGCAAAAAAAAAAAAAAATGAAAAATGTGTGACCTCCCACTTGTCTACCTTCCAATGTGTGGACATCATCAGTCCCATCCCACCAAGCCTTGCGATAAGACAAACTATTAGACATTAAAAAAAAAAAATATATGACCATCCTTCAGTCTATTTCCCTGGACAAACAGGATAAAAAAGTCTTCCTTCTTCATTGGCCGACTGAAAGTCCTAGTACTGGGTCTAACTACAACGTGGATTATCAATGGCCCATAAATTACAAGCTATTGCCTTGACACTAATCCCTGGAGAACACTGCTTTGGTGTGACTTACCAGACATGGTGGTCCCCCACCCTGTGACATAGCATGTTTTCCATTCGGCTGGTTGGAATTCGGTTCCAGGCGGTAGACAGATCGGGACAGTTTCCTTATTGAAATACAAAGACGAAGCCAAGAGCAGCAGAGCGATGTCATTGTCACCAGATGTCTTCGAGTATCGAGGATGCGTAATGATTTTCTTTACAAGATCGGTCCCATATTCCAGCTGTGTGTGTCCAACCAAAACCTGCAACTTCTTCACTCTGGAGATGAAAGATAGATAATCCCGAGACTCTCATGAAAGTGTATTCCCAAGAGTACAGACTCTTCCTATGCCACCCTCCTAGGGTAGAGTCTTAGCCCATAGATTATGTATTGAAGACCCATATGAGGGAAGGACTCACGGTAGATCCATGATGCAGTGGGCAGCTGTCAGTATCCACCAGTGACTGATGACGGAGCCACCACAGAAGTGACCCTTGTCCATCTGTAGACTAACCATCCAGGGCCACTCTGCCGGTAATGACTCTACGCCACCAATGATCCTGCTCTTTATGATTGGTCTTGTGTGCCTCGAAGCCATCGGCTGGTCATATTTCTCCCTAAAGCTACAGGAAACTGACAAGAACACAAATGATAAGAAAATGGAACTGGCAAGAGGAACAAATATAACTGGTACACAAAGAACACCAGGATTAATGCAGACCCCTGTGATTTACAGTGTTGGGGCATATATTCTCATTGCCCTCCTCACACCCAACAGGTCTACACCAAGTGATTGACAAGGCTAGATTTCAACAGTCTGTAGTTTTAAGGACTGTCTCAATTGAGAGCATAATTGCACCCATTAAGCTCCCGCTGATAGGGGTCACACTTTACCATGCAGCCCTCATACCTAAATTTCTTTATATGGACTCCAGGTTGGCATTTTTTTCATGACTGAAATTGCACCCACTTGTTCAAGTCTATTAGAGTACTGGATGATGTCCCAAAAATGTTGAGTCACAGAAACCTTTATGCTTAAATGGATTCCTGTGCCATCCCAAGAGCTGAGGCCCCCTTGGTGGGAATTGGAGAGGGTCTCCAAGCAAATCCATGGCTCAGCCGAGCCCACTTAGTGCTCCGAAACTTTAACAACTAAAACCATGGTTTTTACATACTGGATTGTGGTCTTCACCTTACCTTTACTCCCGGTTACCAGTACAGGACCTCTCCTACTCAGCATCGAGAGAAGAACCAGAGCGAATGTCCAAGACTTTACAATGAGACCTGTTAAACAAAACTGGATCTAGTTATTCAGTGCCCTTCACCTTGACCCTCGAGGTAACTGTCCTCATCTCGGCGGTCAATGTCCACCATTGGCAAAATGTATACTCTTCAGCTTCAATAATATGTGACAAGCAGAGAAGTAACCAGGGCCAGGCCAGCACTGGCCATTATGTCATAGTCTTCTTACTCCCCATAAAATCAATAGCTTGCGTCATGTTCTCGTCACCGGTCTGCAGAGAATAACAAGTTCCTTCTTGCTACTCTATCAGTTGGTTGGCAAACTGCAGGGGGAGATGGATGGATGGAGGTATGGCTGGATGGATGGCTGGATGGTCCTGGTCCCTCCACCACTAGAAGACATCTACCAGCCTTATCCCACCAATTAAAATCCCATTCTGCCCACTACCCGGAGAGATCTTGAAAGTGAACATCACACCCATGCTGCATTATTTATACACTGTATAATGGTATAATTTGAGCACTATGAGGAACACTCTTGGTACTATAAAAGGTGTTTATGGTAGGATGGAGTTACGTAAGCATTGTGGTGGTATTACATACTGTTTAAAAAAAATAAAGGGAACACTTAAAGGGGACCTTTCGTCACCTCCACCAAATCCAGCTCTTTGCACTCTTCAAAAGGAGTCGCTTCACAGATTTCGGCACAGTTGGAATTTTTTCTCTAGCCCCCACCATTCTCAGCAATAATTTGCTCCCTACTGTTTGGTGGGCGGTCTTAGACTCCATCAGAAAGACAAGGACCCGCCCACCTGACAGCTGAAAATAACAGCAATGATTGTTCGGGAACGGTGGCGGCTAGAGAAAAAAATTCCAACTGCGCCAAGATCAGTGGAGTGGAGCCTATTGAAGGATGCAAAGAGTTGTAGTTGGTGGAAGTGGTTAAAGGTCCTCTTTAACCCCTTCCCGCTCTGCACCGTACTATTATGCCACACTGAGTAGATAGTTTATGGGGTTGTCCAGGATAAATTGAAATCCCTACACTAATCTAAACACCCTCCCCACTCCTACTTTCTAAATAACATAATTTATCAAAAATGTATAGTTACCTATATCCCTGGTTACATTTGCTGGTTATCCGGTGACGATCCATTTCCCAGTTTCCGAAAACGCCACTACTACTCTTCTACTGCTCAGCCCCGTAATAGCACGGTGCTGTAATGCCATGGGAATAGGAGCATTAGGCCTACAACATTATAGCACCAAGGCTCAGGACTAACTGCTGGAGCATTTAACTTCTTGGATCCCCCCCACGATAAGATTGTGGGGTCCGAGGGGTTGCCATGGCAGACTGGAGGCCGAGCAACTATCATCGGCCTCCTGACTGCCGCTCCGTTACACATAGGGAGCCTATGTGCGATGTGCTGCAATATTATGTATAGCAGTACATTGCCGAGGGGATCAGAGATCACAGGTTCAAGTCCCCTTGTGGGACAGGTAAAAAAAAAGTCAAAAATAAAAGTATAAAATATATATATATATATATATATATATATATAATATGTTTGAAAAAAACCCACCTTTAAATATATAAAACACAAACAAAAAACCCAAAACAAACATGTCAGGTATCCTCATACGCGTATAAGCCCCCATTATCCAAAAATAAATCTATATATATATATATATATATATATATATATATACACACACATACATATATATATATATATATATATATATATATATATATATATATATACACACACACACACCGCAAAGTCAGAAATATCAAACATTGGTACCAATAGAAAGTACAACTTGTCCTGCAAATAAAGAGCCCTGACAGATCGCCATCAACAGTACAGTAAAAAAGTTAAAGGTGACTCCAGGAAAATACTTCATTTTCAAAAAGTGACGTTTTATTAGTGAAAGTGGTAAAATGTAATAAAACAGATATAAATCTGGTATCGCCGTAATCATACTGACCCGTCTGACAAAGCTGCCAGGTCATTATTAATGCAGAGTGAAGGCCATAAAAACAAAATGCAAAAAATTATGATCAAATTGTAGGTTTTTGCACATGGACCCCCAAAAACATTATTAAAAGCCAATCAAAACATTATATGTACCCCAAAATGGTGGCAAATGAAAGTATAACCCGTCACACAAAGAATAAGCCCTCAAAATAGCGATGTGGACAGGCAAAAAAAAAAAAAAAAAAAAGTTATGAATTGGAAGGCAGGGAAGGAAAATATGAAAAAAAAAAAGTCGCCGAACATTATTGTACAATCTACCCTGCGACCTTAGGCTGCGGCCAAAGTCAGGAATGGACTGAGCAGAAGAGAAGTATATTTCCCATTCCTTTTGTAGCCACTCATGGATTGGGCTCAAAAAACAGCAGCAGAAAAAAAAAAACCCCCCAAAACACACAGGTTTTCCGCAACGTGGGGCCTCAGCCTTAAAGGGCTAAATCACACATTGGATCTTGGTGGATGAAAGATTCAACCTGAGAACCAAAATCATCCCCCGAGGGCTGGATTCTGAATTACACCAAAAATTCAGGTAAATCCAGTTTGTGTGACTTTCATTTCCAGTAGTGACAATTCCAGTTTTGGGGGTTTGCCTCGCTGTTGCCATGTCCCCCCTCCTGTGGTGAAAGAGGCTAGTCCTGAACTGGTCATTCCGGTAAGGTGGTGTTCACACCTAGCAATTTGATGCAGAATTTGAGGCGGAATCCACCAATCATTCATTCCGATGGGAGGCAGGAGCGGATTTTTTTTTTCTTTTCAGCTTGCGGAAAAATTCAATTGAATGGGAGGCAGAGAATACACCCTTCCTGTAGGCGTGGAATTTGTCAAAATCTACTCACGGAATTTGGTTCTGCCCAATATAGACAGAATACAATGGCGCTCCACTACAAATTCAGCGTCAAAATCCTCATTGGTTTTTGACAAGCGGAATAAAATTTGCTTCAAATTCTTGACAAAAAAAGTTTCCGCTTGCCATATTCCTCGGTGTGAACACTACCTAATACTGGGCTATTTCGGCAGTGGAGCAGTCACAGCTGATGTACAGCGCCACCCAGTGATGTGTTATGGAACAGACCATCTGTCCCTAGATCAGCCATGTCACGGATAACAATGGAGGACGCCGAAACCAGTCGTTGAGTTATCGGGCCATGGTGACGTTTACAATCCCCTTCTACCTCCGCCATCATGGCTACTCAGTAAAAGAAAGTTCCAGAAACATTTTTGTAGCATTTTTGCCAATAATGGAGGACGGACGCCATATTGTGGTGAGTCTCGCCCACGCCTAGTACGGTGTCAGAGTGCACCCTAAACTTACCTCTCCTCCATGGTATAAGCCGGGTGCCGGTCTCTTGGGACATCCTACAGGATGGAGATGACTAGTATAGCTGAGGCGAGGTATCCGGACACCGATGACATCACAATGCCGGACGTGTCACACAATGTTCTATGCTCTGCTTGCGCTGACATCACATTGTTGTATCTGCCTAATAGGGTAGACATGACCCAGTGACACCCTGCCGGCAACCAGTCAGCAGACCTCAAGTGTCTTCATAGGGGCGTGTATTCTTCTGATCCTCGCCCTTCATGAAACAGACTCCACTAGGGGGAGCCAATGAACATATTTTTTCAAATTGCTCGTCCATTCTTTTATAAATAAAGCTTGATCATTATACAATACAATTTTTGGCTTCTTCCTAACATCCAAATCCTGAAGATGATGTACTACAGTATATAAGCTCCTGAAATACTCTGTTCTGCTGTATTGAATTGACGTGAAAGAATCTACAGTGAAACCAACCAAATAAAAAAATTCCAATTAAAATTATAGATATTTTATTATACATCTGAGCCCCTCCCCCAGCCCGCAGCATTATCCTCCATGGCTCCGCCTCCCATAGGACATGAGCGGCTCTCGATTACTGCGACAGTCAATGCTGCTTTATGAGTCCATGAACGGCCACGCTGCTGAATGGTCAAGGGGCCAAACCACCATGATAAATAGGAGCCGAGATCTGACCAAATCACTGCATGGCCCGTGACCGCGGTCAGATTTGGGGGCAGCCGAAGTGTGACGCCGCCCCTCCGCCACTGCTGTAAACTGTCTATATGAAGAATGAGGTCCGTGCACAACGGCCGCATATGGAGTGTTCTTCAGTGTCCTATCAGACCCTACACAGGGCCCGGGAGGATCAGTTAAAGTTAAATTTAAAGTGAAAGTTTCCTGAGCTGAAAGGGTTAAATTCAAAAGGCCACTGCTGGTGGTGTCCGGAGCCCTGCTGATTCTCGGGATCTAGTGGATCTTCTCCAGCGTCCACCTTCTGCCGCATTTCTGGACAAAAAACAGAATAAAAAAGTTGGTTCAAAAAAAAAAATTATATTCTTGTACATAGGGGCAGTATTATAGTAGTTATATTCTTGTATATAGGGGCAGTATTATAGTAGTTATATTCTTGTACATAGGGGGCAGTATTATAGTAGTTATATTCTTGTACATAGGAGCAGTATTATAGTAGTTATATTCTTGTACATAGGAGGTAATATTATAGTAGTTATATTCTTGTACATAGGAGCAGTATTATAGTAGTTATATTCTTGTACATAGGAGCAGTATTATAGTAGTTATATTCTTGTACATAGGAGGTAGTATTATAGTAGTTATATTCTTGTACATAGGAGCGGTATTATAGTAGTTATATTCTTGTACATAGGAGGTAGTATTATAGTAGTTATATTCTTGTACATAGGAGCGGTATTATAGTAGTTATATTCTTGTACATAGGAGTAGTATTATAGTAGTTATATTCTTGTACATAGGAGCAGTATTATAGTAGTTATATTCTTGTACATAGGAGTAGTATTATAGTAGTTATATTCTTGTACATAGGAGCAGTATTATAGTAGTTATATTCTTGTACATAGGAGTATTATAGTAGTTATATTCTTGTACATAGGAGCAGTATTATAGTAGTTATATTCTTGTACATAGGAGCAGTATTATAGTAGTTATATTCTTGTACATAGGAGGTAGTATTATAGTAGTTATATTCTTGTACATAGGAGCAGTATTATAGTAGTTATATTCTTGTACATAGGAGCAGTATTATAGTAGTTATATTCTTGTACATAGGGGCAGTATTATAGTAGTTATATTCTTGTACATAGGAGGTAGTATTATAGTAGTTATATTCTTGTACATAGGAGCAGTATTATAGTAGTTATATTCTTGTACATAGGAGTAGTATTATAGTAGTTATATTCTTGTACATAGGAGCAGTATTATAGTAGTTATATTCCTGTACATAGGAGCAGTATTATAGTAGATATATTCTTGTACATAGGAGCAGTATTATAGTAGTTATATTCCTGTACATAGGAGCAGTATTATAGTAGATATATTCTTGTACATAGGAGCAGTATTATAGTAGTTATATTCTTGTACATAGGGGTAGTATTATAGTAATTATATTCTTGTACATAGGAGCAGTATTATAGTAGTTATATTCTTGTACATAGGTGCAGTATTATAGTAGTTATATTCTTGTACATAGGGGAAGTATTATAGTAGTTATATTCTTGTACATAGGAGCAGTATTATAGTAGTTATATTCTTGTACATAGGAGCAGTATTATAGTAGTTATATTCTTGTATATAGGAGCAGTATTAAAGTAGTTATATTCTTGTACATAGGGGTAGTATTACAGTAGTTATATTCTTGTACCTAGGAGCAGTATTATAGTAGTTATATTCTTGTACATAGGAGTAGTATTATAGTAGTTATATTCTTGTACATAGGAGTAGTATTATAGTAGTTATATTATTGTACATAGGAGCAGTATTATAGTATATTCTTGTACATAGGATCAGTATTATAGTAGTTATATTCTTGTACATAGGAGCAGTATTATAGTAGTTATATTCTTGTACATAGGAGCAGTATTATAGTAGTTATATTCTTGTACACAGGAGCAGTATTATAGTAGTTATATTCTTGTACATAGGAGTAGTATTATAGTAGTTATATTCTTGTACATAGGAGTAGTATTATAGTAGTTATATTCTTGTACATAGGAGTAGTATTATAGTAGATATATTCTTGTACATAGCAGTATTATAGTAGTTATATTCTTGTACACAGGAGCAGTATTATAGTAGTTATATTCTTGTACATAGGAGTAGTATTATAGTAGTTATATTCTTGTACATAGGGGCAGTATTATAGTAGTTATATTCTTGTACACAGGAGCAGTATTATAGTAGTTATATTCTTGTACATAGGAGCAGTGTTATAGTAGTTATATTCTTGTACATAGGGGCAGTATTATAGTAGTTATATTCTTGTACATAGGAGCAGTATTATAGTAGTTATATTCTTGTACATAGGAGGCAGTGTTATAGTAGTTATATTCTTGTATATAGGGGGCAGTATTATAGTAGTTATATTCTTGTATATAGGGGGCAGTATTATGAACACAAATGTACCTGGGTCTGTTAACACTTCTTTGGCTGCTGCAATATCAATGAATTTCTTCTCTGCCTCTCTCTTGTCCTCCTCTGACTGGAAGTTGTCTGGATGCCATTGTTGTGCCAGCTTCCTGTATGCTTTGATCACTTCCTGTTTGTTGGCATTCCTGTAATGTAGCAGCCATATTGTCATCATATTTCCCTGTAAAGGACATTGCTATTATGTCACTAGAACGCTTTAGGCAGAATTACCTCTTGACACCTAAGATCTTGTAATAGTCTCGTTTCCGGGACTGTTTCAGCAGTTTCTGCGCTCTCTCCAGGCCCTGGTTTATCTCCTCGCTGTCTCCGTCCAGCTCTTTCGCTTGCTGAAAATCTTCAACCGCTGCAGAAATGGAAGCAAAAGTTTAATAAGGACAGAGACGGAGGAGAAGGAGGAGCAGTATGGGAGAGACACTGATAGGAAAGGAGGCAGAATACAACACCCTGGAGTGAAGACCCTGAAGAAGAGATGACAATGTCCAGAAGAGAAGGAGTTAACAATAGTGTGTGTGGGGGAGCGCAGAGGCGGTCCTCCCCTGTAACCCACGCACGACACCGCTTCCCCCGCACCCACCTTTCTCATACTCCTCGTTCAGGATGTAGACCTCCGCCCTGTCCTTCAGTACGTGAGGATTGTGGGGGTCTCTCTGCAGAGCTTCTGTACACACCTTAATGGCCGCCTCTGTGTGCTGACTCTGGAGGACAAGAGAGGGTTAACAACACTGACGGGTGAGATATTCGGGTGTCTTAAGGGTGTGGGCAGTCTCGGTGGACGCACCTTGGACAGACAGTGACAGATCCGCTCCTTTGCTCGTTTCCTGTAGATTTCCACATCGGGCTCGGTCTTTATCACAGCCTCAAACTTCTCGACGGCGGCTTCATATCTGCAGGAGAAGACCCCGTCATATTATAACCCCTCCTCCAGACGGGTCACCCATAACACCCCCCAGGGCGTCACTCACCTGTGGTCTCGCACCATCTCCTCGGCAGACTCCAGCTGCCGGCACAGCTTCTTCACTAGCTTATAATGGGAGTGACACTCCTTATCGTCCTGATCCAACTTCAGACATTCCCGCACCTGACTGCAGGGGGCAGAGCACACCGTGAGCTGACCGCACAAGAGGGCGACCAAACAAAACATCGGTATGATCAGAGCGGGGGCGATACTATATCGGGGGTCACCAGGGCAGAGATGTGATGACGTAACACTACAGTGTATGCCAAACATACTGCGGCATGTGACATCACCACATCACATAAAGGGGCGTGTAACATACACAAAGACGTGACATCACACACACAGGACCACGTCACATGATCACATAAAGGAGCATGTGGTATACACAAAGATGTGACATCATAAAAAGGGGGAATATGACATCACACTTCACATAAAACAGCATGTAGTCATACATTTTTTTTAAATATTAATGTCATGTGCCTCTCTGTATGATGATGTCAAATGCTCCTAAGCGTGATGTCATGCGTTCTTGTTTATAACATGAACGCATGGCAGCAGATGTAACGTGTGATGTAACAGATGACATCATCAGACCCATGGACATGTGACATCATATAGTAAACACATGGCCTGACGCTGACATAATCACACATAAAAAGACAAGGACATGTCACATCACACACACAAGAACATATGACATCAACATGTAAAGAAATATGTGATGTCATCATATGATAAATAAGCGAGACGTGACAGTCATACACAGAAACATGTGACATCACACAAAGGCACATGACAACATACAGTGAGGCACATTACATCTATATTTAAAGAAATGTGTGACATCATAGAATAAATCAGCCAGATATGTAACATAATCTTATCCAAAAACATATGACATCATCAGACCCATGGACATGTGACATCATCATGTGGTAAACAGATGACATCATCTCGCACAAAGGCTAGATCACTATACATAAGGTCATGTGACATCATCCCCCACCTCAGGCTCTCCTCGTGCTCGCCCATGATGTAGTAGAGCTTGCTGAGCTTCAGGAAGGCGGCGCGGTTATCGTTGCGCAGTTTGGTGGTGGGCTTCAGGTCCTGGATGGCCTTGGTCAGATCTCCATTGTGCAGGTGGCACTCTGAGCGCAGCTCCCGGATACTGGGGTCCCAAGGGGAGTACTGAAAGACACAGGAACGTTACCAGGAGGGACTATGGAGGACCCCGAGCCATGGACGTCTGCACCCTAGACATACGTTACCTCCACCACCTTCTCCAGCCAGCTGACGGCCCCCACGTAATCCTCCCGGTTATAGGCCCCCCAGGCCTCCTCCCTGTGGACCTCCACATCATGGGCCCGCTCCAGCTGGCTCTTGGCTTCTTCATTGGCAGGGCTGCTGATCAGCTGCCAGGAGAGAACAATAGGGCATTAGGACCCTGAGCTGCAGGGTGGGCCGGGGGTAGGTCTCGGGCCCTTAGTTGTTAAATCACATCTTATTCTCCAGTCACTTCCAAAGCGGCATTAACATCTGCCCAGTGGTGCATTGTGGTTATATCAAGTAATGCACAGCAATCGCACATACAACAAACGACTGCAGCTCTGGATGTGAATGGAGTATAAGATGTGGTTTACACAGAAGACTTGTAATATCAGCTCTAGATGTGATTAGAGAATAAGACAATGTAAGAGTACAACTGTGACTGGAGCTCTGGCAGCAACTGGAGAATACTACATATTGTAAGATAACTGTCACTGCAGCTTTAGCAGTGACAGGAGAATAAGGCGTCAGGTAACAATACAATTGTAATTCCAGCTCCGGGAGTGACTGGAGTAGAAGACATTCCCAATGTCACAGTGTCTTGCCCAGCTCTCAGACTGCAGGACTCACTTCGCGGCGTTGCATTGTGGGAAATGTAGCAAGTACACAAAAAACTCAGGGTCACAGCCAAAGGACAGCGAGAAGCCTGACCATACGGGGGCGCACTCACCACCATCCTGAAATCCTCTTTGGCCTCGTCCGTGTTCCCCTGTTTCAGGAGGATATTCCCTCGCTGGAGTCTGGCCTGCAGGAGAACAGCATCATTCACTTATCCTGATCACTGCCGATCACTGTGTCTTCAGCTCCCCCACAGGCAGGGAGGAGTACTGCAGCCCCAATAATTCCCATACATGACAATGACAGCCCTCGGGGGAGACTCACCGCCAGGAAATCCGGCTTCAGCTCGATGGCTTTACCGAGATCTGGCAACGCCGACCTGAACTTCCCCATGGCCAGGTACACGGTCGCTCGCTTGTAATAGGTCAGGTAATTTTTGGGGTCTCCATCTGGAACAGAAAGATAAAGTCACGCAGGGCCCCGGATCCTCTCTAACCTCCTGACACAATCACAGTACCATATAGATAATATCGCCATATAGTGAGCCTGAGCTACATGACACACTCCAGTCACAGCCAGAGCTGCAATCACTATTCTGCTGTTTTACATCACATACTCCAGTCACATCCAGAGCTGCAATCACTATTCTGCAGTTTTACATCACATACTCCAGTCACATCCAGAGCTGCAATCACTATTCTGCAGTTTTACATCACATACTCCAGTCACATCCAGAGCTGCAATCACTATTCTGCAGTTTTACATCACATACTCCAGTCACATCCAGAGCTGCAATCACTATTCTGCAGTTTTACATCACATACTCCAGTCACATCCAGAGCTGCAATCACTATTCTGCAGTTTTACATCACGTACTCCAGTCACATCCAGAGCTGCAATCACTATTCTGCAGTTTTACATCACATACTCCAGTCACATCCAGAGCTGCAATCACTATTCTGCAGTTTTACATCACATACTCCAGTCACATCCAGAGCTGCAATCACTATTCTGCAGTTTTACATCACATACTCCAGTCACATCCAGAGCTGCAATCACTATTCTGCAGTTTTACATCACGTACTCCAGTCACATCCAGAGCTGCAATCACTATTCTGCAGTTTTACATCACATACTCCAGTCACATCCAGAGCTGCAATCACTATTCTGCAGTTTTACATCACGTACTCCAGTCACATCCAGAGCTGCAATCACTATTCTGCTGTTTTACATCACATACTCCAGTCACATCCAGAGCTGCAATCACTATTCTGCAGTTTTACATCACGTACTCCAGTCACATCCAGAGCTGCATTCACTATTCTGCTGTTTTACATCACATACTCCAGTCACATCCAGAGCTGCAATCACTATTCTGCAGTTTTACATCACATACTCCAGTCACATCCAGAGCTGCAATCACTATTCTGCAGTTTTACATCACGTACTCCAGTCACATCCAGAGCTGCATTCACTATTCTGCTGTTTTACATCACATACTCCAGTCACATCCAGAGCTGCAATCACTATTCTACAGTTTTACATCACGTACTCCAGTCACATCCAGAGCTGTAATCACTATTCTGCTGTTTTACATCACGTACTCCAGTCACATCCAGAGCTGCATTCACTATTCTGCTGTTTTCCTGTTAAACCTCAGGGTGGCAGAATTTCACATCCCCTTAATGGATCACTATCTGTCCACATCAGGCTCATCCGCAGTGCATTATGGGAGATGTAGCAGTTACAGCCATGCAGCTTTAGAGGTAACTGGAGCATAAAATATGATAACACAGCAGAATTGTTAATGGGGCTCTGGATGTGACTTGTGTATAAAATATAAAGTAACAAAAAAAATGGTGAACACTGCTCATGATGTAGCTAGAGTTTAATACACAACTTAACAGCAGAATTATAAATGCAGCTTTGGAAGTGACTGCAGTATGAGATATGAATTGTGAATGCAGTTTGTGGGGTGTTATAATGGCACAACTCTGAATGTAGCTCTGGATGAGACCAGGGTATAAAACATGACAACAGCAGAACTGTGAATGCAGCTCATGGTGTGACTAGAGTTTAATCCACAAAGCAGAAGTATGAATGCAGCTCTGGATGTAACTGGTATATGAAATGTGACATACTGGCAGAGCTGTAAATGTAGCTTGTGATGTGACCGGAGTATACAACCTGATAGAACTTTGAGAATCCAGCTCGTGACATAAAATATGACATAGCAGAAGGATGAATACAGCTTTTGATGTGACAGGAGTATAAAACAGGATATAATGAGAGAATTGTCACTGCAGCTCTTGTTGTAAGTAGAGGAATAAGCATGATATAATGGAGGATTGTGTATGCAGCTTGTTATGTGACTGTAGTATAAAGGATGATATGATGATTGGATTGTGAATGCAGCTCTTGATGTGAGTGGAGTATAAAGTGTGGTGAATCCCCTCACTCCTAGCACTGGGATTATTAGCTGTGTGTCCCTGCACTGTGTGCCTGCTGACACTGCCCTCTAGTGTGCACTCACTGATCTGCACTGTGTATACAGGACCGTCCCTTTAATGTCACCCCAGGGTGTGGTATCCTGTATACACCCGTGTACTCACCCACTGCCGAGTGATAATGGGACAGCGCCTCGGCCAGTTGTCCGGCAGCCAGAAGCTTCCGGCCCATCTCCAGGTGACTCTCTACCTCCGCCTGGCCGGCAGCCAGAGATCCTGTGCGGGGCAGAGACACAGAGCAGGGGATGCAGGTGATAACATGGCCACCGGGGGCGTTACAAATCTATAGGTCCCTATGACATCTCTGACAGGAAGAATTGTCATAGGGACGTCCTCAGATCTGTCACTTTAAGGGAACTTACCGTCCAGCTGCAGGTCCAGGATGACACAGAGGAGGGAGAGGGAGGACAGGACCCCGCTGAGGCCGCGCCGTGCTCTGTCCATGTCTGCCGCAGGGGGCGTCGCAGTCCTGGCTCTGCTGCACCTGGGGGGAATACAGAGGACAACACCTACGGTCAGCACTGTGTACTGCACTACTGCAGAGCTAAACCTCTGACTGCAGCTCTGGATGTGACTAGAGTAGAACACCAACTACAAGGCTACATCTACAAGATATAGTCAGAGCCCGAGGTCCTTGTATATACCGTCCCCAACTCTACATAAACATCCCCTCCGGCCCACACTGAACCCGCAGCTCTGGAGGTGACTAGAGTATAAGACCTAATACAACTACAAGACTACATCCACATAACATAACAACCTCAGGACTACATGTACATAACATACCAAGCCCTCTATACACATCCCCTCCAGCCCACACCGTACTCGCAGCTCTGGAGGTGACTAGAGTATATGTCCTGCAACAACTACAACACTCAGAGCCTTATAGGGAGCTTGTACGTAACATACCCAGGTCTCACTAAACAACCTGCCACATAACACAGCCCACACCGTACCCGCAGCTCTGGAGGTGACTAGAGTATAACATCAAATACAAGGCTACATCTATAAGATATAGTCAGAGCCCGAGGTCCTTGTATATACCGTCCCCAACTCTACATAAACATCCCCTCCGGCCCACACTGAACCCGCAGCTCTGGATGTGACTAGAGTATAAGACCTAATACAACTACAACACTCAGAGCCTTATGGAGAGCTTGTACATAACATACCAAGCCCTCTATACACATCCCCTCCACCCAACACAGCCCACACTGTACCCGCAGCTCTGGAGGTGACTACAGTATAAGACCAACTACAAGACTACATCTACAAGTAATAACCAGAGCCCGAGGTCCTTGTACATAACATACCCAGGTCTCACTAAACAACCCGCCACATAACACAGCCCACACCGTACCTGCAGCTCTGGAGGTGACTACAGTATAAAACCTAATACAACATGAAGTCAGAGCCTTAGCATAGCCAGCTCTCAATAAACACCTCTTCCATTAACACATGCCTGCAGCTCTGGCTGTGACTAGAGTAGAAAACCAACCAAAACTACAAGACGAAGTGCCAGTAACTGTCCATACACATCCCCTGCACAGCTCTGGCTGTGACTAGAGTACAGACCGACCACAACTACACGATCAGGTCCTTGTACATAACATGTCCACCTCTCCCCACACACCCCCGAGAGCACTAGGGCCCGCACCGTACCTGCAGCTCAGCTCTGTCACCCCACAGTGCCGCACATCCCCTATACACAGACACACCAGCACTTCCGCTTCCGGATGGCCAGCAACCGCATCTGACAACCAGTCCAGGAGCCACATCCGGGTTTACATCGCTGACCAATCACTGACAAGCTCGCGATAGCGTGGGGTGTACTGATTGGTTAACCGGCATGACGTCATGACCACACCTTCCCATAGTTTTTCCACTTTCACTTCTCGGGTATCCTAGAAACGCCTCGGTTATTTATACAGCCGCTGAGCTCTGCAAGATGATTGGGTGACAAGCATTCAAGACTCCGCCTTCTCGCGTTCTTATTGGCTTCTGGTAAATACGTCACCCAGCGCCTTTGCCACCTGCTGATTTTTCATTGGTCCCGTCATTTTATGTAAAAATAAGTTTATGGCCCCGCCTATTTTTCCCTAATTGACTGCACACTCAAACTTTAGCTTGGATTGGTCATTTATCAATAAGCCACGCCCCCTTCTAAAGCCGGGTCTGGAACGTCTGTAAGCGCAACGTCATAGAACTGACAGCATCAGCATGGTGATACAGCGCCACCCAGAGGGCAGTGAGGGCACTGCAGCCGTATAATGTACTATATAGAGGTATCATAGACGTGTTTTATAACATGACGTCATTCTATAGGGTGTGGAAACGTACACGGGAGATTTGTCACACCTTGTACACCAGTTTTCTTCAAATATTTGTGGAAATTGGGTTCTTGTACAAAAATTTGCAACTTTTCTCACTTTTGTTCCGCCCTCTGCACTTTTCTGGAAGGGGACATAGTGAGGGGTAAGGCGTAGGGCGGGCCTAGTGATCCCTGAAATCTACGCTGCAGGCCCGGTGGACATGACTTATAGGGAGGCTAGCCCCTTATATGGCGCTCTCTCAGGGATATGATATGTGCGCCGCCGCCGTCAGAGCACCTGGGGTGCCACTAAGGGTCTGTCAGCACCGCTCACTCACCGGCCATATGGAGCCAGGGGGACATAATACTTTGTGGGGGCAAAAGGACCATCAAACTGTATTGGGGAAAATAGGGCCATAATATTGCATGTGGGCTGAAGGGGCCATTATACTATGTGTGAGGGCAGAAAGGGGTCAGTATACTGTATGTGTGGGCAAAATGGGACAATTATATTGTGTGTGGGGAATAAGAGGCCCGTGGTACTATGTGTGGGGGATCATGGGCCTATGATCATAATACTTGAGTCGGAGCAAAAGGGGGAAGTTATACTGTGTGGGGGCATATGGGGCCTATGTACTGTGTGGGGTAAAAGGGGGCATTATAGTGTGTGGGGATAGAAGTGGTGCATTATACTGTGTATAGGGCGAAATGGGACCATTACAGTGGCGTAACTAGGAATGGCTGGGCCCCAAAGCGAACATTTGACATGGGTCTCCCTCCTCCCCTCCGGACCGCCCCTTCCAACCCTCCCCCCTGCACAAACCGCATTCCTGCGCACACTATTATACGTCATAGTGGCCCCTGCATACAGTATTATGCCCCATAGTGGCCCCTGCACACAGTATTATGTGCCATAGTGGCCCCTGCACACAGTATTATGCCCCATAGTGGCCCCTGCACACAGTATTATGTGCCATAGTGGCCCCTGCACACAGTATTATGCCCCATAGTGGCCCCTGCACACAGTATTATGCCCCATAGTGGCCCCTGCACACAGTATTATGCCCCATAGTGGCCCCTGCACACAGTATTATGCCCCATAGTGGCCCCTGCACACAGTATTATGCCCCATAGTGGACCACCCATGAACAATTATTATACTCTGGGGGTTTTTCAGACCCCAGAGCATAATGATCGGAGACCCAGAGGAGGATACAAACAAAAAAAAAAGCAATGTTACTTACCTCTTCCTGGCTTCGGTGCACTCCGGTGCGCATAATGACGTCGACCTGGCCCACGTGACGTTTGGGACATCACCAAACAGGCCCGAAGCCTGCTGGAGCGCAGGAGAGGTAAGTAACGTTGTTTTTATGTTCCCTCACCTCCCCTGGGCCTCCGATCGTTATACTCAGGGGTCTGAAAAGACCCCAGAGTATAATGATAGCAGTGTTTGTGGGGTTTGTGGTAGAGACCGCTGCTACCCTTGTATTTATGCCCATGGACCATTATACTGTATGGGGAGAATAAGGGGATCATTATACTATGTGTGGGCATAAGGGGGGCCATTGTACTGTGTGGGGGCTTAAGGGGGCCATTATACTGTATGGGAAGAATAAGGGGACCATTATACTATGTGTGGGCATAAGGGGGTCCATTATACTGTAAGGGGGCCATTATACTGTATGAGGGGCATAAGGAGGCCATTATACTGTTATGCTGTAGTCTCTGCAGTAGCAAATCCCACCAACATGTGGCTACTAAAACCTCAGCACATTTACACCCACAGTAGGTGTCCCAATTTCATTTGGTTTTGCTACAGCAGCTTTAACAGGAGCACACTGCGGCCATGTGAGTTGCAGCATAAAGGGACCCACTTAGGGTCAGTCGCCCAAGGGCACAGACAAACCTAGAGCTGACCTTGGATACACATACCCTCCGCCGGTGCAGGAGATACACCAGTCTTTATAAATCTGCCCCAATGTTTGTAAAACTGATCATCTTGTGTTTCAGCCATCTACTAGCCAACCTAAATCCCTACTTGCCAGCATCAGGAGGCTCCCAAAAACAGGGCAAACTCCCGGACTCCTGGAAGACCTGGTAAGTCACATTATATGTTTCCTGGATACAATATGTGGCCAGGGGGGAGTGTCCAGCACAAGAAAGATGGTGTGCAAATATACAAATATATGTCTTGGGGTTATATTCCTCTCAGACCTTTCTTCCACCCCTATTTTCAGTCACTTGTACTCACATAGCTCCCAACCATCCTGGATTCAGCGGGACAGTCCTGGATTTCGGGTGCTGTCCTGCTGTCCCCGGTGGTGGGAGATATGTCCCAGCTTAAACTTTGTGTAGTTGAGTACAATAGTAGGGTAAATTGTTATCCGCTTCCTGCCTCACCATTCAGCCCCCGCCTCTGCTACCGGCGGTATAATGATGTCACCATATCACGAAGAGCTGTAGACCGGAGTGGACTGCAAGGAGTGGGGGAGAGGCGAGTATTACTTTTTTGCTCATTTTACTGCAGGGGGTCATAATGAGAGAGCATTATACTGTGTGGTGGTCACAATGAGGGGGCATTATACTGTGTGGTGGTCATAATGAGAGAGCATTATACTGTGTGGTGGTCACAATGAGGGGGCATTATACTCTGTGGTGGTCACAATGAGAGGGCATTATACTGTGTGGTGGTCACAATGAGGGGGCATTATACTGTGTGGTCACAATGAGGGGGCATTATACTGTGTGGTCACAATGAGGGGGCATTATACTGTGTGGTCACAATGAGGGGGCATTATACTGTGTGGTGGTCACAATGAGGGGGCATTATACTGTGTGGTGGTCATAATGAGGGGGCATTATACTGTGTGGTGGTCACAATGAGGGGGCATTATACTCTGTGGTGGTCACAATGAGGGGGCATTATACTGTGTGGCGGTCATAATGAGAGGGCATTATACTGTGTGGTTGTCACAATGAGGGGGCATTATACTCTGGTGGTCACAATGAGGGGGCATTATACTGTGTGGTGGTCACAATGAGGGGGCATTATAATGTGTGGTCACAATGAGGGGGCATTATACTGTGTGGTCACAATGAGGGGGCATTATACTGTGTGGTGGTCACAATGAGGGGGCATTATACTGTGTGGTGGTCACAATGTGGGGACATTATACTGTGGTGGTCACAATGAGGGGGCATTATAATGTGTGGTCACAATGAGGGGGCATTATACTGTGTGGTCACAATGAGGGGGCATTATACTGTGTGGTGGTCACAATGAGGGGGCATTATACTGTGTGGTGGTCACAATGTGGGGACATTATACTGTGTGGTGGTCACAATGAGGGGGCATTATACTGTGTGATAGTCACAATGAGGGGGCATTATACTGTGTGGTGGTCACAATGAGGGGGCATTATACTGTGTGGTGGTCACAATGAGGGGGCATTATACTGTGTGGTGGTCACAATGTGGGGACATTATACTGTGTGGTGGTCACAATGAGGGGGCATTGCAGTGTGGGGGACACAGTGAGGGTGCATTATCCTAGGGACTAGACTTTGTAGGGACCACAAGGTGGGCCTTAAACTGTTTTGGGGCCACTAGGGAACATTATACTGTGTGAAGGCCACAAGGGGGGGCCTTATATGGTGCTGCAGCAGTTCTCTTGAATGATCTACCCCCCAATCTGACCCACTATCAGAGTTATCTCAGGTCAAAGGTATTGTTGTACGGCATGAGCTGGACCCGGTCAGTGCGTCAGCCAGACTCATCTTTGTGTCCAACGACTATTAAAGGGGTTTTCCAGGAACATGATGTTAAGTGCCGCAGCCTCTTAACAAACACAGCGCCGTACATTGTATAGTGGCTGTGATTGGGGTTGCAGCACAGACACGTTTATTGAAATAGGACAGCGCTGCAGTTTGGCCATGTGACCGATATTGAATATATTTAGGGGCTCTGGTCTTGGATCTAATGATAAGGGGGGGGGGGTCTTAATATATGTAGCCACACCCTTTTATATAAGCCAGAGTCCTTGGAAAGGCCACTCCCATTTTGCTGTGACCCATTGGTCAATTATCACCCTGTGAAGGATTACGCAGGGCCAGGCACATCTCTCCTACTCTGGACTACCCAAGGACACGGCAGCTGTGTGCCCCCCACTGGCAGCTCACCAAATGTTAAAGGGGTTTTCTGGGCAAAATTTTTTTTTTTTTTAAAAAGGTCTGTTAGTGCTATTAATGGGTTAATAAGTGCACCCAAATACCTTTAGCAGTGTTTTGAGTGGTTTCTGGGTTTCTCTGGGAGTCCTGTTCTTTTATCCTACAACTACCATGATGCATTGCTCTTCACTCACACTGACTCACACTCCCTCTCTCACTCCCTCACACCCCCTCCCTCTCTCACTCCCTCACACTCTCTCCCCCTCCCTCTCTCACTCCCTCACACCCCCTCCCTCTCTCACTCCCTCCCCCTCCCTCTCTCACTCCCTCACACCCCCTCCCTCTCTCACTCCCTCACACCCCCTCCCTCTCTCACACCCCCTCCCTCTCTCACTCCCTCACACCCCCTCCCTCTCTCACTCCCTCACACCCCCTCCCCCTCCCTCTCTCACTCCCTCACACCCCCTCCCTCTCTCACTCCCTCACACCCCCTCCCCCTCCCTCTCTCACTCCCTCACACCCCCTCCCTCTCTCACTCCCTCACACCCCCTCCCTCTCTCACTCCCTCACACCCCCTCCCTCTGTCACTCCCTCACACCCCCTCCCCCTCCCTCTCTCACTCCCTCACACCCCCTCCCTCTCTCACTCCCTCACACTCCCTCCCCCTCCCTCTCTCACTCCCTCACACCCCCTCCCTCTCTCACTCCCTCACACTCTCTCCCCCTCCCTCTCTCACTCCCTCACACCCCCTCCCTCTCTCACTCCCTCACACTCTCTCCCCCTCCCTCTCTCACTCCCTCACACCCCCTCCCTCTCTCACTCACTCCCTCCCCCTCCCTCTCTCACTCCCTCACACCCCCTCCCTCTCTCACTCCCTCACACCCCCTCCCTCTCTCACTCCCTCACACCCCCTCCCTCTCTCACTCCCTCACACTCCCTCCCCCTCCCTCTCTCACTCCCTTACACCCCCTCCCTATATCCCTAGCTAACTCGCCCACTACTAGTCCTTCCCAACTAACTAACTCATGACCTCGGTTTTCAATCATTGGACTACTTTGGTTGCTACTAACCGTCCAATTTATGCCGTATGGAGAAGTTCTGACCCAGTTGTACAGCCGTCACAATTTAGGCCTTGTCACAGTCACTAAGACCCTAATACTTACTTATTTTTCCTGCTTTCACATCAACTTCAATAACTGACTATTTGCTTGCTGCATAATATATCCCACCCCGACAAGGAACCATTGTCACTAGATAATCCACACTTCACCTGGTTTTAATGTTATGACTGATCAGTGTCATGGAAGCATTGTGCCTGTAATAAGGGGCATTGTGGCTGGAACAAGGGGTAATGTGGCTGGAATATAAAACATTGTGATTGCAATAAGGGACATTGCGGCTGGAATAAGGGACATTGTGACTGTAATATAGAACATTGTGACTGCAATAAGGGACATTGTGGCTGGAATATAGAACATTGTGATTGCAATAAGGGACATTGCGGCTTGAATAAGGGACATTGTGACTGTAATATAGAACATTGTGACTGCAATAAGGGACATTGTGGCTGGAATATAGAACATTGTGATTGCAATAAGGGACATTGCGGCTTGAATAAGGGACATTGTGACTGGAATATAGAACATTGTGACTGCAATAAGGGACATTGTGGCTGGAATATAGAACATTGTGATTGCAATAAGGGACATTGCGGCTTGAATAAGGGACATTGTGGCTGGATTATAGAACATTGTGACTGCAATAAGGGACATTGCGGCTGGAATATAGAACATTGTGACTGCAATAAGGGACGTTTGCGACTAGAATAAGGGACATTGCGGCTGGAATAAGGGACATTGCGGCTGGAATATAGAATATTGTGATTGCAATAAGGGACATTGTGGCTGGAATATAGAACATTGTGATTGCAATAAGGGACATTGCGGCTTGAATAAGGAACATTGTGGCTGGAATATAGAACATTGTGACTGGAATATAGAACATTGTGATTGCAATAAGGGACATTGCGGCTTGAATAAGGGACATTGTGGCTGGAATATAGAACATTGTGACTGCAATAAGGGACATTGCGGCTGGAATATAGAACATTGTGACTGCAATAAGGGACATTACGGCTTGAATAAGGGACATTGTGGCTGGAATATAGAACATTGTGATTGCAATAAGGGACATTGCGGCAGGAATAAGGGACATTGTGGCTGGAATATAGAACATTGTGATTGCAATAAGGGACATTGTGACTAGAATAAGGGACATTGCGGCTGGAATATAGAACATTGTGACTGCAATAAGGGACATTACGGCTTGAATAAGAGACATTGTGGCTGGAATATAGAACATTGTGATTGCAATAAGGGACATTGCAGCTGGAATAAGGGACATTGTGGCTGGAATATAGAACATTGTGACTGCAATAAGGGACATTGCGGCTGGAATAAGGGACATTGTGGCTTGAATGGAGTGCATTGTGACTGGGATGAGGGGGTCAGACTCCACACTGTACAGATAATGATGTCCTGTCCTTATATCAACTCTTGGATGTTCCCTTCAAGTTTTTAGAAAGTTTAAGTTCTATAGAAATTATGCAAAATGACACACCGCCTACGACCACATCTGAAGCTCCACCCACCCATGGTGGTCAGTGGGCAAACAATGTTGTGGGTAAAACTGAGGCTTTAACCGCAACAGCTTCAGATGTGGCAGTGGATCAGATGCCAGTCACATAAGTCCTCTTTGGAAGGACCTTATCATCCATTCAGGGTCTACCAAGGGAGTACTAATAGATTAGCTAACACAGAAGAGAAGAGATAAGTGACATCACAGCCTTCTCATATGTACAAAATATTTTATTAAAAATTACATCAAATTAGACAAAAAGTTACACATTTCTATCATAGATTTATTACAAAGCAAAAAAATAGTCTGAGCCCGTTCAATGCTATAAAACTACTGGCATAAAGTTAGTTCTGCAAAAAGTTTAGTATCATAACAAAGGTTACAGCCCAGACATGGCCATAAATGATAATGCTCAGCTCCCCCCAAAATGTAAGTTTTATGGTGTTTAGTGTATAATGTATATTCCCTCTGACTTTTTCACATCTGACTTTTTAGGGAATAATAATATTTTGGAGTATTTTTATACTTGTAATACAACTTATTAACCACTGGGGGCAGACACTAACATAACATCACCTTTAGTTGCAATCTCATGGACTCATCCAAGCAATGTTTTTATAGACTGTGGAACAAAATATTGTCCAGAAGATACTTCCAAAAGAGCAACTCGACAATGTATATAAGTGTGACAATTCCTTTAAGTATGTATTTCCAGGCTATTTTCTGTCACCAGAACCCACCCAGCCTGGCAGAAAGATAGGTTAGGGTTACCCTTGTGAATCGGTGACTTCATTTCTTAGATATTACTGTTTTTGTGAATATACCTCTTAGGTACAACATACAGGGTGAAAACATCTTTAATTCAGGTGCCCGTATCCTACCAATTTGTGGGGCTGGGTTGATATGCTGGGTTCTGGTGACAGACTTTCTTTAAGGAAACACAATATTTACTTGTCCTTTTACTGGAAGACTCCTCTATGGAGTCCTCAAGATCAATCCCTAAATAAGAAGGAACAGAGCCAGAGCTATAGGGGGTGCAGAGGTAGCCATCGCTACTGGGCCCATGAGATATAAAATCGTAAGTGGGGCCAAGTTACGCCTTTGAGAAGGAGCACTAAGGAACCAACTTTTTCTTAGAATGTTCTATTTGGTGCCAATTTTGGAGAAGACAATTTGACCGTATTTACATTTATAGGATGGTTATCATTTGTGTGAACCGAGAGCTCACGGCTCAGACTAATAAATCTGCCTCTGCTAGATTCTTCTTCACATTTGTTTTGCCCAACTTTCTCAAAATAACCTGGTACCTATCATGGTGATCTCATATAAACCTTTTATTCAACAGAAGGTTACATGTTTGGGATTACCGAGTAGCGTTCAGATGGTCTGAGATGGTCGCCAGAGGCAGTAGAAGACAACAAGTGGATGACCAATGGAAGGTTGACTTGATACAACAAAACAATAAACAATGAAGACCATTAGTGGCAACGTTCCTCAAGACCGGCTACCCATAAACCCCTCATGACCTGTCAAATCTTCCATCACCCTGAAGATCAAGGTCATCGGAAAAGACAAAGTTTGGAGATGTATCAATGATCGATGACCACTGACTTTAATAAAAGTATAAAGTAATAAAACTAAAAAAAGAAGAATCAGAATATCAGAACACAACAACATTTTTTGGAAGAGAAATCAGCCATTTGGACGGTTGGTTGTCTTATTCATGATTCATTCATTAATATTTGTGAGACAACTCAAGAAAATCTTCACATGTGTCCAGGTATTGTCCAAGAAAGCCATCTAATTCAGCCTGTTTTAGTCATTTTAACCTTCTTCCTGAGTGTAGAACCAGGCCCATGATCCATTTGTTGACCTCTCCGAGTGGTCATTCTCAAGCCTTGTAGGCGACTCCACCACCTTCCTTCAAAATATCAAATATATCTCGAAATCTCGATTAAAATCTAAATGATTATTATAATATCCTCCAGCGGTTTTGCGGTTGATAGAATCAGTAGAAGATTCTTTGGTAGCAAAAATCAACTTTATATTAGTACAAAAAAAATAAAAAAACTAAGACAGTTTGAATATTTACAAAAAAATTTCAAAAATACTCAAAAAACAGTAAAGAAAAGGTAAATTTAAGGGCATTACGATACTCATTGAGAAAGCTATGAGGAATGTCTTGAATTTGGCATCGGTAGGTGTGATGTCAGAGGCCTTTGGAGAACAATGCAGCAATGGGTTATAATTCACTTTCTGGCACTAACGGATCAACACGTCCACACCAGGGGTATCAAGAAAGAGCAGCAACACATGATGGTTTGACAACTGAAAATGCAAACGGACCACGGCTGAAGACAGCAGGGCTGACTTGTATGGGAAATAGGAGTCATGTTCTTGAGAAATATCCAATGAGCCCCGGACATTCCTCAGTCTGTAGACCTATACGTAGGCATTCTTCCCATATTTGGAGATACTGTTACTGGATTCATATCGAGGAAGGGCAGTTTGAGGGGCAGCTTTAGCCGAGGACTGGGTATTCGCTTGACGGTAGTTATAGGTGTATTTCCTACAGGAACACATTACATCAGTCATAGAATACGATAATAATTTGCCATGACATGTACATGCACAGTTAAGACTGAGGTTGGGTGCCTACATACATTTTTGTGTATATTCAGAGTGCACATTTACAGTACAAACATCCATAGGTGATACTTGTACAACTGTATACAGGCCCCTATTGGCTGAGAACCCAGCGTTACCTAAATGAAAAATTACAGTGCCTCGAGCTCTTAGATTTTTCATGGCTTTCTGGCGGGATGGTCAGTATCTCCTCCATGGTGGAGGGCATTGATCTCTGGTACTTACATGTTAGCTTTGGCCACCTGTTTGTATGAGCAGCACATCAGCCCTCCTCCAACAACTTCCATAAGGGCCCCCGCCCAGCCGAGGTAAAGAGCCGGACCAATCTCATATCTGTAGGGGAAAAAAGCATACATTTCAGGGAGGGGAGAGAGCAGGATAGAGCAACAAAGAGAGTATACACCTATGGGCAATCAATCGTCCTGTATGTAGCCCACCTTATAGACTAACTTGCCAACTGAGACTTGATCAGACAGTCCTGTTTGAGACTATCCAGAATAATGCTTGTCCATGTGTCTGGCAACTCCCTGAGAACATCTAGCAAAGCCCACCATGAACTCCTAAGCCATTTTGGTGGAGTTGTTTCAAACATATTGGGTGTTTTTGGTATGGGATTGGTAATAGGTGGGTTACAGACAGTAGCCTAATTGGTAGTCAGAACTTACTTGGTTCCAGGGTATAAGGGGTTGAAGAAATCTTTTGTGATGTTGAAAGCATACCATGAAACGGAGATCCCAGCACAGATACCTGGAGGAACAAAATTATATTAAAGGGGTTGACCGGGATAAATGGAAATTCCTACACTAATCTAAACACCTTCCCCCCACTTACTTTCTAAATAACATAATTAATCAAAAATGTATATTTACCTATATACCTGGGGCGGGAACAGAAAGTCACTACTACACCCCCCTTCCCCATCCACTCCATCATACTTACCTTCCAGGCTTCTTCCTGCGGGAGGGCCCATCCTTCTTTTCTGACTGCCGGTGCGCTCTTGTCCCAGCGCTGCTCTGTGCTCTGCAGTGACGATCCACCTCTACTTCGCAGGCGCGGGAGCTGCGCAGTGGAGGTGGATCGTCGCTCTAGAGCACAAAGCAGCCCTGGGACAAGAGCGCACCGGCAGTCAGAAAAGAAGGATGGGCCCTCACGCAGGAAGAAGCCTGGAAGGAAGGAAGAGAGTAAGTATATAATGGGGACGGGGGTTAGGCTGAGTAGGTTGGGAAGAGCTAGTAGTGGGCGGGATAGCTGTAGAGACAGGGAGGGGGTTATGGGAGGGAGGGAGTGAGGAAGGAGGGGGGAGTGAGGTGAGAGACCTAGTGTGGAAGTTACAGCAGGAAGCTGAACCATGTAAACAAATGCAGAAGATACCAGGAGCTCCCAGAGACACCCAGAAATCACTCAAAACAATGCTAAAGGTATATGGGTGCATTTATTAACCCATTAATAGCACTAACGGACCTTTTTTTTTTAAAAAAAAACAAAAACATTTTTTGCCTGGAAAACCCCTTTAAGTTACCAAATTCCAAAAGTTATATTATGCTATCTATATAGGAATCTATGTGCAAGGGAAGCTCCTAGGTGGAAGCAAGACCTGTCCATATTAACAGTTGATAACTGTTGATCCTCCCATTGGGATCCTTTCAGTAAGGCCCGTTGCAGATGACCGTGGTGTGGGTCAGTGTGCTATCTGTGTATTTCACAGTGAGCACACCGACCCATTCTTTTCTATGGGCCCGTACACATGACCGTGATTTTCACGGTCCTGTGTGCGGGCCGACAGTCCGGGCCGCATCAGATAGGACATGTCCTATTCTTGTCCTATTTTGCGGCCCGTGCTTCCGTGGAACCTATTCATTGCACATGCACATCCCCGTGTCCCCCGTGTGCAGATTGTGCTTTTAAATCACGGCAGGCCGGTCGCAGCACGGTCGGCTGCAACCGGCCTTAGTGCAGTCACTGAACTTCACCAGCGCCATGTTCTCACTTCTCTATGGCATTTCTTTTTCCCTGGATTTCCTCCTTACATACCAATGAATACATTCTGGATCTACAGCAATGATTTCAGGCAACACTCTGAATTTAGTACATGGAAGCCCATTTTATCTCACCTGCAAATACTGAGAGCCCTCCAGATGCTGTGGCAAGCTTGCCCTTCAGTGCAACGTTACCTTCTGCAACCTTAGTGCACTGGAGTCCGATCATCCCCAACAAGCATGCGAAAAAGCCAATCACGAGCGAGGCGATCATCAGAGCCCGGGAAGCCTGCAGGTATCCTGTAAAGACAACCAGAAGGATCCTTAATGATCATCAACAAATCTCCATGCAAAGATATTTCATGTATCTCATTATATCTCATCCTGTTGACCCCATGTCCTTCAGAAACTTGGAAGGCCTTATCCACATGATGTTTTGATCTGTGTTTGTAGGCCAAAACTGGGAGTGGGTCACAAACACAGAGAAAATCTTTCCATTCTTCAGAGAAGTTCTCCAGTTGGGTTAGTGCGTAATGTCCATACTTTTTGCTTATTACTATAGGAAAGCTCCTGCAGAGGAAACCAACCCAGACATGACCCTCTGAAACCCCCTACAGACTTTGTTTTTGTGTGTGGTCAGCCCTTCTCAGAGAGTACTTGCATGCCATGGCGCCATATAAGCTGAAGGGTCCAAGGAGTTTACCGAGTCTCGAGACACTTAGAGGATTTCCCAGGTTGACAATATAATACGATACAACATACTGGAAATATTTTTATTAGTGTACTCCTGCTTTATCACTTTATACAGTGACATCCCCACCGTGTCAGACCTTTAGTCGAGTAATATAAGGTGACACGTTTTGATTCTCGATTGTGATCGTTGGCTCTGTTATTGGTAAAATCTACAATACAGGATGATGTTGAAAGAATCTGACGCTGCAAAATTTGACCTTCAGCCAAACACCTGATTCCACGCTTATGCAAGTTGTCAGTATCGCCATAGTATAGACATTTAACTAAGCCGCAAGTTTGTCCTAAACCTGGCCTCTGGCAAGGGTGTCGTATGGAGGGAACTCATGCAGGTAAAGCAAATCCTATTCAATTATTGGGAATACCAAACACCAAGTGACAAATTAACCAAAATTCAACAATAATTCCAAACGATAATCGACCAATTATAGAAATGCTAATATTTAATTTTGGTTTTTTTTATAACATTCTGTATTTATTGAAATTTTACAGACAAAAACATCGCCTCCAGATGAGGTAGGCGTCACAAGAAAGTCAATATACAGCAAAGGACGACATGGGTATGGAGCGTAACAGCCATATATCAAACACATCGACTATCATCGATATAAAGAGAGGTCCTGGGGGCTCTAACCTATCAGGATGATGGAAAAGCCAAAAAAAAAAAGAGATAAAGGAGATAAAAAAGAAGGGGAGAGGAAAGCTAAGGAGGAAAAGTGAAGGAAGGGAGAATAAGAGAGGGAAGTGGGGGGATAGGAATCCACATTGCAGCCTGGGGAAGTGCACAGAGGTGCAAGATAAGTCATCTCAGAAGAGAGCGACAGAACCCTAAGCGGGGGCAAGAACAAATAAGAGAGTGTTCAGGTATAGGTAGTATCGGAATACTATCCAGGGTCTCCACACTTTATCATATTTAGAATATGCTAACTCCGAGGTAGCCAAGAGTTCCTCCATGCATTCTAGATGCATTATTTCCTGAAATCAGACCTGGATCGTGGGGATCTGTGAGGTCTTCCACCATGGGCGTAACTACCAGGGCAGCCACGGTAGCGGCTGCCACAGGGCCCAGGACATTCAATGCTTTTTTTTTTTTATATAGGTCGTTACCTGCTGGAGTAACCTCAGCAGGTAACAGGCCCTATTTATTTACCAATCCCCAATCCGGCTCACGGCCGCTTGCGCTTCCCATTCTGCAGAGGCGGAGGTGACTGTGAGCAGGAACGTGGATCGGTAAGTGAGGCCGCGGGCAGCGAACCCCACAAACACTGCTATCATCATCTGAAAAGACCCCCGAGTATAATGATCGGAGGGCCAGGAGAGGTGAGGGAACATAAAAAACACTGCTACTAACCTTTCCTACGCTCTGCAGGCTTCGAGCCTGTTTGGTGACGTCATGAGGGCCGGGCCTGCGTCATTATGCGTCGCCACGCCGACCCGTCTCGCGCGAGATCTGGTCCAACATTGAAGATTGCCGGGGGGGGGGGGGGCACCCATGTCAAATGTTTGCCTTGGGGCCCAGCCATTCCTAGTTACGCCACTGTCTTCCACAGTCTGGGTATGACCGACCTAGCTGTTACTAACCTAAAGCTTGTGTGTGAGTGACTTAATCTACCCCGGTATCATAAAGAAGAGCAGCAGGGCTGGTTCATTACACAGGGGGGCTCCTGTCAAGTGCCTGACCTTGGACCTGTCCACATCACCAGCACCTGTCTGAAGTTTGATACCCCAGGTAGGGATTATTTATACCTGAGAGACGCTAGACTCTGTAAGTATCGTCTGGTACACCAGGATACCCAGCGGGGTTTGTAGTTTACTCTTCTTCCCCTCGTACATGTTGGTTTTGGTGTTCTTCTCCCTATAGTTTTCTCCCCTGACTTTACTATTTGACATTGACATTGGAGTCTTGTGGATATATGGGAGACTATTTAATATTTTTTGGGGGGGGAGGGTTTGTGGTCTATTATACGTTGTTCCTATATAGAATGTTGATGTACGTATCTGCAGCATGAACCCACTATTTGCTATCTTGTATACCTTTCTATTATAGATTGTTTAATCTCCTCATGAGATTATCTTCACCTAGCATAAAAGAAACATGCATGTCGGGTGATCTATGTTTGTTTTGTGCATACAACATGGATGTGTACACCTTTTTTCCTAGAACAGGACTTTCCAAGTTCTAATTTATAGGGAGGATTACCTAGGGTTATCCTACAGTAGGGTCAGGTTCCGGTCGGGGCCATACCCTACATAGGGCGGTGGCTCCGAGTTAGGAATCTAGGGTGTGATAGTGTGTGTATTACAGGGATATTTAGGGTCAATGCTCTATCCCATTTTATCCTGCAACTTGTCGTTTTATGTCGTGCCCCCTGATCTAATCGATCTGTGACCATCCCTCTGGACCTAATTTGCCATCAGACCTCATTTCCTGTATACATCAGTAGCACGGTAAGATTTCATACAGACAACCTTACCTGTTCAGATTGGCATAGTGGACTTGACGCTAAGGGCTTGGTCATTGTTTCCGTACAGGGGTATTTTTTCATGAGATATTTACCCTTTGTTTTTGTCTATTAAAAGTTAAGTATTATAATTTCTATAACTGGTCGATTACCGTTAGGAATTACAACTCATGCAGGTACATAGAGAGGGCAGTTTCCAGCCAATTTCCCAGCCAAAAAACCCATGAAGAAGGTCTACCCCAACTCCAGTTACTTCCATCCCTCCATTCCTAATGGTGGAATTGAGAAAGACTAAGAGTGATGAACCAACTGGAAGGTCATAACGCTGGTCTATGCTACAAGGGATGTAGTAGGCAAATTTGGTTAAATCCTTCCTTCTCCAGAATGGTGGTGGTGCTGGCCCAATATGATGCCAGTGGAAACCACGTAACAATCACGGGTGAAATCTGAGGCGAGTATCACTATATATCGAGATCACACCTACCAGTCTGAATTAATGTCGGTACCTAAGCATCAGAGAAGCTTGTCGAAGACCTGACAAAAACCAGAGATGGCATTTTCTTTTGCCACAGTCAATAATAAAGATGCGATGATGTCACCACTTAGTCACTTGATGACATCGCTTATACTACATTGATACTGTGTCCATTTCTCAGCCATGAGAAATAGAAGAATCAATCCGTATTTAGCAGCCATCGTGTATCCGTTTTGCATCTGCGCCTTGTCTGTCTGCCCATTTTTGGCAGAATCGTGCCTAGACCATTTTCATTGATCTTTTTTTAACCCTTCCCACTGATCCATTTTTAACAGCCATCAGTCGGATGCAAATCCATTTTGATCTTCATTAAAAACATTGACTTTAATGGGGGCCGCAAGACCATCAAAATGGACAAATAAAGAACGTGTCCAACTTTTTCATAGCTGAGTCTACGTTTCCTCATGGTATAAGGCCTGGGTAATGCCTGTCCCTTGGTTTGGTACACGCTGTGGTATAGCAGTGTTGGCACGGTTGCTGCTCGCACAGTACGTGATGTGCTTTAAAAGAAGGATTAAGCTGCACTTATTCTGATTAATGGTTTCATTGAAAAGTTCTCCACTTTCAGCCCTGGAAACTTCAGATGTAATGAACTGGAAACGTATATCTCCCCCTCCTTCCCCCATTATATCACATTGCTGCCAATGATCTGTATTAAGAGTTACTTCCCGGAACCACTTCATGTCGACGGTTCACGTGTCAGAGAATTCTTATATATTACAACATTATTTTTAGTTTACACTGTGTTCACCCATAACTCATACCTCCTAGAAAGTCACGTACGCGAGGACACCTAGTGTTCATATAGGCTGTGGTGATTAAAAGTTTGTGAACCCTTCAGAATTTTCTATATTTCTGCATAAATTTGATCTAAAACTACATCAGATTTTAACACAAGCCCTAAAAATAGATAGAAAGAACCAAATCACACAAATAAGTCAAAAATCTTATACATGGTTATTTATTTGTAATAGAAAATGATCCAATATCACATATCTTTGAAGGTGAACAATCAGATGTTTCCAATCCATGGTATGGCAATCAGGTGCGATCTTGGGATCTATCAAAGTGAAATCTTCAGAATACATGTTTTTATTCAGAATACATGTGGAACGTGGCATAAACAAAGGAGATTTCTGAGGACCTCAAAAGTAGAGTTGTTAATGCTCACTAGCCTGGAAAAGGTTACAAAACCATCTCAAAAGAGTTTGGACTCAACCAATCCACAGTCATACAGATTGTGTAAAGACATTCAAGACTATTATTACCCTCCCTAGGAGTCATCGACCAACAAAGATCATGCCAAGAGCAAGGTGTACAGTAGACCGCAAGGTCACAAAGGACTTCTAACCAACTAAAGGCCTTTCTTACATTAGCTAATGTTAATGTTTGTAAGTCCACCATCAGGAGGACACTGAAAAACAATGGTAGAATTGCAAGGAGAAAGCCACTGCTCTCTACTGCTGTTTGCCAAAGATCACCTGGGTAAGCGATAAGGCTATTGGACCAATGTTTGTAGATGGATAAATCCAAAATAGAGCTTTTTGGAGTGACTCAGTGGTTAGTAGTGTTGGAGTCCTGGGTTTGAATCTAGCCAAGGACAACATCTACAAAGAGTTTTAATGTTCTCCCTGTGTTTGCATGGGTTTCCTCCGGGTACTCCGGTTTCCTCCCACACTGCAAAGACATACTGATAGGGAATGTAGATTGTGAGCCCTATATGGGACAGGGACTGTCAATATCTGTAAAGCGCTGCAGAATATGATGGCGCTATATATATAAAGGAAAATGCTGCATTCCAGCGTAAAAGTCTCCTAACATCTATGAAACACAGTGCCGGTAGTATCATGGTTTGGCCCTGTTTTTCGCCATCATTGATGGAATAGGAGTTCTGAATTATACCAGCAAATTCTAAAGGAAAATGTCAGGAACTCTGAGAACTGAATCTCAAAAGAATGTGGGTCAAGCAGAAAGACAATGACCCTAAGCACCCACGTCCTTCTACCAAAGAATGGTTAAAGAAGAATAAAGTTAAAGTTTTGCAATGGCCCAAAGTCAAAGTCCTGACCTTAATCCAATAAATGTCTAAACCTAAGTGAGGTTGAAGTCTAAATCATGGCTTCCTCTAGTATTATCCAAAGCAGCATTTACTGTTCTACAGGCTGTACCTTGGGCCCATAGGTACTTTGGTTGGAGACACTCACGACATAGCCGAGCGTGCTATACTGATTCTGACTTATCATCCTGTCATATCCAAAGCAATATTCGTAAGTCTACTAGTTACTCCTATTATCATTACAATCTTCACTCTGGTACAGTGTATTGTGGGAGCTCAGTACTGTAGTATTACCCCTCGGCACAGCATCTTCCGTATAGACACCTAACCAGCAGTGGGCAGTAGTGAGATGTGAGGTTCAGCACCAAGTAGAATATACAGCTTTTGTTGTGTCTGGAGCATAAAATATAATGTTATCAAGGTAAAAGAAAAAAATATATTCAATATTATATGTTATGTCAGGTCTCAGGTCAGAGTTTTACGTAAGAGGAGATACCCGGGCAATATCACAATTTGTATTTCGTTTTATTGCAGTGGAAAATTTGAGTCAGATTAATATTTTATTAAGTATATCTATAAAGCTATAAATGTTTTCTTCTGCCTACCAGGGTGTCAGGTTCGATGATAAGGTGAGGGCGATTGAAGAGCCGTGACATGGCAGGATCTGACCTTGTGTCTTTGCTCAAATATTCAAGAATTTTGTAAAATTTGATGTAAGCGACAGGATTTATTCTGATTTCCTTTGGGGCTCCATTGAGAATGTTCTCTGCAGGTATCTGCATAGGGAAGGCGGTGGTGTGTAGTGTAGTCTGAAGCTCTATAAAATAGTGATATTGGACTAGTGATGCGTTCCTCTAGTCTCTCTGCAAGTATCGAGGTACCACCCAATGGAGGTTCTTCCATGGAGCTTGAAGGCCATTGAGACTTTGGTTTAGCTCAGTGACCTGTCAAGAAGGCTGTTAGTAATCTTTCCTCATCACAGTCATGGATCCTAGTTACTAACTGTAACTCCATCTGCTAGTTGTGTCAGCATGTTAGGCAACCTGACTTCATACTGATTCTGGCCATGCCCCTCTCCACTGCCTGCAACAATGGGGTGCCAGGGCACTCCTTGGCACTCTTTAACACTGGTTATCTGCACATTAAGGTACCTCCTTTGTGTGGCTCTTATTTCTGCCAGCAATCCTTGACCTTAGCTTTGTTAAGCTGACCAAACACATTAGATACAGTGGGGAAAAAAGTATTTAGTTAGCCACAAATTGTGCAAGTTCTCCCACTTAAAATGAGGCCGGCCTGTAATTGACATCATAGGTAGACCTCAACTATGAGAGACAAAATGAGAAAACATATCTAGAAAATCACAGTGTCTGATTTTTTAAGAATTTATTTGCAAATTATGGTGGAAAATAAGTATTTGGTCACCTACAAACAAGCAAGATTTCTGGCTCTCACAGACCTGTAACTTCTTCTTTAAGAGGCTCCTCTGTCCTCCACTCATTACCTGTAGTAATGGCTCCTGTTTGACATTGTTATCAGTATAAAAGACACTTGTCCACAACCTCAAACAGTCACACTCCAAACTCCACTATGGTGAAGACCAAAGAACTGTGGAAGGACCAGAAACAAAATGGTAGCCCTGCACCAGGCTGGGAAGACTGAATCTGCAATAGGCAAGCAGCTTGGTGTGAAGAAATCAACTGTGGGAGCAATAATTAGAAAATGGAAGACATACAAGACCACTGATAATCTCCCTCCATCAGGGGCTCCACGCAAGATCTCACCCCGTGGGGTCAAAATGATCACAAGAACGGTGAGCAAAAATCCCAGAACTACATGAGGGGACCTAGTGAGTGACCTGCAGAAAGCTGGGACTAACGTAACAAAGGCTACCATCAGTAACACACTACGCCGCCAGGGACTCAGATCCTGCAGTGCCAGACGTGTCCCCCTGCTTAAGCCAGTACATATCCGGGCCCGTCTGAAGTTTGCTAGACAGCATTTGGATGTTCCAGAAGAGTATTGGGAGAATGTCATAAGGGCATTCAAGATGAAACGTGGCTGGGTCTTTCAGCATGACAATGATCCCAAGCACACCACCAGGACAACAAAGGAGTGGCTTCGTAAGAAGCATTTCAAGGTCCTGGAGTGGCCTAGCCAGTCTCCAGATCTCAACCCTATAGAAAACCTTAGGAGGGAGTTGAAAGTCCGTGTTGCCCAGCGACAGCCCCAAAACATCCCTGCTCTAGAGGAGATCTGCATGGAGGAATGGGCCAACATACCAGCAACAGTGTGTGCCAACCTTGTGAAGACTTACAGAAAACGTTTGACCTCTGTCATTGCCAGCAAAGGATATAGAACAAAGGATTGAGATGAACTTTTGTTATTGACCAAATACTTATTTTCCACCATAATTTGCAAATAAATTCTTAAAAAATCAGACAATGTGATTTTCTGGATTTGTTTTCTCATTTTGTCTCCCATAGTTGAGGTCTACCTATGATGACAATTACAGGCCGGCCTCATCTTTTTAAGTGGGAGAACTTGCACAATTGGTGGCTGACTAAATACTTTTTTCCCCACTGTATATCTATGCACCTCCACTGGCCTTTGAAGAGACTCCAGGGTATAATAATTTTTGACTCGGTCCAAACTTGTCAAACAGGCAGATGAACTTTACAAAAATTTGCAAACGAATCTTGCAAGCTTCACCCATCTTTACTCCCTTGTAGGAGTTAATGGGATGATTCCTTAGACTCCATACTCCAGTGTAGCCAGCGTCAAACTGACTGCAGCTTAGAGGATCCATTTCTCTGATGTGAAACGTAATAATGCTTTTAGCAAACCGTCTCTTGGCGTTTTGTGTTCTTGCAAGTCCAATCTATTGAAATGCCAATGTAAATTGACAGACAGGTTGGGCACAACAATTACCTGAAAATCTTATAACCCATTATTGCCGAATGAAATCATTGGGCACAGAAAAGTTGGCACGCAGCGACGGCGAAGTCCATAATTATAGAAATAATAAGCTTAATAGATGTATGGGAAAATATTGCACACAGGTTTCTATGAGTCACATTCAGTCCTTTCTCAGAAGGTAATTTGCTGCTCGAGGCCCTTCCAGATAAGGTGACTCGCCCGCAGTTACACGGAGGAGCTTTCTCCATTGTGTGGTTACCAGGTAAGATACTCTTTCTTACCGTTCAGTTAACAAATATCCTCTGGATTGGATTGACATGCATTAACGTGATAATCTTTTTGTGGCCTACACTGGAATGTGCTGGAGCATTGCCTGAGACACGTCCAGTACCCAATGATCATTGGTAATCTTTGTGTATATATGTAAACGATGTTAATCTCATCCAGAATTTCTAAGATCGTCATTCACTTACTTGGTATTGATACTGGAAACCCAACAGAATTATAATGATGAAGTAATGCCAGATATTTAATGATACCAAACCAGACATTGCATTGGTCATAGAGACCTACTTTAGGACAGGTATTAGGTTTGAAGTGCTAGTATGGACGTTTAAAAGGGACCTCAGACCAATTCTTGTACCTTACATAGACAACAGATACCAATGCAGTACCTATGGACATAGCTATAAGTAGTGTAGAGATAGCAGGATCTTTGGCCTGAGGAGGGTCACTATTACATAAGAAAATATGGGATATACTGTATATTATACATGGCACATAGTAGGTGGGGTCCCCTTAATTTTCTATTGAGGTCCAAGAGCTTCAAGCTTTGTCTAACTCAATACCAGGGCAGTGTAGTCACTAGTCCCCAAACCAATGGCTTGGGGTAGTCCTTCTCCCTTTTGGATGAATTAAAGGGGTATCTCGAAGATCATATTGATAGTTGGAACTTTAGATAATGGAAATGTTTTACCCAATACATTGCTTTATCTATCTGCTCTGTTTGCCAGATATTTCTCATGTTGTTTTTGCAGCTTGTTGCCAGCCCAATACCTCTGCTGTCTATTAGTGGTGGCCTAGCTAGTGATGTAAGTCTTTATTCTCGGCCACCTCTGTTCTCTTTTCTTCATTGATGGCTAATGGAGCTTTCTGTCAGCTCTGCAGAGTGCATTTAGTTGCTGGACCATGATAAAGACTAGAACAGAGATTGATCAGCATTAACTGCAGCATCTAAGGGGTTAAATGGCTAGTATGCTTTCTGATTGATAATGGGGGGGGGGTGATATCAAAAACAAAAGTCCATGGTACCCCCTCCTCTTGGAAATCCTTCTCCTCTCCTTGCACTGTCAACTGCACGTGTTCACCTGGTTGAAGTGAAAGTTTCGAGTATATGTAGCTCCACTTTAACCAGTAATATCTCAAACTCTAGGTGGGCTACAGACATGATTTTGGTCAAAGATTCTTGGCTTTAAAACAAGACCAAGATCACAGCTATAACCCCAGTAGCTCTGGAGTTGGAGCCATTTAAAGTGACTGTTCCCTCTGCAATCCCCCTGAACTTACCGGGATAAAATATAGTACACTTTGTTCAAACCCCAAGCAGGAGATGTTCAGAACTGTCAGGGGGTTCAATGGGAATCCAGGAATTTTTATTTATGGCCTATGCTTAGGAGTTTCTACACCTGGCCACTATACAGGGCATGAAGCCATATGGTTGTGGCTCCATTCAGTGTATAGTACTAGTGTCAGAAGGGGCCCCGAGCAGCAAATCCATGGGGGGCTGACCATTCATCAGATATTTATAGCCTACTCTAAGGATAGACCATAAAAATCCTTGTCAACCCTTTTAAGATTAGTAAATCTGGCCATGCTGTAGGCAATAAAGATAGACTTTACTATGACCCCCCAGTCCGACATTGAACAAGATTCGCAGTGCGGCATTTCCTCCAGGGCTTATGTAGACTTTGACATTTTACAACTTACGATGCTTTCTGATTTCGATTGTTTCTGAGATTTGGGCGTTTCAGGAGCCGAGCCAATATTAATGAGCAATGACAAAATGTTTGCTTTACAGAAATGGATGTAATCTCCGGTGAGCTATAAAAATATTCCACAAATGTCTGGTAGCTCGGCTTATCACACGTGTTTTCATCTTTTCTTTTTCTAATCTGTTTTATAGAAGTCTAGTTTATGGAGGGAAATTATGATTTTATGTTTATGTGTCTCCTTAGTTTACAAAGTCCACATGTGTCTTCTGTAGAGATGAGCAAATCAGATTTGGTGGAAATTTTTCAAAAATTTAAGGTTCAATCCCAGAGTATAATAAAGGAAGGTGTGGAAACATAATAAATACTCATACTCACCTTCCCTCACCTCTCCTGGGCTCCCTTGCAGTCTTCTTTGGTCATCTTCTGGCCTCTTCAGCCCTCCTGGGCCCTGAGAACTGCAGAGGCCTGTGACTAGGTCTCAGTGGTCATTTGGGGCATGCCAACATTCTGCCGCTTGCGTTAAAGCATGACCGCTGAAATTCAATCAGAGTCCTCAATGGTCACACACAGAAGTCTGAAAGATGACTGATCAAGATCCAAGAGAGCCCAGGAGAGGTGGTGGTGGTACATATAAGTGTTTATTATGTTTCCACACCACTTGTGGGCCTCCACATATTATACTCTGGGTTCGGAGGAGACTCAAGAGTATAATAATAACATTTCCAGTTCAGACTGGCACAAAACAGATGGACAACCCTCGCAAAACGAATCTCGCAAGATTCACCAATCTCTAGTCTATCGGACACCCTATCAGTCTTGTCTTCTACATGCACATACTAGTAGGGGGAGCTTTATGAAGACTGGGGTTTCAATACCAGTCTTGATATCTCCTGTGTTGGTGGAGGATACACCTCATAAATCAGATGCCCTTCGGTTGGACCAAGCACTTGCAGTGAAATCTAAAAAACTGGAAAAATGTTCATAGATCTGGCAGGGCCAGGAAAGTGGATGTCTCTTCAGCTCTTGATCTGTATCATTCTTGTATTCTCCAGTTACTCCTAGAGCTGAATTAATAGTTCTGCTATTTTCCTTTGCTTCCTCACGCAGAAGGGTCTCATAACTCCTTCTGCTCACATAACACCACCATATGGTGCCCAAACATTAGCGGTTTTTAGGAAATCATCTCTACAAGGAATACAGGACTATGGATTCAGTAGGGCAAACCACTGACTCTTCCACATCTTTCCAGAGCCGACTCCGACTCCTTGGCCAGACAGAAGCTGCAAAGCTCCTCTATTACACAGAAAACAAACACTAACTCCAACATTTTTCCACAGCCCGACTACTTTATTCATTATTTGCCTTGTTGAGATAGCACCAACTCATTCCTCAGCGCTTTACAGATATTGGGATCACTCACTGTTATGTGTAAAGTTCACATTTTCAATTCCCTATCAGTATGTCTTGGAGGAAACCCACGCAAACATGGGGAGAACATACAAACTCCTTGCAGATGTTGTTCTTGGTTGGAAATGAACCCAGGACTCCAATCCTGCTAACCACTAAACCACCATAAATGGCTGACAACCATGGTCAGACAGAAGCCGTTTAGAACTTTTTTTCCAACTCCGACTTCACCCAAAAGTAGCCCCAACTTCAACTCTGACTCTGACTCCACAGCCCAACAGGAGGATACTTAATGCTCTGCATATTAGGATAGCCATTGACAACTTTATAACAGTCTTTGGGATATCTGTACAGAAGTTGTCAAACTTCACGAACCTGACCTTGTGACGGGACGGGCATCCAGAGGATATAACACTACTGTAGACATATTACACTGTAGATCCGTGGCTGGGCACATCATTTTGCCAGGTGTTTCGATGAGAGGAAGGTTACATTTAGGAATGTGCATACAGTGCTGAGAAACAGAATTATCTGCCATGAAGTAACCTTGGAAATACAATGTGATATTCGGGAGAACACAATGTGATACATAACAGAGTCAAAATATGTCTGGCATTGGCAAAAATGACGTAAAAGCATCCCCAAGTGTGGTCACTGACTATTGGAGAGAAAGTACAATCTAAGGGTTACAGTTATATGAATAGGGAAGGGGATATATCACTATGTAAATGGGCATACTTTGCTACACAGGGGTCCAGTGTTGGATTGACCTATCAGAGTACCAGAGGATCTTCTGATGGACCCAGGCTCTAAAACAATAAAGGTCCAGCAGAAGACTCCTAAAAGAATTGTGGTCTATTTCCAATGTGGTCATTGGAGGCTCGCGAGCCCAAGGATTCTCAGCCGATGGCAGCTATATTGATCAACAAAAAATGTAAGAGTATAAGGTTAGATACATGTTTTCTGAGATTTAAATAACTTAAATACAGTCAATAATAGGATATAAATTTATTTAAAGGGATTTTCCAGGATTTAAACATTGACAACCTTAGTATATGTCATCAGTATTTGATCGGTGGAGGTCCGACACCAAGGACCAACAGATCAGCTGGATGAAGAGACTGCAGCATTTGGTCGAGCACTGTGGTCACTGCACTGGATACCAAGCACAGCGACATACAATGCATAGTGGCTGTGCTTAGTATTGCAGCTCAAACACATTCACATGAATGGGACTGAGATACTGTTGTACCATGTGACCAATGGCCATGATGTGCACTCAGAGTGCCACAGCCTCTTGAAAGAGCTGTCGGACCCCCACTAGTCACATAGTGATGAACTATTCTAAGGACAGACCATCAATATGCAAGTCCCAGAAAACCCCTTTATTACCTCTATTGGGTTTTCCTGAAGATAAGCTTTAAATAAGAATACAGTTTATGGACAAAGTTTGCAATGTAGCTCTCCTTGATGGAAACAGGAGAACTGTGCTTCTAGCGCCACCTATTGGAAGGTAGACACCTTGTAGGTCAATATTTGTCCCTTGAACAGGCACTGCAACATGACTAGAAAAATTTCTTCCAAAAGGCAAATGCACCCATCTGCAGACAGCATTTCTGGGGTTCTTTGCTCTCATCAGTGCAGGTTCTGGTTGGCTAGGTGAGAGGCCATTGACATGGGTCAGATGGGGTACTGTTTCTTGGAGTGGAGAATGCCATGTAGGTGTAAGAAAACTCAAAGGCCATGCAATGCTCTCCTGGAAGTTTAGATGTTGGCCAAATTGTAGTTCAGCCAAGCTAACAGGAGGAACAGCAACAGTGGGTCATGTGATGTCGTGATGCATAGACGCTAGTGACCCATGTGACTACTGAAGCCCAATCATGGGCCTCAGCGGTCCCTGACATCAGTCAGAAGACCCAAAGACAGCAGGGAGTCCCGCCGGAGCCCAAGAAAGGTGAGTAACACTGCTTATTATGTTTGATCATCTCCCATGGTCTGAAGGAACCTCAGAGTATAATAGCAGCTTTGGTTCAGCTATGTTCAGTCAAAGCGAAATCACCGGGCTAGGTTTACCCAACATGTAAAAGGGGCATGACCTAAATAATTGCCATTAATCATAGATTAATAGAGGTAAAATGCCTGATTAATTGATTTAGGTCATAATCGCCCAGCCCTACTTATCTCCCTTTAGAAAGTATCAAGCATGTTGATATTCCCCCAGGATAGTTCTTCAGGGGAGAGTTGGCGCACCCATACACGTAAAGTAAGATAGTTGGCCGGTTCTGCTAAACTCAGGTAAATTTGGGGGACTTTACAGTTATGAGTATGGCCACCTTAAAGAGGTTACCCAGAGAGCAATAAAGCTTACCAGTGCATTCCCCATACTTGCTAAGGTTTATTACTAATGTACACTTTGTGCCCTGTTTATTACCTTTGTGTAGGGCAGCTGGGGAGGCCAGAATACTCTTTCCTTGGTCTCTCCTGCAGCTGCTCCAATTCTCACTAAATTCATTGACTTCCCTCTATTCAGGCTGCAGGTCCATTCAGCAGAGTGGAATCAATCACGTGACCGATAGTCGGAGAGTCAGCAGGGGAGGCAGAGGAATAAGAGTTCTAGACTCCCCGATCGAGGTGGCACCTTGCCCTGGTTGGTACATCTCTTTTATAGTTTGGTTATCATTAAAAGTTATGTTTTATTTTGCACCATTTTTGATATATTGATTTTTGTGTAATTCCCCGAATATATAACAATTGAGATTAACTTTCAGACTCCCCGACCAACCTCTACGAAGGTAACTTTGGGGCTCTGGGGGACCATGGTGTATGTTAGTAATAAAGCTTAGAGAAGAGAATGCAGTGATTGCCCTTGTAAGCTTTATTACTCCCCAGATAACCCCTTTAAAAGGTCAATAACTTTTCAACATAAATCAATAACATAAATCAATAGCACAAGTAAATATATAATTCTTTGTAATATATCTTATCAGAGAAAAACGCTTATTTCTCAATTTATTAGGCTCCCCCCTCCTACATCGACCTACATGTTAGTAGAGCAATGCAGGAATTTAGCAGTATCAATAGAGAGACACAGGAACTGGCAGAGGATGCTGGAGTTAAATGGGAAGTTTCTATTTCACCCCAACTGCTTTATTGACATTAATGGTGCCTAGTACCCCTCTAATGTCCCATGCCGTGCTGTCGGTGTCACTGTGTAAGATAGAGAGTTAGGGATCAAATTCTCCTCTTCTTTCTGAGTGTATCATGGTAGCTAGTTTCCATGCACCAGCTCAGGGACAACCTAACCATTCAGAATACTTTACATACACCAATAGAACAGAGTGTACATGAGTAGTAACATGAATTATTTCCATCATATGACTTGCATGTAGCTTTTTTTAGACTTTTCTCCTGTGCAGACTACTTCTAATTCTTTTTTGTCTTCAAGCTGGTAGTTTGGAGACTGACTGCTATGATGTCTCCTGCGCACTGCATAAAGAAAGTAGGACATTATAGAGAATTACTGACTTGTATTAAATAAAGCACTTGCTGTGAGATAGAAAATTCTTATATATAACCCCTCTATCTGTGCCTGCTTCTCTCCTCTTTCATTTAGTTCCTGCTCACACCTCCCCTCACTTCTGTCCATAGACTTCTATGGAGAACTGTAATCTGATACATCTGTGAACTGCAGTTCCATCTTGTTCAAGCTAGCAGATTTAGCAGAGATTTAGAGTGAATGTCGGTTTAGGATGAGGAGGGGGGAGAAAGAAGCATTTTTCTCTGATGTTATATTACAAAGTACAGGAGGAGAAAACTGCTATAAAATCAGACTACAGATCATATAATGGCTGGGCGTAGTGTTATTCCTCAGTACACATACTGTACTATTGATTTTGCAATTTGTTGAAAGGTTAGGTACTCTATTGATATTGAAAGTTCTGCTTGGACGGGGTTAGTTACACTTTAATAGTGTGTCATTTTATGGAGAGTTGGATACACTTTCTTATTAACTGTATTAGATACTAAATATATAGAGTTCTGTATGGATAGTAGAGATAGGCAAACCTCATGAGATTCATTTCTAGAGACCGAATCCCAGGACTCAGCGGTCCTCTGGGAGTCTGGAAGAGGACTCAAAGGGAGTCTTGTATGCCGCAAGGGAACGTTAGTTCCATGTATTTATTATGTGTCCGCGTCTCCCCTGGGCCTCCACTTATTATACTTTGGCATCTAGTTCCTGATATGCATGGCTCTATATGGATAGGATAAGTTACCATTTTATTAACATTGGCCCCGATTTACTATATGGAATGCGCCAAGAAAGAGGAGCGCATCATGGCTCATCTCAGCTTGTGTGCCCCAATCGACACTTCCTTAGACTGTGGGTGGATCAGGGCGAGAACCTAGACACCCCATTCTGCTAGGTTTACTATAACTGATGCCAGAAAACTGGTGTAAGTTATGCCACAGATCTACACCAGTTCCTGAGCGGCGTGGAGTTGAGATCAGGCACATCTACATGAGCTAGAATTACTAGGAGGCCGGAGACTCTTTACTAATTCTGGGGGCATCTCCAGGGAATGAATTAAGACTGGCGTAAGAATCACCAGTCTTAATAAATTGTCCCCACTGTGTATAGATACTGAGAGTTAGATACTCTTTGCTTCAGTGTATCTAGCATATGATATTCATTGTTGGGTGTGCATAGAGTTAGTTGCCCTTTCTTTAAAAGTATGGCCAGACATGAAAAGTTAGAGACACCGTCTATTTTAGATGTCTCCATAGACATGTTGAGCATATCTCTAGGCGGAGCGTGTCTCATCCCATTCTCCACAAAGAGCAGTGCACACAGAGATCCTGCTATATAGGTCGGAGGTGGACGAGTTATGGGGCCTATGGAGGAGTTAATAAAACAATAGTGGAGGTGGTGGGTAGCGGGACTTTTTAGTTTTTGCACATAGGGACTGTCCCGACCAGCATTAGTGTGTGACTTAGATCCTATAGACAAACATGAGTGTTAATATGAGAAGCTCTTGGCCTTGGATGGAGTGCAGTGTTGACCTAGTGTTCAAGCCTCGCCAGAAGATCATAGGGATTAGATTACAGAGCAGACATTAACATTTCCAACCTTCTGCCAAATACACAAACCTCACACCGGCCTGCACTAGTTCAGGAGAAATGTTTTCACAGCGATAGTGGTCGCCTGCCAATATTATGATCTGGCCATAATAAGTTATTAACCTAATCTTAATAAAACCATTAGTGTGGACAGAGTAATAAGTGTCTGATAACAAGCAACAAATATTACGACGGGGTCATTAATACGAAGGGATATCGCCAAAGCAGACTGAAGAATTTTCCGCCAAGCTATGCTCCACTTTATAACTCTTAGGCTCCTAGGCTCTTACTGTGAAATGAGTAGAGAGCCTAAGAGGAGAAGCAGGTAGAATTGCTAACTTCAAGAGTCTATGTGGGATGTCCTACATGATTTTGACAAGTCTGATAGACAAGGACCTTGCTTACCTTGTCTCAATATGTCTGAGATGTCGTAACAACCAAGGCTGGTTCAGTTAGGTAGAACTGAGGTCAGAACTGGCAAAGGACATAATTTGTGGACCATATTAGAACCCTACATCTCAGGATGCAGTCCCAGGAGGGGAAGGGTTTGTGGAAGCCTCTTGGTGGAGGTCCAACAGATGGGATTCCCAATGATCCTGAGAATGGACGTGCCATGTCCACATTACTGTCTAAGAAGAACCTGCATGCATGGTCACTATCCAGTAATACTAGAGTGCGACACTACGTAACCTCCTTGTCAGGGTTGGTGAGGCCACAGATGTCTAGTAGGTATATATAATGTAGAAATTGGGACATCCGATTCATATCCCTGGTGAAGAAGCTTCATTGCATTCATAGTTCAATAAAGATAATGGAATATGCAGCTAAACAACCCATTATCAGGATCAATGGGGTACAGAGGTCTAGTAGGCGTGTATGCAAGACAACTGTGATAGGGGAAAGTCCATTAGATGAAATTGCCAATCATATAGACAATAGGGGTATCCAGTTCACATTCTTGGTGAAGAACATTAGTGCATGCATGGTTACATCTACTAAAGATAATGGAATATGCAACAAGCACCCCCATTGTCAGGATCAGTAGGACCATAGAGGTCTAGTAGATTGGATGATAGTGACTGGTGGAGATCCAATAGATGATTCCTAATGTTCCTGGAAATGGTGTGCCTGGTCCATTGGTGGAGACTCCTTAGTATATACAGGGTCACAATCTGATAAACATAATTATATGTGTCAATAAGAATCACTATGATCAAGATTAATAGGATCCACAAAGGTCTCTTAGATATGAATGGAAACCAAGTGTGAATGTTGTGAGTCCTACAGATTGGATTTCCAATGATATTGGTCCACTTTCCTCAGTGTATGCATGGTCACTATTCAATCTAGATAGAGTGTGCCGATAAGCAACCAAAGCCTCCTCTGGTGGGCTCAACCACACAATAATGGTCCAGCAGAAGGAACACAAATTTAAGGGGTTACCACAGTCTGTTTCTTGGGGTTGTTGGAGGTTGGGCCTCCCAGAATCATTTTATCAGGTAGGTCCATGGAACCCAAGTCTGACACTCCCTATAATATCTGTTTCTTCCAGTGACTGACCCCTTAACAATGGGTGATGACAAACCTCTAGGAAGATAATGGGAGTGAGTGGTGTCCTGGATAGCGGTTTGAGGGTCCCGATGGTCAAAACCCATTATACAGTAAGTGATGACCCAATCTACTGTATATAGCATTACTTATTATAGTGGAAAAAACTATTCAACTATTCAACTGTGGGAGGGGCCATAAGGAGTCAATGGGCACGAAGCGGCAGTCTCCTGTACAGCAGAAGAAACCTCTTGTGATGACTTCTACTAAGTGTACTAGTGGTCACCCAAGAGGCAGTACAGGTGCTTGTGGGGCAACCTGAAAATGGGGGTGTCTGTACAGACGGGGGTGTCTGTACTACAGACCAATCTAGCAGTATACTCTACATAGGTAGGTATGAAGGCTCCCACTATGTGGGGTTACTGTAATGGAGTGTGGCTTAAAGGTCGTTTCAGCCGCTCTGTTGCCCCTCGATCTATTATTTCTACTTGTGTAAATCTATAAAGCTCAGCTATAATAGCCTGTAATACGTTTCAGTGTTGTAGTCAGACAGATACAATTAAGCCATAAAAACTAAGGATTTGTACACATGCCGTAAACACAAGGCTCACGATTCTCGCAAAAGGTGACACTTTGCTGCCACACCATCATAATGAAGGATCTGAAGCAAAAGTAACATTTTCTTTGTTAAAATTTACAATGTGTGCTTATGAGATAACACAGGCTGGATGAAACGCTGCCCCCTCTGGTCAATGACAGGAACGTGGGACAGGGCATCAGCCAGCATAGGGAGTGAGAAGTAGTACTGTGTATATCCCATACATACAGAATAGCTTACACTAGAAGTAGTACTGTGTATATCCCATACATACAGAATAGCCTACACTAGAAGTAGTACTGTGTATATCCCATACATACAGAATAGCCTACACTAGAAGTAGTACTGTGTATATCCCATACATACAGAATAGCCTACACTAGAAGTAGTACTGTGTATATCCCATACATACAGAATAGCCTACACTAGAAGTAGTACTGTGTATATCCCATACATACAGAATAGGTTACACTAGAAGTAGTACTGTGTATATCCCATACATACAGAATAGCCTACACTAGAAGTAGTACTGTGTATATCCCATACATACAGAATAGCCTACACTAGAAGTAGTACTGTGTATATCCCATACATACAGAATAGCTTACACTAGAAGTAGTACTGTGTATATCCCATACATACAGAATAGGTTACACTAGAAGTAGTACTGTGTATATCCCATACACACAGAATAGCCTACACTAGAAGTAGTACAGTGTATATCCCATACATACAGAATAGCCTACACTAGAAGTAGTACTGTGTATACCTCATACATACAGAATAGCCTACACTAGAAGTAGTACTGTGTATATCCCATACACACAGAATAGCCTACACTAGAAGTAGTACTGTGTATATCCCATACATACAGAATAGGTTACACTAGAAGTAGTACTGTGTATATAACATACATACAGAATAGCCTACACTAGAAGTAGTACTGTGTATATCCCATACATACAGAATAGCCTACACTAGAAGTAGTACTGTGTATATAACATACATACAGAATAGCCTACACTAGAAGTAGTACTGTGTATATCCCATACATACAGAATAGCCTACACTAGAAGTAGTACTGTGTATATCCCATACATACAAAATAGCCTACACTAGAAGTAGTACTGTGTATATCCCATACATACAGAATAGCCTACACTAGAAGTAGTACTGTGTATATCCCGTACATACAGAATAGCCTACACTAGAAGTAGTACTGTGTATATCCCATACATACAGAATAGCCTACACTAGAAGTAGTACTGTGTATATCCCATACATACAGAATAGCCTACACTAGAAGTAGTACTGTGTATATAACATACATACAGAATAGCCTACACTAGATGTAGTACTGTGTTTATAACATACATACAGAATAGCTTACACTAGAAGTAGTACTGTGTATATCCCATACATACAGAATAGCCTACACTAGAAGTAGTACTGTGTATAGTCCATACATACAGAATAGCCTACACTAGGAGTAGTACTGTGTATATAACATACATACAGAATAGCCTACACTAGAAGTAGTACTGTGTATATCCCATACATACAGAATAGCCTACACTAGAAGTAGTACTGTGTATAGTCCATACATACAGAATAGGTTACACTAGAAGTAGTACTGTGTATATAACATACATACAGAATAGCCTACACTAGATGTAGTACTGTGTATATCCCATACATACAGAATAGCCTACACTAGAAGTAGTACTGTGTATATCCCATACATACAGAATAGCCTACACTAGAAGTAGTACTGTGTATATCCCATACATACAGAATAGCCTACACTAGAAGTAGTACTGTGTATATCCCATACATACAGAATAGCCTACACTAGAAGTAGTACTGTGTATATCCCATACACACAGAATAGCCTACACTAGAAGTAGTACTGTGTATATCCCATACATACAGAATAGCCTACACTAGAAGTAGTACTGTGTATATCCCATACACACAGAAAAGCCTACACTAGAAGTAGTACTGTGTATATCCCATACATACAGAATAGCCTACACTAGAAGTAGTACTGTGTATATCCCATACATACAGAATAGCCTACACTAGAAGTAGTACTGTGTATATCCCATACATACAGAATAGCCTACACTAGAAGTAGTACTGTGCATATCCCATACATACAGAATAGCCTACACTAGAAGTAGTACTGTGTATATCCCATACACACAGAATAGCTTACACTAGAAGTAGTACTGTGTATATCCCATACACACAGAATAGCTTACACTAGAAGTAGTACTGTGTATATCCCATACATACAGAATAGGTTACACTAGAAGTAGTACTGTGTATATAACATACATACAGAATAGCCTACACTAGAAGTAGTACTTTGTATATCCCATACATACAGAATAGGTTACACTAGATGTAGTACTGTGTATATTCCATACATACAGAATAGCCTACACTAGAAGTAGTACTGTGTATATCCCATACATACAGAATAGCCTACACTAGAAGTAGTACTGTGTATATCCCATACATACAAAATAGCCTACACTAGAAGTAGTACTGTGTATATCCCATACATACAGAATAGCCTACACTAGAAGTAGTACTGTGTATATCCCGTACATACAGAATAGCCTACACTAGAAGTAGTACTGTGTATATCCCATACATACAGAATAGCCTACACTAGAAGTAGTACTGTGTATATCCCATACATACAGAATAGCCTACACTAGAAGTAGTACTGTGTATATAACATACATACAGAATAGCCTACACTAGATGTAGTACTGTGTTTATAACATACATACAGAATAGCTTACACTAGAAGTAGTACTGTGTATATCCCATACATACAGAATAGCCTACACTAGAAGTAGTACTGTGTATAGTCCATACATACAGAATAGCCTACACTAGGAGTAGTACTGTGTATATAACATACATACAGAATAGCCTACACTAGAAGTAGTACTGTGTATATCCCATACATACAGAATAGCCTACACTAGAAGTAGTACTGTGTATAGTCCATACATACAGAATAGCCTACACTAGAAGTAGTACTGTGTATATAACATACATACAGAATAGCCTACACTAGATGTAGTACTGTGTATATCCCATACATACAGAATAGCCTACACTAGAAGTAGTACTGTGTATATCCCATACATACAGAATAGCCTACACTAGAAGTAGTACTGTGTATATCCCATACATACAGAATAGCCTACACTAGAAGTAGTACTGTGTATATCCCATACATACAGAATAGCCTACACTAGAAGTAGTACTGTGTATATCCCATACACACAGAATAGCCTACACTAGAAGTAGTACTGTGTATATCCCATACATACAGAATAGCCTACACTAGAAGTAGTACTGTGTAGATCCCATACACACAGAATAGCCTACACTAGAAGTAGTACTGTGTATATCCCATACATACAGAATAGCCTACACTAGAAGTAGTACTGTGTATATCCCATACATACAGAATAGCCTACACTAGAAGTAGTACTGTGTATGTCCCATACATACAGAATAGCCTACACTAGAAGTAGTACTGTGCATATCCCATACATACAGAATAGCCTACACTAGAAGTAGTACTGTGTATATCCCATACACACAGAATAGCTTACACTAGAAGTAGTACTGTGTATATCCCATACATACAGAATAGGTTACACTAGAAGTAGTACTGTGTATATAACATACATACAGAATAGCCTACACTAGAAGTAGTACTTTGTATATCCCATACATACAGAATAGGTTACACTAGATGTAGTACTGTGTATATCCCATACATACAGAATAGCCTACACTAGAAGTAGTACTGTGTATATCCCATACATACAGAATAGCCTACACTAGAAGTAGTACTGTGTATATCCCATACATACAGAATAGCCTACACTAGAAGTAGTACTGTGTATATCCCATACATACAGAATAGCCTACACTAGAAGTAGTACTGTGTATAGTCCATACATACAGAATAGCCTACACTAGAAGTAGTACTGTGTATATAACATACATACAGAATAGCCTACACTAGATGTAGTACTGTGTATATCCCATACATACAGAATAGCCTACACTAGAAGTAGTACTGTGTATATCCCATACATACAGAATAGCCTACACTAGAAGTAGTACTGTGTATATCCCATACATACAGAATAGCCTACACTAGAAGTAGTACTGTGTATATCCCATACATACAGAATAGCCTACACTAGAAGTAGTACTGTGTATATCCCATACACACAGAATAGCCTACACTAGAAGTAGTACTGTGTATATCCCATACATACAGAATAGCCTACACTAGAAGTAGTACTGTGTATATCCCATACACACAGAATAGCCTACACTAGAAGTAGTACTGTGTATATCCCATACATACAGAATAGCCTACACTAGAAGTAGTACTGTGTATATCCCATACATACAGAATAGCCTACACTAGAAGTAGTACTGTGTATATCCCATACATACAGAATAGCCTACACTAGAAGTAGTACTGTGCATATCCCATACATACAGAATAGCCTACACTAGAAGTAGTACTGTGTATATCCCATACACACAGAATAGCTTACACTAGAAGTAGTACTGTGTATATCCCATACATACAGAATAGGTTACACTAGAAGTAGTACTGTGTATATAACATACATACAGAATAGCCTACACTAGAAGTAGTACTTTGTATATCCCATACATACAGAATAGGTTACACTAGATGTAGTACTGTGTATATTCCATACATACAGAATAGCCTACACTAGAAGTAGTACTGTGTATATCCCATACATACAGAATAGCCTACACTAGAAGTAGTACTGTGTATATCCCATACATACAGAATAGCTTACACTAGGAGTAGTACTGTGTATATAACATACATACAGAATAGCCTACACTAGAAGTAGTACTGTGTATATCCCATACATACAGAATAGCCTACACTAGAAGTAGTACTGTGTATATCCCATACACACAGAATAGCTTACACTAGAAGTAGTACTGTGTATATCCCATACACACAGAATAGCTTACACTAGAAGTAGTACTGTGTATATCCCATACATACAGAATAGGTTACACTAGAAGTAGTACTGTGTATATAACATACATACAGAATAGCCTACACTAGAAGTAGTACTTTGTATATCCCATACATACAGAATAGGTTACACTAGATGTAGTACTGTGTATATTCCATACATACAGAATAGCCTACACTAGAAGTAGTACTGTGTATATCCCATACATACAGAATAGCCTACACTAGAAGTAGTACTGTGTATATCCCATACATACAGAATAGCTTACACTAGGAGTAGTACTGTGTATATCCCATACATACAGAATAGCTTACACTAGGAGTAGTACTGTGTATATAACATACATACAGAATAGCCTACACTAGAAGTAGTACTGTGCATAGTTCGTATATACTGAATACATATGGATTTAGTGCACATGCGGGGAGAAGTAGTACTGTGCACATGGACAGGGTGCAATGCTTCTGGCAGTTTCCATGCAGTGTATAAGGTCTTCTTGCTCCCCTCCTGGAATATGACACCAGATAATAAACTAATAGCAGTCAATAAAAGCAATTGTTTTATGGCCGGTTATAAATCCTAGGAAATTATGGAAAGATTCATGATGAGAGGCGGAGCGGAGTATCGCTGAGGTTCGCACATTCCCAATGTCAAGGTCCTCTTCCTGAACACAACAGCTGGGGAGATAGGAAAATTACTGACACCCCACAGGGATGCTGGGTATACACCTAGAATATAGTCATAGAGGGTATATACTATTACTGACCATATAGTAGTCTAAAGTATACACCCAACATATAGTGACATTGAGTATATATACCCCATACAGCATATATAGTGACGTCTACCATGTAGTGATACTGAGTATATAGTAACAGGCGACATACCATAGTGAGACTATATTGTATTCCACCATATAGTAATACTGAGTATACGGTGCTCTGCCATGTACTGTAGTAATACTAATTATATAGTGACACCAGCATATACAGTGGTGAAGCTGAGTATACAGCGCTACAGTACACCAAGTAATGATGCTAAATAAAGTCACTCGGTGCAGTAATCGCCGGCCCAGAGACTTATCGGCACTGAATTGCGTAAAAAAGCACAACAAAACCGCTTTATGTAATAAACCAGAGGACTTGAAAGAGAACCTGCACATGGTCACATGGTCTATGCAGGTCCTCAAACCAGAGGGGAGACCGGTAAGGCGGCAGAGGTGGGGCGTGTGACCTGTAGGCAAGGAGTATATGTTTAGTTTGGGAACTGTAATACTTATGGGATATGAATTTATTTTGAGGGTCTAGTCTGGTCTAGTTTTGAGGTCTGTAAATATTTGGAGTGGTTTATATTTGTTTATGGTGCTGGTCTGCTGACTAATAATTTAGGGAGTTATCATTTATTCATGGGTCAGTATTTACTCTGGGGGCTGGCCTGGTTCTGAATTTTATTGGGTTGTTATAGAGGTTGGGGATGGCTGCAGAAATGATGGGTTAAAACTGTCTCAGCAGAAAATTCTGCAGTTTCCAGGAGAAGTCATCATGGTGGTCTGAGCTAGGTATAGAAGATGAGAACAGAAAACCTTTACAATCCGATCTCATCTGTAAGTTTATAGAGGAGCTTCTATCAGACAGAATTTATCCCACCACTCCATACTTAGCAGTGAACCACGTGTCTTTCTTATAGCAGCCAAATGCATTTTGTGCAGACACTCACCGCAAAGTGAATTTTGTGGAGACAGCACCAGCTGAGATTGATGCCAGATTAGCATTCTCATACAGACTCTGACATGACCGGTCTCCATACACTCACCTATCTTTGTTTCATACAGAGGCTCTGACACCACCGTCCTCCATACACTCACCTGTCTTTGTCTCAAACAGAAGCTCTGACACCACCGTCCTCCATACACTCACCTGTCTTTGTCTCATACAGAGGCTCTGACACCACCGGCCTCCATACACTCACCTGTCTTTGTCTCATACAGAGGCTTTGACACCACTGGCCTCCATACACTCACCTGTCTTTGTCTCAAACAGAGGCTCTAACACCACCGTCCTCCATACACTCACCTGTCTTTGTCTCAAACAGAAGCTCTGACACCACCATCCTCCATACACTCACCTGTCTTTGTCTCATACAGAAGCTTTGACACCACCGGCCTCCATACACTCACCTGTCTTTGTCTCAAACAGAAGCTCTGACACCACCATCCTCCATACACTCACCTGTCTTTGTCTCAAACAGAAGCTCTGACACCACTGTCCTCCATACACTCACCTGTCTTTGTCTCAAACAGAAGCTCTGACGCCACCGTCCTCCATACACTCACCTGTCTTTGTCTCATACAGAGGCTCTGACACCACCGGCCTCCATACACTCACCTATCTTTGTCTCAAACATAAGCTCTAACACCACCGTCCTCCATACAATCACCTGTCTTTGTCTCATACAGAGGCTCTGACACCACCATCCTCCATACACTCACCTGTCTTTGTCTCATACAGAAGCTTTGACACCACCGGCCTCCATACAATCACCTGTCTTTGTCTCATACAGAGGCTCTGACACCACCATCCTCCATACACTCACCTGTCTTTGTCTCATACAGAAGCTTTGACACCACCGTCCTCCATACACTCACCTGTCTTTGTCTCAAACAGAAGCTCTGACACCACCGTCCTCCATACACTCTCCTGTCTTTGTCTCATACAGAGGCTTTGACACCACCGTCCTCCATACACTCACCTGTCTTTGTCTCATACAGAGGCTCTGACACCATCGTCCTCCATACACTCACCTATCTTTGTCTCATACAGAGGCTCTGACACCACCGGCCTCCATACACTCACCTATCTTTGTCTCATACAGAGGCTCTGACACCACCGGCCTCCACACACTCACCTATCTTTGTCTCATATAGAGGCTCTGACACCACTGGCCTCCATACACTCACCTGTCTTACATCACATTGTAGCCTAGAGACAAAGCAGGGATTTTTAAATGCTGGAGACGTTTTATAGCTCCAGTATTGCTGGTGACTGCTTGTGCTGGACGCATTCACTAAGCTCTGGTACCAGTCTGGTACTTACCTGTCTTTGTCGCAGCCGTGTTTTATTTATTACCCACTATATATAGCTATTTGGTGGTGTGCACCTGGGCTATACATAGGATACATTTCTGTACCCTCTGGGGCATTATTTATAGCCTATAATGATAATTAGGACCTTAAGAACTTTGTGGACTATGGCTTATCTGTTTGATTCCTCTCAAGAAACTGTCCTCACTAGAACATACTCCAATAATCAGGAATTGCCTTGTGACCCAGAATGGAAAACTGTAAGAGCAGAGACATAGCTGGAAGCTCCTAGGCCCAGTGCAAAGTCTGTAATGGGTTCCCTACCCACCTTGTACCATTTAGAATAGTGGTATATTTTAAATGTTAAGTGGCCACTTCAGGGTCTTGGGCTTGGTAACCACTGCTACCACTGCACCCCCTATGTGTTAGAGTGATGAATGTTGTGGTGGACAAAAGCTGTCCATGCCTTACACAGATGGGTATGACTGGCCGCCATTTAAAAAGCCCATACACATTACAGGTATGTCAGCCAAATCCACCTATTTCAAATTGTGGGCCTAAGCAGAGAAGCTACACATGTCTAGATGTTTCCATCCAAAGTAAAATAGACTTTTCATGCTAAACCTTCCATTTGAAGCACAAACAAATAATTCCAACCCATTGAGAAAGTCAAGTCTTCTACAAACAGAGGGTGAATGCAACAAGATGGATGTAGAGAGTTTCACAAACCATGAAGAGGCCATTGAGAAGTTTGAAAGACCCAACTAGAAGTTGAGACCTTCTGGAGAAAGAAATCCAACAGATCAAACACCAAGTTAAACCATCATGGACTCGTTGTTATAAAGGACATGTCTATAGATGGACATCCTCAATAAAAATACAGTGTAGCTTGTTAGATCTTCTTCATTGTCTTCTTCGCAACCTGTCCATAGCATTTCCAGTAAAGGTCAATCCCATCCAATGTCTAGAAGTAGGGTGACAACACCAATGGCAGTCATATTGGATGTCACCCAGGATAATTATCCCAGAGATAGACATTATGTGAGAACAAAGTTCACCGGTGACTGTAAACAATAGACAATACATAATACAATAAACAAGCTTCCGTTCACGATTGTCACTTGTCTCATTACTCTACGTCAAGGCCGAATTTCCAGGTAGTAGATCTGAAAGATCATTAAACCCATTGTAGTGTGGTCTCTCTGAACCCAGTAACCGGAGCGGCTAATTGTTTCTAGGTACTTAATTATAACTAGTAGACGTGGAATTTCATCTTTGACAAGTGACGTTTTCTCTGACCACAAAACCAGCCTTGGGCCAAGACGAAACATCAGTGGAGTTTTCCACTGGCAAAAATTCATCGCCCCAAGCTGCGGAAATATAGGGGCAAAAAGTTAAGTAGATGTTGAGGCTTCAGATGCCATAACAAACCAATGAAATAGGAAAATATTGAGTCGAAGGCTGTGGAGCCGGAATCAGAGTCAGTCAACAGTTTTGGGCGAAGAAAAAAGTTACTGACTCCAGCTTGAAAATAAAATTATGAATTATTATATATTATATATTATATTATACAATTTTTATAAATTGATTAGATACATACTTTGTTACATATTTACTTTGTTCTTAATTCAATCATTAGTTTTTCTTCCTAAATTATATGAGGTTGGCTACTTCTGTCTGACCATGGAGTCGGAGTCAGGCTGTGGAAAAATAGAGGAGTTGGAGAGGTTTGGTCTCAGGGCTGAGGAGTCGGTAGGTCAAACCACCAACTACTCCATTTTTCCATAGACTGACTTCTGAACTGACTCCAACTTCTTCACAAACATCTGACAGCCATGGTCAGTCAGAACCAGTAAAGATTCTCTAATTTATTGAAAAGCCAGTAATAGAATTCTTATGAAAGTAAATATGTAACAAACTATACATTAAATCGATTATACAATATTAATAATTGTATAATATAATTAAAAATAATGAATCATTTTATTCTGAACCTGGAGTCAGGGTCGGTAACTCCAGCCAAAATTGGTCCCGACTCCAAATGCAAAGCCCCAATTTAGTCTTGGTCTCTATAGTGACAGTGCTGGTTATATCTATCTCAGAGTCTCCTCTTTTAAGCTGTCCATACATTGCTGCTCAATGGCTACTCCTCCTGAATCCCACCACCCTTAGAAAAGCATGATTGGTTAAGATTTCCATCCCCACCATATACATGCATCCTTGGCTAGATATTGCTGAAGGTGGAGAGGGGAATAAGGTGCTACTAGACACCTCTGGCAGCAGCTTATCTTACTTGGGAGCAAAAGGATCTGCCATGTCCTTCTCTCTCCCAACATCTACCATTGGAAGAAAGTCAAGAGTCCCTCATACACATTAGATGGCTGAGCAGTCTTCTGAAATTAATGGATCGAATGTATATAGTCAGCTTTAGTCCATACAATAAGGAACATTTTTCCACGTGATAGGCCCAAGAGATAACAGCAAGCAACCTGGCATCAGAAACTACTGTAGGTGGAATGTGAAGAAGCAAAGCTGCAGCTATAATGAGCTAAGATCGGCGTACAATGAGATTGCAAGACGATTTGAGGTCGAGGCAAGAAAAGCTTGAACACTTTCCCACCCACAGAAGGTTTAGTCGATCAATGCAAACCATGAGACATTCCTCTGATGCAGACACTCTTTTCAAGAATGACCTAGGTGCCAGTTATGTGTGAACAGGACCATGGCCATTCTCCATGCCAGACAATTACAGCATGGAAACCTGTAGAAGGTATTGTCCTACACCTTTGTGAACCTAGCATAAATTGTTTAGCTCACAGAAAATTTTCCCCTCTCTGGATTGTTTTCCTTCACTGACAGAAAGCAAAAATGTTTAAATTGGTGTAGAATTTACAAAGTTACCAAACTCTTCATTATATACCTCTGTATATTCCAAAGCTCCCCGTCTTCCTCTGTCTACTTTTCCCCCAGCCCTAAATACATGACGACACCCAAATATATCTCTCTGGACCAGACATTACCTCCCTGTTGTCCAGAGTCCCAGAATGTCTAGCAGCCGTAGCCTCCTTTCTCTCCTCCCGCTTTCTCGAACTCAACATGGAGAAAACGGAGTTCATAATCTTCACCCCTCAACGCACGGCCCCCTTACCTTACCCATCTATCAAAATTAATGGAACCACACTCACCCAAGTCCCACAGGCCCGCTGCCTTGGGATAACCGTAGACTCTGACCTATCCTTCAAGCTGCATATTCAAACCCTCAACACCTCCTGCCGCCTCCAACTCAAGAACATCCACCGAATCCGCTCCTTCCTCACCCCTGAAACTACAAAGATGCTAGTTCACGCCCTCATAATCTCCCGCCTAGACTACTCTAACACCCTTTTCCATGGCCTCCCAGCTAACACTCTCGCTCCCCTCCAGTCCACCTTAAACTGTGCTGCTCACCTAATACACCTCTCCCCTGTTCTTCATCGGCCACTCCCCTCTGCCAATCCCTTCACTGGCTATCAATCGCCCAGCGAATAGAGTTCAAATTACTAATGCTGACATACAAAGCCGTCCACAGCCTGTCCCCTCCATATATCTCCGACCTTTTGTCTCTATCCCTCTTCCCTCATAGATTGTAAGCCCTTGCGGGCAGGGCCCTCTATCCCACTGTGCCAGTTGGTCTCTGTTAGCATTATCTGTTTTCCGTATCTGGTGTACCGTATGTAAATACGCAAATATAAAGCACCATGGAATTAATGGTGCTATATAAATAAACAATAATAATAATAATAGTTGCCAACTCTCCTAGATTTTCCAGGAGGCTTCCAAGAAATGAGGAGAAATTCCAGGCTCATGGAAAGATTGGCAAATCTGTCAGGTGCCCAACAGCCCTGGATGGTAAGTCTCGACTTGGCGTCTGAGATAGCGCTGCATACAATGGTAGAGCAGGGAGCTGTTAGTTCCCTGCTCCATTATTCAACCTGTGATCCCTGTTAACTGCAACTTGAGTACTACTTTTAATTTTAATGGCATGATGCCTGTATGGGGCCCACTGGAGGGGGCGGGGCAATATACAGTGGGGGGGGGGCACAAAGGGGGACATTATACTGTGTGGGCACCAATAAGAAGCATTATACTGTGAGAAGGAATTATAATGTTTGTAGCACACTATGGGGGGCATTATACTGTGTGGAGACCACTCTGAGGACATTGTACTAAGTTCCAGTCTCTAGGGGACATGATACTGTGTGGAGGGTTACTAGGGATCACCATAAAGTGAGGGGGACACAATACTGTGTGTGTGTTGGTTGGGTGGGGGGCAGGGATTGGGTAGGACCAAAGGGGATATGGGCAGGACAAGGGGCTCGTGAACTACAATGAATGATAAAATTGCTATCAGGCTAGGCAGATAACTAGACAGAGATGAGGTCAATGTGCATAAAAGCAAAGCATTCTGGGATGTCCGTTCAATATATTGTTTAAACAAAGATAAGATCAAAAGTCAGGTCTACAGTATATGAAACAGTCACGAGAAAAAGAAAGTCCACCCACATATAACCAGAGGAGATAAATCCAAGCTCAGGTGAAGAACATCACACAACAGATTCCACCGGCTCCTTATTTACTTAATAAAAAATATAGTCAAAATGGAAAGGTCTGAAAAACTAAGTGCCCCCCACCATGAATATCTTGTAGAACCACCTTTACAGCAATAACTTGTACCAATGGTTTTCTGGGTGACTTTATCAGTCTCCTGTATGAATGTTCAAGCTCTCGTAAGGTCCAACCTCAGCATTTCTATTGGCTTGGTTTCTGGACATTGACTCGGCCATCACAACATTGTGATTCTTTTCTTTGCTAACCATTCTCTTGTAGATTTGCTGCTGTGCTCGAAGTCATTGTCCTGTTTCATGACCTAGTTTTGACCAGGCTTTAGTTGTTGGGTAGATGACCTCACAAGTGTTGGGTAGATGGCCTCACAAGTGACTCTAGAATACTTTTCTATAAAGAAGAGCTCATGGTTGACTCAATGACTACAAGGTCCAGGTCCAGAAGCAACAATACAAACTCAAATCATCCCCCTCCACTACCATGCTGGGCAGCTAGTATGAGGTGTTTGTGCTGATATGCTGTGTTTGGTAGAATGATGGACTTCAAATTGTTTGGAAATGACCTTATAACCCTTCCCAGATTGATGGGTAGCAAAAATTACTTTGCTGATGTCTTTCCTCCTTGGCACTGTGTTAACACATGACTGAAAGATCTAGACCAGCAAACTGCCAAAACTTCTGCTTTAGCAATGGTGGTCACATTTGCTGATGCTCAATTCATTAAGGGCATTTGATAAGCAGGACTGGGCGGCTACTTAACCTCTTAATTCCTATGAAAGCAGAAGGGTTGTACTTAACATCTCACACTACTTCTGGTGTAATTGCTTATGTGTTGTTGCTCATCTGAGGTTGGATTTACCTAATATGTAAAAGCAGAGAATTCAAAGAGGGTGGACATTGTTTTCCTCATGACTGTGTTTTGTACTTATTATCATGATGTCACCCACCCTGACTCACAGAAACATAGAATCACTGAGGAGAGATGGTAGATATAGCGCCCCCTTCCCGCTCCATCTAGCCTACCCTTATATTATTACATTTTACCTTAGGATAGACATGTCTATCCCCGGCCATGCTTATATTCACTTAACTGTACATTTCACAACTACAGCAGCTGTAAGTTTGTTCCAAACCTCAACTACTCTCTTAGTGACATAATATTTCCTGACATTGCTTCTGACCTTCCACCCCAACTAATTTCAGATTGTGCCCCCTTATTCTTGTGTTCTTCCCTCCTGAATCTTATATATACCTTTAACATATGCACAATGAGGAGGTAAGAAACCAGCAGGGTGCAAAAGTACTCTCTCTCTCTCTCTCTCTATATATATATATACAGTATGGAGAGGTAACCTACCTCACATGTGCCTCATTACACTATATATACAGTATGGAGAGGTAACCTACCTCACGTGTGCCTTATTACACTATATATACAGTATGGAGAGGTAACCTACCTCATATGTGTCATTACATTATATATACAGTATGGAGAGGTAACCTACCTCATATGTGTCTTATTACATTATATATACAGTATAGAGAGGTAACCTACCTCATGTGTGTCTTATTACGCTATATATACAGTATGGAGAGGTAACCTACCTCACGTTTGCCTTATTACATTATATATACAGTATAGAGAGGTAACCTACCTCATGTGTGTCTTATTACACTATATATACAGTATGGAGAGGTAACCTACCTCACGTGTGCCTTATTACACTATATATATACAGTATGGAGAGGTAACCTACCTCATATGTGTCTTATTACATTATATATACAGTATAGAGAGGTAACCTACCTCATGTGTGTCTTATTACACTATATATACAGTATGGAGAGGTAACCTACCTCACGTGTGTCTTATTACATTATATACAGTATGGAGAGGTAACCTACCTCACATGTGTGTTATTACACTATATACACAGTATGGAGAGGTAACCTACCTCATCTGTGTCTTATTACATTATATATACAGTATACAGAGGTAACCTACCTCACGTGTGCCTTATTACACTATATATACAATATAGAGAGGTAACCTACCCCATGTGTGTCTTATTACACTATATATATGCAGCATGGAGAGGTAACCTACCTCATCTTATTATAAAGCAGACCCTTTATTAGGTTTCCGTTTCCTGGTCTCTTCCCAGTATTAGGGTCACCGCTGTAGGGTTAATAGCCACCACAGCTTTCCAGGACCTCATCTTCCATATGGTTACCTACCTAATTTTCTTGGTTTCCTCTATAGTCTGCCTTCTTCCTTAGCATTGGACCACAAGTGGTCATTTCTTCTTCATCTTTCATCCACCCCCCACACCTTGTTCAACCATGAGAGAACCTTAAACCCTCAAAACCAGACATATCCTTAAATATTGATGCAACAAAACTCCTCAAAAACATTAACAGCCCCCAACCCCAAGCATGGATGATTTTCTAACCCTCAAAGTGGAATAACTCTCAAGTTACAAAATCTTCAACCTTGACTGGTCCATCAAATCTTAACTGTAGATGGCTTCAGTACCCTCAACCATAAATGTCCCAATCCACCATCAAAACATATATAACCCCAAGAACACTCACCCCTCAGAACAACTCACCAGACAGAGCCAGCAAAGATGGAAAGTCTCGACAGTTGTACACTCCTGTGGAGTCGGTGGCGCAGCTCATCCAGAGGTTCTCGAATAAGGTGGACGTTGTGATGACGTTCCCGTCCACAGTTGACACTCGCCAGTTGGCATTAAAGAGCGTAATCCCCAACATGATGGAGCCTGTGACCCCAAAGAAGAATCCTACTGTCTCCACAACGGCGGACATCTCTGTAGGCGGCTGGAAAGATGTAGTTGAAATGGAAAGAGTCTTGTTTTTGGTGGTCTACCATCCACGTTGACAGATATTGACCACCTCTGGTCTTTGTTTAGGTCTGACCTGCTTTGCTGACCTCTAATGATCTGTTTTAGGCTCCTATGACCTTTTCCTCTTTTTGTCAATAAACTTTCAGCTCTGTAACACTGACCTTTTTGCTCCTATTGACTTATTTTTTGCCTCAACCTCTGGTTCTTCTGTCCCTCAAACCTCTAGTCTAGTCATAGACTCCCTGGCTGTCAAGTCAGCTGCTGTCATACAGAGCAAGTGGAGATGTTCTGTTTCCCAGCTCTGCTACACAGAGAACAGCTATGTGAAGGTGTGTAAGCCCCGAGCTCCTCCTCAGCATTCTCTTACACCACACCTATAGGAGACAACAGCTGATACAGAATGCTCTGCAGTACACCGATACGTTGTACCTGTGCTGCATACGACTCATAGGTGTGGAGAGATCAGTCTATAAGAATGTACGTACACTTTATCTCTGCATACTCTGTTTTCTCTTGCCTTAGGCAATATGTACACACTACTTAATTTAGCAATCATGTCCCCACCAATACGTGACACTCCACCTCCATTACAATGCATTACATTGAGCACAGGCAACAGGCATTCAGAATGACTTCTACCTTGTAGTCATGAGCATGGCCGGGCTTAGCTATGTATGACCTGTCTGCCTGTCACATAAGGGGGAGCACCATGGTGCACAATTGTCTACAGGCTGCTCCAATGTGAGCCAGTACTGCTGAGTATTGACTGATGGGCCACTGACCCTACCCAGTGCCCACCACTCCGGCACTCATTGACCTGTCTGTAATCTGAACTGTGGCCATTTATTGCCCCTCTAGTGTTCTATGACAAAGGGTCCTAAAGGGGCAGTAAATGGCAAACGGGCATAAAGGAGGCACTGAACAAAAGGATAGTTAGGGGAAATTCCTATGGCTGCATTTTTGCAGTGGAATCTACTGCAAAAAGTCCACCTTCATGTCAGTGGGTGGCAGACATTTCATTTTCTGCTCAAACCTCCTATTGAAATGAATAGGAACAGAAGTTCTGCTGATGGTAGGAAGATTTCTTTGGCGGATTTTGCATGGCAGTTTCCGACGCAAAATCTGCCATGCAAACCTATCTTTAGGCCTCCTGCACACTGATAGACTCAAATTTTTGAGACTCTATTATGGTTGCAAATCCCATTCACACGTTTGGTTTTATGACCTGAACTTGCAACATCTAAGGATCTATTATACAGTAAGTTCTGAAGTCCAAACGGGATTGCGCTTGTAATACATGGGTCTCGTGCAGGCAGCCTAAAGAGGGAATAAGCGGCAAATGCCCACAATACATAATGATTGTAAATGGAGTGGGGGCACCAAAGGGCAATCCTGCACAGGGCACCCTGTAGCCTAAGGCCGACCCTGGTTCTGGGTGTCCACCATAAATGCCACAGTAGGGTGAGGAATGATTAGTCCTCATTCAATAATTGGGAAATTGGGTTGTGGCAGAATCCAAAACAATAGGGACCCCCAGAAATCAGGAAAGCAGGGGTCCCACTGTATGAATGAAGCGGTATGATCACTGCTCCATTTACTTGTATGGGACTGACTGAGACAGTCATGGATGGCATTTGACTGGTTGCATATAAGAAAATAGAGCAGTGATTACACATGTACTATTGCTCCACTAACACAGAAATCTCACGAACCCCAATTCGTGTGATCATTGGGGGTCCCAGCAGTTGCACCCTAAATGACCAGACTCTTATCAGCTATCCTGTGGATAGGGGATAAGTATTGTTTGTGAGAAGATCCATTTACAGCTATGGATACATGGCAGTTTTGGTCACAAATCCCATCACACGCCCAAAGATTGTTGTGTTACCTTACAACTCTTACACATTGCAAACCCATGGATACTGCGACCTCAACCTCCAGTTGCAAAAAAAATCCAATATCCTCGGGGTTACAATGGAACTCTGTTCCATGAAGGGGGAACGGTAATCTATAGTTACAAAATGGGAAGATACAGCCAAAATCACTGTGTCGCCCTACCTTAAGTGTATGGTCTAAAGAATTGTGGCTTCTTCTACCAAAAGATCCATCTTATTCACATTCACTACAATGAAGCTGAACTGTATGTTTTTGCATGGAAAATACAGTGGTTATCATAGGGCACTAACTCAGGACTCTGTTTAAAGGGGTCTTCCAGGCTTAAAGCATACAACTTTTGATAAATGAATAGTACAGGTGAATATAAGAAACTTGGTAATAGATCTTATTAAGGAGATGTTTCCTTCACCAATTTTTAAGCTGTTCTTCTTCTCGTCATCTTCATTCTGACTGCTTGTTTACATTATATCCGTCTCCATATTCAGCCTCACACATAATAACTCTATGGAGCAGGGAGGGGTGGAGTAGGATTCTCCTACCAGCTGGTTAATTGCCTTATTGCCTCATACTAGTAGCCTCTTATCTACAAACCTAGTAGTGTTAAATGAGTCTAGAATAGCAGAGTGGAGAAGCAGCAACTCTATAGGGAGTCTTTTCTATCCTCCCTCTCCACTACATAGACTAATATGTAGAAAGTAATTGTCTGAAAAGTGGAGAAGAAAACAGATTTCTTTATTACGACATATTGCAAAGTTTCTTATATTCACCTGTACTATTCATTTATGCAAAGTTGTTTATACACTTTAATAATTATTGACTTGATACCAGGGAACCTTGGCGATCAGCTGTTTGAAGAGGCTGCAGCCTTTGCGTGAGCACTATGGCCTCTTCACGACTTACCGAGCACAGTGCCGTGCATTTGTATAGTGGCTGTGCTTGGTATTTTGCATCTCAGGACATTCATTTAAATGGGACTGAGTTGTGAATGGGCCATGTAACTGATGACCAAGATATCACATGGCCTGTGAACTGGCCCATGACCATGATGTCACATTGCCTGTGAAGTGGTCTAAAGTTTTAAAAAGCTGATCCATTGTGGGTCCTAAGTGTCTGAGCCCACTAATCTTCAGTTGATGACCTATGCTAAGGTTAGGTCATAAATTAATAAGTCAAAGAAAACCCCTTTAAAGAGGACCTTTCACCTACTCCAACTCATTGTATCCTTCAATAGGCGCCATTTCACTGATTCTGGCACAGTTGGAACTTCATCTGTAACCCCCACCATTCCTGAGCAATCATTTCTGTTAGTTTCAGAACAATTGTGCTCTCTACAGTCAGGTGGGCGGTCCCTGACTTTCTGTTCCAGCCTAGGACTTCCCACCTGTCAGTAGACAATGTAATTGTGCTGAAACTAACAGAAATGATTGCTCAGGAATGGTAGGGGCTAGAGAAAAAATTCTGTGCCAGAATCAGTGGAGCAGAGGCTAATGAAGGATGCAAAGAGTTGGAGTTGGTGAAAGATCCTCTTTAATTAGGATTGTTGGAAATAGAAACCTTCTCTTTGAAGGACTTGGTTGTCCATGTATGTCACAATCAATGTGAAGTAACCCCCAGAAAGGAGGTTGGGCAGCTTATCATTGACAGGCTTACCCCTACAAATGGGCTTCTGGTAGATGTACAGTACAGTAACTAATAGGCTGATGTTCAGACACTAACTAGAACCATTATATTCCTAGCTGCCTCCACTTACATCTCCAGTCTGTGCCACTCATTGCTTGCCCATCCACCACACAATATAAGCTTCTCTCTCATCTACAAAGCTCCCCATAGCGCTGATCCTCCCCATAGCGCTACTCCTCCCCATCTCTGTCTACCACTCCAATTGTCTTCTCTGTTCTGCCAGTAACCTAAGACTAACATCTTCTGTAGTCCAGTCCTCCAACTCTTCAGGACTTCAAGTTCAAAATGGGCCTGAATGACTTTTAGAACATCACATGTTATGGCAACTAGAAATTTTTTGGGATAGGATTAGTGATGAGTGAATTTCTCAAAAGTTCGATTCAAAGTTCCAAAAAAATTTGCTTCGATCCGAATTACTTTGCAACGAATAAACAGCTATTTCCGGCCTGCAGAGAGCCAGGGTGGGCGGCAAAATGGCGGAGGCCCTTGAATGCCGCGGTCATGTTGCTCTCTCTCTCCAGCACGGAGAAGTTTTATTCATGTAGAAGGATCTGCTAACAAGCAAAGACAATCACATCACTAGAGAACATCATGTGACCGTCTGCTGTCACAAAGGTCCTTACTAAATATTCATTACCGCGAAGCATCAGGAAATCCGGAATTGTGGCGAATCGAAGATTTCCTGAAACTCGGATCGAATTTCACTTCTGCAGAATCCATTTGCTCATCTCTAGTTAGGATGTTGATCTAGGGACAGATTGCCATATTTGGATTCAGGAAGGAATTTTTTTCCTCTGACAGGTCAATTGTAATCGCCCTAATGTTTTGCCTTAATCTGGATCAACTCGGAAGTTGGACTTGATGGACTTGTATCTTTATCGGACCTTATCTACTATGTCCCCAAATATTGATGGGATTTACATTTCTCTTTTCTTCATTCACTTCATTTTGTTAATTGACAAAAATAAACTATTAACCCTTCTATTTCTAAAAGCATTCTTACATTGTAGCATTTTTTCTATCCCTGCCTAAAAGTTTTACACAGTACTATACATATTTTGATGTGGATGGTTCTCCAACTTTACTTGAAGGAGCAGATCTCATGCACTCACTGTAGTGAAGCCATTGTGGTTCTGTTCTGAAGATTACGACTCCGTTACCCTATGGAACACAACTGTAGACACATACTGTTCTGCAAATATTGAACTGGCAGCCTCAGTTCTGCAGGTGTCCAAAGTCTACAGCTTCACAGCGTATATAGCCGGGCATGGTGGAATGGATCTTTCCTATTAATAGAATTTGAGAGATAGTATAGTTTCGACTGAGCACGTGAATACCAGGATGGGTAATGTTTTTCTTCCCAGTTTCAATAGCCAGGGAAAAAAAATTCTAAAATTTTATAAGTATATTAAACTGTCATAGAAATTACAGTTGGAGTCAACTTTATTGCATTTTCAGTCCTACGTCTTAGGTGAGCTTTTATAACTCATTTAAGGCTCAAGATCTAAAGCAAGCCTTGGCCTCAAAACGTCCCATTCTCACCATTCTCAATATACATTTTTTTTTTCTTTTTAAGGCCAGAACCAGTAAAAAAAAAAATGATGCTATTCTGAAGCTCCACTTTTGATTCTCATCTTGACAAACATAAATGGCTGGGAACGCCCAGATAACCATTTGCTGGATGCAGCAATGACCCGATTTAGCCATTTCCTGTATGTTGAGACAGGGGCAGTAAATGGAGCAGTGGGAATCTGGGCAGTGTCGAGACAGCAGCTGTGTTAGATCCATGTGGGATTGGTGAGATTAAGGGCTGGTTCACATCTGTGTTCGGTTTCCATTCGGGGAGTCCGCTTGGGGGTCCCCTCAAACGGAGACCTATATGCATAGAAAAGCGGTTTACCTAAGGAAACCTGCGGACCCCATAGACTATAATGGGGACCGTGTGGTTTCCGCACCAAACATGTGGAAATATGCGGAGAGGAAAGTGCTGCTTGCGTGCGGAAACCGACCGGAAACCATACGGGCCCCATTATAGTCTATGGGGTCAACAGGTTTCCTTAGGTAAACCGTTTTTCTAAGCGTATAGGTTTCCATTCAGGGGGTCCCCAAGCGTAGTCCCTGAACGGAAACTGAACGCAGATTTGACACTGCTATTATTTTTTTACCCACGCTAGCCCTTTATTTGAGAAAAAAATATCCCCCAGACAACTTTTTTAATGGGTTATTTCTCTAATACTCTAACCACTACATCTTTATATGTTCACGGGTACTTACAGTAGCTGAACCTAGAACTTGAGTTGTCAAGAGTCAGATCTCAGATTTTATAATTACAACTGCTTTTACCCTGGTTCTGACCTCATCATTGGTGACCTGGACAGTTGACCCTGCTGCCTGGCACTAATATCTGGCCTGATCCTGACCTCTGGTTTCAAGCTGATGCATCTTGTATTCATGTCGTCTGCTGTGTTGAAGTACTGGGGCCAGCTAAGTAACTGTAAATGTAATAGACTATTTATATAAAGAGGATTTTATAAGAGGGAATAACCCATTTAGTTTGGCAACTGAACCATCTTGGTCAACAAGACTACCAAATGAATTATTCCGACCCTCAACCCAAACCATGGACTCCACTACCTGCAACAACCCATTGATCTCAGACTTGATAATTACAACTGGTTTTACCCCGGTTCTGATTAGAGATGGGTGAACCCCTCAGGATTTTTTTCTGTCTCGGCTTGGTGGGCTCAGATAATTTTTGGGTATATCAAGTTTGCTATAAACCCCACCTTAAATTGGCTTAAAACATAGCATAGAACACTCTTAGGGCTCCTAGGAACCTATCTATAAAACATAGTGTAGAACACTCTTAGGGCTCCTAGGAACCTATCTATAAAACATAGTGTAGAACACTCTTAGGGCTCCTAGGAACCTATCTATAAAACATAGTGTAGAATACTCTTAGGGCTCCTAGGACTAGATCTATAAAACATCATGTAGAACACTCTTAGGGCTCCTAGGAACCTATCTATAAAACACTAGAGGAAGGACCCGGCTTCGCACAGGTATATTTCATTTTTTGTTTGTGTAGTGACCCCATAAGAATTGGCCAGTTTTGCACTTGACATCCAGTATGGCAGTCCAGTATAGGTAGTATATTTATGGCTGTGTTGCTATGGAAACCTGGTAAATGAAATGTGAACTTACATTGGCTAATACACGTCATATGACTGAATATTTAAGGACCTGTGAACTGCTATTGACTCATACAGGACATAAATAGCTTGGTTGCTATGGAAACCTGGTGTAAAGCTGTGTGTATGTCAAGACTGAAACTGCAATTTTCCATTGGTCCATAAGTGTCATGTGATCATGTGCATCTCAGTTTGGATATCAGTGAAAAACCTGCGATCGGTTGTTATGGAAAACCTGGAGTAAAGCTGTGTGTATGTGACCTTGTGTAACAGTGTCATCCACAGCGCCCTGCCCCTTTAAAGCTGACCTACAGCAGTGAAGAAAAATGGCTGGGTTGTTATTGAAACCTGGAGTGCAGCTGTGTGCATGTGGCTGACAATGCTTTGTCAGATTGGAGATGGGCTTGGGTCTGCTGGGGAGTTTCAGCAGCTCGCTGTTGTCTGTAACATACCTTATCAGATTGGAGACAGGCTTGGGTCTGCTGAGAGTTTTCATTAGCTTGAGCAGCAGCCATGCGTTTTGCTGCAGGGGACATGAGTAGTTTAAAAAACATTTCAATTTATAAGAATGCTGAAATCCAGTATGGCAGTCCAGTCAGTGGCGTAAATACCGGTTTAGCAGTGGTGGCAGCTGCCACAGGGCCCGGGACATTAGGGGACCCGGCGGGCCTCTGATGTTTTGTTTTTTTTTTAACACCAGCAGGTAACGGGCCCTATTTACTTACCGATCCCCACTCCTGCTCACGGCCGCCTGCACTTCACCTTCTGTAGAGGAGGCTGTGAGCAGGAGTGGGGATTGGTAAGTAAGGCCTGTGGGCCGTGAACCCCACAATCACTGCTATCATTATACTCTGGGGTCTTTTCAGCAGACTTCGGGCCTCCTTGGTGGCGTCCCAGATGTCGGTGGGCCAGTCCGACGTCATTATGCGTTGCGATACATGCCTGGCTCACGTGACATCTGGTCCAACATTGAAGAAGTAGCGGGAAGTGCGCATAATACTATATGAAGGGGCCACTATGATACTGTGTGCAGGGGCCACTATGGGGCAGAATACTGTGTGCAAGGGCCACTATGGGGCCTAATAGTGTATGCAGGGGCCACTATGGGGCATAATAGTGTGTGCAGAAATGCAGTTTGTGTGCGTGGGGGGGTTGCCGGGGGTGGGGGTCCCATGTCAAATGTTCGCCTTGGGGCCCTGCCATTGCTAGTTACGCCACTGAGTCCAGTATAGGTACAGTCTATTTATGGCTGTGTTATTATGGAAACCTGGTAAATTAAATGTGAACTTATATTGGCTGATACACGTGATATGACAGAATATTTAAGGTCCTGTGAACTGCTATTCACTAAGGGTGGGTTCACACCTGCGCTTCAGTCCGTCCGTTGCCAATCCAAGTGAAAATCTCGGCGAACGGGATTGGCATCGGATACAGACAGGTCAGTGACGCATTGGTTAAAAACCCATTCATTTGAATGGGTTTTTAAAGCAATGCGAGGGTGTCCGATTGCACCCTCTGCGCTGCGAATCCTTTTTTTTTCGTCAGAAACAAAGTCGGACATGCAGGACTTCGTGTCCGAGGAAAAAAAATGGTTTCGCAGGGCAGAGGGTGCAATCGGACACCCTCGCATTGCTTTAAAAACCCATTCAAATGAATGGGTTTTTAACCAATGCGTCGCTGACCTGTCTGTATCCGATGCCAATCCCGTTCACTGAGATTTTCTCTCGGATTGGCAACGGACGGACTGAAGCGCAGGTGTGAACCCACCCTAATACAGGTCATACATAGCTTGGTTGCTATGGAAACCTGTGTGCCTGAGGAGAGTATGGGGCATAATAGTGTGTGCAGGAATGCAGTTTGTGCAGGGAGGGGGGGTCCCATGTCAAATGTTCGCCTTGGGGCCCTGCCATTGCTAGTTACGCCACTGAGTCCAGTATAGGTACAGTCTATTTATGGCTGTGTTGTTATGGAAACCTGGTAAATTAAATGTGAACTTATATTGGCTGATACACGTGATATGACTGAATATTTAAGGTCCTGTGAACTGCTATTCACTAATACAGGTCATACATAGCTTGGTTGCTATGGAAACCTGTGTGCCTGAGGAGAGTAAGCGCCTGCGAGCTGTTATTGGCTGATAAGGGACATGTGACCGTGTGTATGACAGTTGGAATATGAGTGAAAGACTTGCAGGCTTGTATAGACTAATGCTGGTCATTTTTTGGGAATACTGTACCTCAGGAACGGTACGTCCAAGAGAGCTGAGACCCAGTCTATAATATTCCCGGACACCTGATGTACATGTGTGCCAAATTTGGTGAGGATCGGTCCAGTCGTTTGGTCACGCATAAAGAACAGACAGACAGACAGACAGGAACTCATTTTTATATATATAAGAGATAGTGTAGAATACTCTTAGGGTTCCTAGGAACCTATCTATAAAACATAGTGTAGAATACTCTTAGGGCTCCTAGGAACCTATCTATAAAACATAGTGTAGAACACTCTTAGAGCTCCTAGGAACCTATCTATAAAACATAGTGTAGAACACCCTTAGGGCTCCTAGGAACCTATCTATAAAACATAGTGTAGAACACTCTTAGGGCTCCTAGGAACCTATCTATAAAACATAGTGTAGAACACTCTTAGGGCTCCTAGGAACCTATCTATAAAACATAGTGTAGAACACTCTTAGGGCTCCTAGGAACCTATCTATAAAACATAGTGTAGAACACTCTTAGGGCTCCTAGGAACCTATCTATAAAACATAGTGTAGAACACTCTTAGGGCTCCTAGGAACCTATCTATAAAACATAGTGTAGAACACTCTTAGGGCTCCTAGGAACCTATCTATAAAACATAGCGCAGAATACTCTTAGGGCTCCTGGGAACCTATCTATAAAACATAGTGTAGAACACTGTCAGGGCTTCTGAGAAACTAATTCCCCAGTTTCTAGTTCTCTAAAACAAAAACAGCCTAAGTTATGTCAAAGTGAAAAAGTGATGATATTGTACTCTGGGGTCATACATCATCATGACGCTTGGTGTTCCCGGGCCAATGACGTCACAGAAGAGCACTGGACATCACCAGAAGGCCCAAAAGAGGTGAGGGAAGGTGAGTATGAATGATTTTTTTTTTTTTTTTTTCGCCTCCCCTGGGCCTCCAAGTATTATATTCTGAAGAGACCCGAAGTATAATGCGGCGTTTATTTTAGTATTTTAGTTGGCCTGAGATAAATCTATATTTGTTTGGTTTTGCAAAAAAGAAAAGAACAGTTTGGAATATTCGGGTCGAACCTGGCTCAGTACAAACTGATTCACCCATCTCTAGTTCTGACCTTATCATTGATTACCTGGACAGTCGATCCTATTGTTTGACATTTGGCCACATCATGACTTTTTATTTCTACCTGATACATCTTATGATGGTATTACTGAACTCAGTGTTAGACAGAGGTTCCCTGGGTCCACCAGATAAAAATACTCTGGGGTCTAGGAGTGAAACTATAGGAGGCTGAGAGATAGCAGTCGCTACTAGGCCCTGGACACAGGGGGCCCCAAGGGTCTCTTTGCCACATAAAATATACCACTATTCTAAAAAGGCAAAATTTAGGTAGGAGCCCCATTACAGAGTTTGCATCAGGACCCAGGAGCTTCAAGCTACACGTCTACTGGGGGCTCACCCTCTTACAAGCCTGAGAAAATAGACCATAGTACCTATAGTATTGGGTACACCAACAGTGTGACTGGTCCTGGTACAGCATCTCAGTCTATTAAAATCAATGGTTGAGCTGCAGTACCAGGAACAGTCACACTCCTAGAGATGTCATATCGCCCATCAATACATTTCCCTGTTAAACCTCTTCTCTTTCTCTGGACTTCTGCACCACATAACTTGGTGACACTCAGAAATATAGGATAAGAGCTACAACAACTAAAGACAAGATAGTACTTACTATATAAGATCATAGTTCAAAGTCCCAGCAGTAATATTGCAGATTACTCAGAAGTTTATCTGTGTATACAAGGCAGTGACGGTGTCTTCAGTATGATCATAAGTGACGGTGTCTTCAGTATGATCAGGAACGCAGGTATCGACGACTGAATTCATTAGTTACTGGGAATATGCAAGACCAAAAACCTGCTAGAAGGTTTCAAGACTGCACTAAGAAATGCATAGGCAATATTTAGTGAATGACCTGTTACATAGGTGATGTTCACCATGTCTATCTTATAATCCATTGCGCACCCTACATTTGTGTCCCAGAAGAAGCAATAATAATAAAACATACCTCAACCATATGATTAAGTCCTTGAAATGACAACCAATGTCGTCATAAAATTATGATTGTGAGCCTGGTGACAGTTTCTAGATTTAGTTTCTGGACAGCTTTTGGACTTGGTTCTCATTTCGGTTCTCCATGGGTTATTTGATGGCATCATGTATGATTACTAGCCCCATAAAGGGTTCAGGAGCAGAGTTAGCAAAGTGGACAGTCATAGCCAGGGTAGCAGGTAGAGCAGATGTTATGGGCACCAACAGCCAGTTGGGCCAACCATAGATTATAGGTGAGGTGCAGTTAGTAATTGATGATGATAGGGCGAGTGAAACGAAGAAGTCGTCAGAGGAATTTCAAGTAAATTTTGGGGGTTGAGAGGAGAGGAGACCTATGGTTACTTATTATATCCTTGGTCATAGCCCACTGGACGTCTGGTTTCACTTTGGTCTGGATGGCATGTCCAGTGCTTGACTCCACAGTAAGTAATCTCCTTAGAACCAGAAATAGCAAAGTTAACAGTTAGGGCTAGGTAGCAGGAAGAGCAGCTAGTATGGATCACACCAGTGAAACTGGAAAAGCCAGGGAGGGTAATGGGTAGGGTAAGATTTTTTTTTAAAAAAAGGGATACTCATCTACCCCCGATCCTCTGTTGTGGAATTGGGTCCCACATTCCATTCCATTCCCCCACTGGTGGGACTGGAAGTGAATGGGCTCAGGTGTCTGCTGCGGCCTCAGAAATCATATGTTGCATACTAGTGATGTATAAGCAATGACATTACCCCGTATCCAACAAGTGACCACTGAGGCCAGTGATTGGCCACAGCTGTCACCTGAGCCCCTTTATTTCCACACATGCCACAATGGAGGACCGTGGATAGGTAATTATTCCTTTCCTTTTTTGTTAACCCCTGACCCACGGGTTTTCCAATTTTACTGGAAACCTCTTTAAGGAAAGCCACCTTCAAAGTTTAGGCCGATAGAAACCCCCAGGGTTAAGGTTCTCCCCGTCAAGTTATGGCAGAGTGCACTATACATAACCAAATATGCAATGCCTGGCTCCATCTGCACAGAGAAACCAGTCAGCAAAAGAAGGTGTCACACTGCTAGATATCAGGAACATAGGTACCTACACTAGTGGTGAAACTGCCTCCTCCATATGACATATCACTCTACCGCTCTCTTCTGAGCTTCTCAAAACAGGGTGCTCAATGTGCCAAAACAATGTATGGTGATAGTGCTATAATCTCTGGGCAATAAGTGACATCAGTAAGTCTAAGAGGTAGGGAAGGAGGCCCATATTATTCTGGAGGTGGCCTATGGTACATATCTGCCATTGAACCTTGATTTTTTCCAAATACCTACTACGTATCTTCCTACATCTTGGTAGCACCACCAGTCACCTCATCATGACAACGGTATGTGTGGACTTGGCCTTTCAGATTACTTCTGCTCTTGTTGCTCCTCTTGGTAATACTTTACAATATGAGATGTTCATTAATGAACAAGAAGTTTGTATCTGAACCAAAGTTATGTAATTATCTCATGACCTCAACATCAATAGGACCAACATTTTCCTGAGCTGTATTCTTAAAGCAACGAGATAGCAGCCAAATCATGGTTTAGACAATGGGACCTTCGGTACATATAGATGTCACAATTAATCTCCTTACCTATTGTTCCAAGAACAGCTGGTAATTTAAGCTGTGAATAGAAGTTTAAGAAATATTTGGCTCTTTCACAATGTAAAGAGATTTGTAACAAAATTCTAGAGCAGCTGTTTTCGCAGGTGGAAGGAAGCATTGTGTCTGGTCAATAACCAGCCAAGACCTGGAGAGCTTGAAATCATGAGTCACGGTAACTGGATGTTATTCAAGATCTATCAGATCAATGGCTCAGAAAATATGGATGATAAAAAGGCACAGTACAAAAAACAGAGTACAGTAGGATGTAAGAGGCAGACAATGTCACCAACGGCTTGACACAGCTAGACCAAAGCATGGCGAGTAGGAATTCCTTAGCCTGTTATATGACTTGTGTGCAAGACGCAGGAAATGAACCCATGAACAAATATCCCTAGGGTGAAGACTAGGGTACAATACAGAGATCTGAACCAGAATGTGAACGTTACTGAGGCTTAGAAATGGACCATAAGTTGAGACCATCAATAGAACTTGGAGAAGGAACCAAATCTCCAGCCAACCATCTTGGAACCAGAAATCCTAAATTAATTTTTTCCCCATTTGTAAAGCAGCTACAGATTGTCCACAAATTCATTAGCTTGGTTGTACTATACTTTAAGAGGCCCTTTTGCACGGCAGAACCTGCCACTGATTTTAAGGAGAATTCCACTCCAAAATCAGTGGCAGATTCCGTCCTGATGGAAAACTATGAGAGGCCAAACTCAGAGCAGGATGCTGAAAAATGAAGCATCCTGCTCGATCTTGCCGCAGAGTCCATGGCTCGAGACTCCCGACTGATTAGACTTATCTGGTCGATTCATCTGCCGCGGGGAGTCCGAGGATGCAAATGGAGAGGAATCTGAGGCTTATGTCTGCCTCAAATTCCTCTTCATTACTTGCCATGTGAACAAATCCTAAATTAATGGGACTGAGCAGCAGCATTGCCATGTGACCAATGGACATGATGTCACTTCCTGAGAACAAGAAAGCAGCCGTGTTTTCTAATCTTGGATAACACTTTTAAGCCACCATAGACTAGGCTCAGTATGGCATATCAACAATGGTGAGCAGCCAGGCAGAGGTAGACACAAATATCCCAGACACCTTACTTCATAGAACACCTACATCATATTTGCAAATACTTAAAGGGGTAATGTGTGCACTGGATAAGCTTTCTTACTACAGTAATATATGTCCAGGCCCCTGGAGCCTCGATGACCAATTTTGCAGAGCATATCTGGGGAGGCCGGAAATCTGCCTCCCATGCGAATACCTGCAATCTTGGTTACATGACCAACTCTGCTCTACTCTATGAATGTGCAGCAGTAGTAGAGCAGAATTGGTGACATCACAGAATGCAGGAGCGCCGACAGAAGAGGCTAAATGCAGAGACTTCTGGGATCCCTGTTGTGCTCTGCAAATGTAATCATCAGGGTCCCAGGGAACCTTCTTATATAGTAGTAAAAAAACTTTGCCACTGCAGGGAATACATCTAACAGAGAGTAGCACTATTATTTTGCCCTTTACATTTATGACCCACATATATAATATGTTGGTTTTTGCATAGCTATAAAAAGGGGAACTCTTTAATTTAAGCAAATCGCCTCAGAAAGAAAAGCACTCCAATAGCTCCTCTGTCAGAAAGGAATACACTCCATTAGCTCCTCTGTCAGAAAGGAATACACTCCATTAGCTCCTCTGTCTATAGTATCTCTGCCACACAGAAAGACACTCGAATAGACCACCTGTCGCCCAGGAGAACACCCCAGTGGACAATCCTACATGTAGGTGGACATTCCAGTGGACCTTCTGCCACATAAAGTGACTCTCCGGTGGACCCTCTACCTCACTTCTTGAACTTTTTTTCACACTCAGATAGAGTAGATTTGCCTTGTGAGTTAATTGATACAGAATTCATAAACAAGTCGCACGTGCGGCTCTGCCAAACCATGGCAGCATATGTGCAAACAATCCTGTGAAAGTAAAACAAACCCTCAGCTGGTTCAGTGACCTGGGTCACAGTCTCACGGGACAAATTGGCGGAAAAAGGTATTTATTTACCAACGCAACACATTTAATAAAGACCTTTATGTACCGCCATTACCTGTACACACGAGCGGCTGCAATGTGTTATGTTGTAACTTGGTGAGAGGGATGAAGAAATGTCACGGTGCTCAAGAAAGCCCATAGGAAGATTAAAATCGACCATTAAAGTGGCTTTACTGGGAGATGTTTGAGGTTTTTAGGAATATCATCCACTTAGCACCAACAATGATCACGGCAATTTTGACCTTTGGAATTTGGGTTTTGGTATTTTTACCTTAGGGAGACAATGGAGTAAAATAAGGTGCACAAAGACCAACCTTAGAAGAAAATGGCCTTCAACTAGAAGTCTTCTCACCTTCTAGTTGACTCTTCCAGAGAAGGCGTTGGCATTTCAATGAGTCTCCAGTATTTCATAAATCTCATCAGATCTCAGGTATTTACTGATGTCATCCAAAAGAATAAAACAGATTTGTCTTTGGCATCTTAGTTGTCTACCCAAATTGTTCCTACATTCCCTTCGATGATACAGACCTCTAGTGAAGTTGTAGCCATTCCATCTCATACTGCTAATGTGATCTCTGGCCATGGCTGATGAGGTCCAATAGACCAAAGCTGAACTTTCCCTAGATTAATATTCTTAATATTACTGTCATCTTCTTCTAACCCCTTTCCGCTGCCACCATTTTTGTTTTTTTCCTCCCTGCATTTCAAAAGCTATACGTTTGTCATTTTTCCATTCACATAGCAGTATGAGAGCTTGTTTTCTGCAAGACAAGTTCTATTTTCTAATGGTACCATTTTTATTTTTGTATATTGCAGAATCGTCCAGGTTTTCCCCCCTAAATAGCAGAAATTATTCTTCTGGAGAGTGAAGCAGAAGTGACCATTTCCACATTTAAAGTTCCTTTTTGGGGTCTTCTTATTGAGCCAAGAGTCTTCTCTTTCTTTTCTGAACTGAGTTTTAATAAAAACATCTTGTAAGGATTTGCTACGTCTGAATGTCACACATGGTTGGCGTGTTGCTAGCTCATGTAAGACAGGATCCCTCCCAATCTTGTGACAATTCCCTCTAAGGACTTTTATTTTTTCTGCCATTGCCTTGTACTTAAATGGAAAAGTAAAGCGTTTGTCCCGATCTTTTTTTTTTTTTTTTTGTTTTCCCAGCATTGCATTTTTCCCACTGTATTTACCTTACCTCAGACTTTATCTATCATCCTGATGAGGTAACCTGTACTGAGGAAACGAGTTTTCATCTCCATAGCCAGGTTGTGAAATATTTCTTCATCATTACTGATCCTCTTAAGCCTAATAAATTGACTAGAGGGGACAGATATTTTGGTGCGATGCGGAGGATTCCTTTGATAATGCTGATATGCATTGGTTACGGTAGACTTTCTATAGGACGACGTCCTACTGAGTCAGTTAGTTGGGAAGGGCTAGTAGTGGGCGGGTAGCTAGGGAGACAGGGAGGGGGTGTGAGGGAGTGAGAGAGGGAGGGGGTGTGAGGGATGAGAGAGGGAATGGGAGGGAGTAAGAGGGGGAGGTAGTGTGTCAGCTCTGAGTGAAGTGCAATGCATTATGGCAGTTGTAGGACAAAAGAATAGGAAGATACACCATGTAAACAAATGCAGAGGATGCCAGGAGCTCCCAAAGAAACCCAGAAATCACTCAAATCACTGCTAAAGGTATTTGGGTGCACTTATTAACCCATTAATAACACTAACAGACCTTTATTTAAAAAAATAATTTTGCCCAGAAAACCCCATTAAGTGTTTTAAGTGATTTCTGGGTTTCTCTGGGAGCTCCTGGCATCCTCTGCATTTCTTTACATCAACCCCCCCCCATCCCCATAAGGGGGTGAAATAGAGCCAGAGCCGGCAGTCGAGAAGAGGAGAAGAACAGAAGCATCTCCCGTGCCCAGAAGATCCGGACAGGAAGACAGGTAAGTATGATTGGATGGGCTGAGTTAGTTATTTAGTTAGGTAGGTAGTGCTAGTAGTCCTCGGGTTAGCTAGGGAATCGGGGAAGAAGAGAGAGGGCAGATCTGAGGGGGGATACATCATGGTAGTTGTAGGCTAAGACAGCAGGAAGCTACACCATGTAAACAAATGCAGAGGATGCCCTGGAGCTCCCAGAGAAACCCAGAAATCACTCAAAACACTTAATGGGGTTTTCTGGGCAAAAACATTTTTTAAAAAAAGGTCTGTTAGTGCTATTAATGGGTTAATAAGTGCACCTAAATACCTTTAGCAGTGTTTTGAGTGATTTCTGGGTTTCTCTGGGAGCTCCTGGCATCCTCTGCATTTGTTTACATGGTGTAGCTTCCTGCTGTCTTAGCCTACAACTACCATGATGTATTGCTCTTCACTCAGATCCCCCCCTCTCCCTCCCAAACCCCCTCCCTGTTTCCCTAGCTAGCCCACGGACTACTAGCCCTACCTAACCAACTAACTCAGCCCACCCAATCATACTTACCTGTCTTCCTGTCTGGATCTTCTGGGCACGAGAGATGCTTCTGTTCTTCTCCTCTTCTAGTCTGCTGGCTCTGGCTCTATTTCACCCCCATATTGGGATGGGGGGGATTGAGTATTGGTGACGTTCTGTTTCTGGAAACGGGGAAATGGAATGTCACTGGGAAATCTGAAAATGTGCCTGGGGTGGTCAATATACATTTTTAATAAAGTACGTTAGTTAGAAGTTAGGCGGGGGGGAGGGTGTTTAGTTTAGTATTAAATTATCTTTTTATCCCGGACAACCCTTTTAAAGGACACGAATGACATGGACATGTTTTTCACAAGTAAAATTGGTGATGAGCACATAAAGTTTTTGGACGTATTGGTGGAAATAAATGTAGATACGTTGAGGACGTCGTCCTATAGAAAGCCTATCGTAACCAATGCGTATCTGTATTATCAGAGGAGGCATGTTATTGAGAGATAGCAACACGTCAGCTATGTGTAACATTCAGACGTAGCAAATCCTTCACCAAAACATCGTAAAAACTCAGTTTACAGAAGGAGACGACACTTGTCTCAATAAGAAGAACTTTAATTGTGGAAATGGTCACTTCTGTTTTGCCAACCAGTAGGATAAGTTCTGATATTTAGGGGGAAAAACCTGGAGATTCAGTAATTGTAAGTCCCAGTTTGTAGTCTGTGCATGAGTTGGTGCTTGAGGACGATCTTACATAGGGAAGACAATGCACTGTTTATATATGGCAATAAGAGAGATCTATAAATCCATATAGGTTGCCCCAGGCTTATAGATCACACACGTGAGGAGCGTAATGTAAAAGTAATAGTAACGTCTTGCGTTTTTTGGGGTTAGAAAAAGTTAACCCTTTCACACATGGTGGTAATAGACATAAGGAACTATTCAGAAGGGAGTGGATAACGGAAACTAACGCTCTAGGACCCTTAGGGCTACAGGATCTCAGTGACTAAAGTGCATTTCTGTAGTGATACAAATGTATAGTGTATATTGGTATTGTTGCATATGTTTTGTATTTCGGTGGCGGCGATCATCTCGCTGTCTGGCCCCCTGTGCTCCACAGTCCTATCTCACTTCACCGTGTCCCATTACGCCATAAGCGTACATATGGGAAATCATTTATGGGAGATGGTCACATATACAACTTTGGGCCAGAAGAAGCGCAAATATGTGAAACGGCACGATAAGTAGTGATGGCCATTTTCTTTTCTTTAGTTTATTTGTTTCTTTTGACAGTGATCACTGTGTGTAAATAATGACGTCACCTTTATTTGGGGTAGGAGATATACAGTATATATACTCCTTGCAGATGCCGACCTTGACTTTCAGATAAGAAAGCAGTCATAACAACTAAACATCTGTGCTGGCCAAAATAATGAAGCATTTCTCTCCGTGATGACTTTACTACACTATGTCTATAGCGTACATGGGATTTGGAGTTCTGTATCAGCCATCATAAACTTCAGTCAGGGCCATTTTAATGCATTGGGGGACCCTGTGCAAACTTTTTGAAAGTGGGTCCCCCAATGCCCCCCATAACTTAATTTTCCCTGCCCCCTTCAACCACCAATGTTACATAAAAAAAAAAAAAAAAAACTAATACTCACTGAACCACGTTCCCACGGACCTGCAGGTTCCGACTGTAATGTCTGCGGCTCGGCGCTCATTGCGCTTCCCTGCTGCAGACATTATCAGCCTAAGGCTGAATAATGGAGCACGGAGCTGATCGCTTCACTATTGTATTCTACTGTACACTATGGCCTAAGGACACAGATAGAGTTGAAATCACTGCCTGGAACAGTGGGACAGCAACTGATATGTGGGACTGTCCCGCTCGATTCGGGGCGGCTGAGGGGGGCCCCTGAAACCATAGGGCCTAGTGCGGCTGCATAGTTGCACCTATGGTTAAAGCGACCATGACTTCATCAGAAAATGACCTATAAGTCAAATTTTTATGCTAAATATATTTTTTAAAATTTTTTAGTGATTTTGGTTTTTTTATGTTTGAATGTTATTATTTATATATATTTTTTTAAATCCTAAAACTTTTACAATTCCAACTCTTGCCACTAAGCCTAAAACTATGTGTGATTTTCTGTCTCCTGGAGATGGACCATAGACATAATGGAGAGAAGAACATAAAAGTGAAATTAGAAAGCACCTAGTAGGGACATGGAAGCGGAAGGGTGGAAAAGCATATCCACCATCTCACACCCTCCGGTAGTCATTACTAAGGCAACTAGACTAGGGAATACTTCACAACTTCACCGAAAATAGGGGAGCATAGATCTGCTACATTTTTAATCATGAAAATTTAATGGACAAATTAACCCTTTCCTGACATCCACTCTACTATTACGGCAGATGTCAGGTCTTTAAATAAGGCGACCTGTTGTTATTCACGCGATCAAAGCCCGTAGTGTACAACACTCTTAGGACTCCTAGGAACCTATCTATAAAACATAGTGTAGAATACTCTTAGGGTTCTAGAAACCTATCTATAAAACATAGTGTAGAACACTGTTAGGGCTCCTAGGAACCTATCTATAAAACATAGTGTAGAATACTCTTAGGGCTCCTAGGAACCTATCTATAAAACATAGTGTAGAATACTCTTAGGGCCCCTAGGAACCTATCTATAAAACATAGTGTAGAACACTCTTAGGGCCCCTAGGAACCTATCTATAAAACATAGTGTAGAACACTCTTAGGGCTCCTAGGAACCTATCTATAAAAAACATAGTGCAGAACACTCTTAGGGCTCCTAGGAACCTTTCTATAAAACATAGTGTAGAATACTCTTAGGGCTCCTAGGAACCTATCTATAAAACATAGTGTAGAATACTCTTAGGGCTCCTAGGACTAGATCTATAAAACATAATGTAGAACACTCTTAGGGCTCCTAGGAACCTATCTATAAAACATAGTGTAGAATACTCTTAGGGCTCCTAGGAACCTATCTATAAAACATAGTGTAGAATACTCTTAGGGCTCCTAGGACTAGATCTATAAAACATAATGTAGAACACTCTTAGGGCTCCTAGGAACCTATCTACAATATCCATTCATTCGGTGTCTTAAAAAACTGAGCAATTTGGAATATTCTAGGTGAACCCAGCTCAGTACAATTTGGTTCTCCCATCTCTAGATGGGATGGGCATGCAGAAAACCACACATCATGGGAAATATCCTACATCGCTCCACGGTATAACTTTTACTAAAAAAAAACTATGAAAGCAAAATTTTTAAATTTTACATTTTAAATTTGATTTAAATTCTGAAAATAAACACATTGTCAGCATTTCTAACCTTCCCGTACATCATGAGTTACCTCCGGATGTGTCACATTTAGTAATGACTCCTAGATGTTTAGTGAATAGTTACTTGGGTGATAATTTTGTTGACTCAAAACTTGGTAGTTCTGTAGAAAGTTTTAGTAGGTTTACCCAGAGCAAACAAAGCCAAACTGAAATAGTGCTCTCCACCAGAGAAGAGAGTTATTTACATCTCGAGTGGCGCTATCTCCAGCCAATTAACCAAGAATTGTACACATAGATTCCAGGAAGTGAGAGTGGATGAAGAAAGTTGGGAGAAGAGTTTAAGTAGTGGAAGATCTGAGGACTTAAAACAAAGACATTTCATGAATTAAGACGTTAGTAATTTCAATATCTGTGGTGCTGCATCACCTACTTGCATTCATCATTCCCTTCAGTGCAGCATTGCTCACAGTCTTCCCTTTAAGTTTGCCATGGCTACCATTCAAGCTGTGGCTGGGTCTGCTCATCCAGTCAGAGCTTTGGAGGCACAGATCCAATCAGAGTGCTGCCTCACTGTCCAATCCTGAGCTGAGGCGGGGTATTTAAATCTAGCTTTGAGACCTATCACCTGCCTGTGATTACATTAGTGTTCTGGCTCTATGTTCTCAGAACTTATCATGTTTTCTGCTGATTCCCTGGTTACTTATTTTGTCTTACTCTCCTGGTTATCCAGTCTCTTCTTGATTTGGCTTTATCCATGAATTCCTGGATTTGACCCTGACTTGGACTCTCTATTTTCTGCCGAATTGTCCTGGGGTTGCAACCTGGGTTCTGAAGAAGTCCATCCTGCCTTGTGTTGGGCCTGGGTAAAAACCTCAGGGTAGTCTTAGATCTGTGAGCCAGGGTGGTGATGGATTATAGGCAGCTTATTTTACTTGCTGTCTTTGTCCTGCCAGTTACCTTAAACAGCAATTCCATTAACTTGTGACTTGCTTAAGTGGCAATCCCATAACAGAAGAAATAAGGAAGGCCTGAGAAATTTCTCAATTACTTCATCCCCTTTAAGATGGAAGGGTTGGAAGCACGAATAGAATGTGACCGGTAATACGTGTATGAGAAATTTCTAACATTGGTGGAGTTGTAAAATTGCTAAGATTCTTGATTGTTTATACATTATGAGAAAATCTAAAGACGATGACTTTGTGACATTATGGTTGTCAGCACACATTGTTCTGCTTGTCTGCGTGGCCCTACTGACTACATAAGAATACCCAGAGGCAAAACTATTGACAACCCCCATTTCATGATTTCTTTGCACGCTTTTTCAAAGGGGAGAGGGGGGATAAGCAGCTGCTTGACCTCTCAGGCAGCAACTCATCTTCTCTGGGTAGAATAGATTGGGCATGTTGACATTCATCAGCCATAAGGGAACAGTTGGGAGACCCCACTACACATTAGATAGTGGTTTAAACCTATTGGAAACATTAGGTGTGACTGGACAATATTTATCTAATGTGTATCGGCTCCTTAAAGAGGTTTTCCAGGACTTAAAGGGATTGTCTGAGATTTTTTGAGGGTCTATCCTAAATATCCGATCAGTGTGGGGCTGACAGCTAGTCCTCACACGGACTTGCTGTTTGGGGTTGATTCCGATCTCTGTACTATTTAGTGCACAGAACCAGATTGAGGTCACTGGGAGCTGTACAGTGAACAGAGAAATCTGCTTCCAGCCCCATGCACTGTATAGTACGAGGATCTGAAGGAACCTCTAACAGCTTATCCATGCCTAGGCCGGCTGCCAGCCCCCTACTGACTAGATATTTACAACCTATTCTAAGAATGGTCCATAAAAAAAATTCTGAACAATCCCTTTAAATATTTGATCTATCCTTTGGATTGATCTTTACTATTAGATCAGTAGGGTTCCAGCACCCAGCACCACCAGTATCCAAGTGAGCACTGTGGCCGCTTCACTGTTTGTCAAGCACAGCGCTGAACATTTTATAGTGGTTGTGCTTGGAATTGCAGACTCATTCACTTTAAAGGGACTGAGCTAAAAACAGGCCACGAGACAAATGAAAATAATGTCACATTTGGACAAGTGCTGTAGCCTCGTCACTACTTACCAAGCACAGTGCTGTACATATCATAGTGGCTGTGCTTGGTATTACAGTAAGGACTGACCTGAAGCATGACTATGTGACCAATGGACGTGACGTTACTGGCCTGAGAAGAGGAACTGGAGATAACATTAAATTCTCTTTAAACAGATGATCGCCATGGGTCCTGGGTGTCAGATGGTCAATCCCAAGGATACATCATTAAGGTCATCATCCTGGAAAAACCCTTTAAGTAGAGAGGAGGAGAGAGAGAAACATGTAGTTGACCAGAAGACCTCAAAGCCTTCAAAACAGCTGTCTATAACTTCTATCCCCAGCTAGAGGAAGGAGCGCATGCTCTGGAGCACAAACTGCTGGTCATGGACTCTTTATTTCTTGGATAGAGATAAGTACTGATCATGTAGGACATACAGGTACAGACTATGCAGTGAATCTTTGCCTCACATTTTCTAGAACCTTCTTTCTCTATGACCTGAGAAACACTTCTTGTGTCTTGAGGCTGTCTTTGTCTACATTATATACATTTCATAACTAGGTCAAAAATAACATATAAGAAGAAAAATTGCATTCTGTTGAAAATTTGCTTAGAGATTTGCTACACTGTAACAGTGACTGAGCACTGTACAGTCATGGCCAAAAGTTTTGAGAATGATACAAATATAAATTTTTACAAAGTCTACTGCTTCAGTTTTTCTAATGGCAATTTGCATATACTCCAGAATGTTATAAAGAGTGATCAGCTTAACAGCAATTACTTGCAAAGTCAATATTTGCCTAGAAAATGAACTTTATCCCCCAAAACACATTTCAACATCATTGCAGCCCTGCCTTAAAAGGACCACCTAACATCGTTTCAGTGATTGCTCCATTAACACAGGTGTGGGTGTTGATGAGGACAGGGCTGGAGATCAATCTGTCATGATTAAGTAAGAATGACACCACTGGACACTTTAAAAGGAGGCTGGTGCTTGCCATCATTCTGTTAACCATGGTTATCTCTAAAGAAACACATGCAGTCATCACTGCACTGCACAAAAATGGCCTAACTGGGAAGAGTATTGCAGCTAGAAAGATTGCACCTCAGTCAACAATCTATCGCATCATCAAGAACTTCAAGGAGAGAGGTTCCATTGGTGCCAAAAAGGCTCCAGGGCGCCCAAGAAAGACCAGCAAGCGGCAGGACCGTCTCTTAAAAGTGTTTCAGCTGCGGGATCGGGCTACCAGCAGTGCAGAGCTTGCTGAGGAATGGCAGCAGGCAGGTGTGAGTGCATCTGCACGCACTGTGAGGCGGAGACTCTTGGAGCAAGGCCTGGTCTCAAGGAGGGCAGCAAAGAAGCCACTTCTCTCCAGAAAAAACATCAGGGACAGACTGATATTCTGCAAAAGGTACAGGGAGTGGACTGCTGAGGACTGGGGGAAAGTCATTTTCTCTGATGAATCCCCTTTTCGATTGTTTGGAACATCTGGAAAACAGCTTATGCGGAGAAGAAGAGGTGAGTGCTACCACCAGTCTTGTCTCATGCCAACTGTAAAGCATCCTGAAACCATTCATGTGTGGGGTTGCTTCTTAGCCAAGGGAATCGGCTCTCTCACAGTCTTGCCTAAAAACACAGCCATGAATAAAGAATGGTACCAGAATGTCCTCCAAGAGCAACTTCTCCCAACCGTCCAAGAGCAGTTTGGCGCTCAACAATGCCTTTTCCAGCATGATGGAGCACCTTGCCATAAAGCAAAGGTGATAACTAAATGGCTCAGGGAACAAAACATAGAGATTTTGGGTCCATGGCCTGGAAACTCCCCAGATCTTAATCCCATTGAGAACTTGTGGTCAATCATCAAGAGACGGGTGGACAAACAAAAACCAACAAATTCAGACAAAATGAAAGCATTGATTCTGCAAGAATGGACTGCTATCAGTCAGGATTTGGTCCAGAAGTTGATTGAGAGCATGCCAGGGAGAATTGCAGAGGTCCTGAAGAAGAAGGGTCAACACTGCAAATATTGACTTGCTGCATTAACTCATTCTAACTGTCAATATAAGCTTCTGTTACTCATAATATGAATGCAATTCTATTTCTGTATGTGATAAAAACATCTGACAAACACACATAAAAACCAGAGGGCAGCAGATCATGTGAAAATAGAATATTTGTGTCATTCTCAAAACTTTTGGCCATGACTGTAGATGGACTTTAGTTAATCGATCCAAAGACATTGCAAGAAACTGGTGATGTCGCTGACCAATGTCTTTGGTTCCTTACCATTGACCGCTGAGGCCACTGAATAGACTCAATGGTCACGTGAGGCTCAGGACCTCCGATGTTGCAGCCATGATGCAAAACAGAAAGTGGACTGGCGGCAGACAACAGAGCGGTGGATAAAGGTGAATATGTTCTTTTTTTCTTTTACATCTTCCCTGGCTGCCCTACATGTTGCTCCAAATCCTGGACAAGCCCGTTAAGGCCATTATTATTATCACAGCGAGTAACAGAAGTGATTGTAGTTTACAATATACTGCAATATAGTTGTATTGTAGTATATTGTATAAGCGATCAGACTCCCTAGCGTTCAAGATCCCAAGGAGATCTAAAAATAAAAAAGTAAAAAAAAATTCAAAATATATATATATAAATGTTTAAATCCTCCCATCCTTAGATTAGATATAAAATAAACAAAAATTAACATTAAAAAATTAAGCAAAAAATTAAGCACGCATTCAAAAAATCCCAAATTATAAAAATATTTATGATTCAGTGAACAGCGTAGTGGGAAACAATCAAAAAGAGCAAATAGTCTTTTCGCCGTTTCACCTCCCCCAGAAAGATATAATAAAAAGTGAAAGATAAAAAATGTTTTAATTAAAATTAGCTGGCGGTGCCATCATCAAAATATAAATATCAGACAAGCAAAAAAATTTAGCAAAATATTCTTCTAAAAAGCAAATTAAAAAAAAATACCATAATATCAGTAAGGTAAAGGGAGTCGATCACCGCCAAAATCAAAGTGTAATCTTGCTGGAGAGAGAAAATAAACTTTTAGGCTAATACACGACGTGGGAAAACACAGCTAAAAAATGCTCCGGAGTTTTTGCTACATTTTTCCCCTATTGAATCTATAGGGAAAATCTGTGCGATTCTGCAGCTAAAATGAACATGCTCCGATTTTCAAAAAAGCATACATTTTTGAAAATGCAGCTTTTCCACAGTTTTTTTTCCCCCACAATATGGGGACAACATTAAAAAAAAAAATCTCATTGACTTTATTGGTACTGTAAAAACCAGGTTTTATTTTTTTCCCGAGCAGCCAAAAATGGTGCATTTACTTACAAGTGAATGGAAAGAGATGTGCATGGACAGTCACCTTGCCATTCCATGCGGCCATGAGATGGGGGACTGCAGGTCTCCATTCTTGAGAATGTAGGTGCGGGGCCCAAACATCCCACGATGGGAACGCCTCTTTAAAAATATCTAGTGAAGAACATAAAAACAATCTATATTTTCGTACGTAACCTTCTGCCTACAGTAGAGATAAAGATCTTTTTGAGATTTTTGTCCCTTTGTCTACGACTCACTAAGCCACCCTGTCCTGAACATCTTGTGGGGGCGGCCACCATGACGTATTATGGTCTAATCCAGGAAGCTGCCATGGCAGACAAATCCCGAGTTGTGCAACTATGCAGGTGAAATCTATGAGACGAGTAGAGCAGGCAGTGAAAGGCAGCATTTTATTCTGCACAAGGCTGGCATTTCATGGATGTTATCTTCCGAAAGTGACGCCGGCCAAGAATCTAATCTCCTGAGCCAAATAAATAAACACCTGACTGAGGACTTGTCGGGAAGTATCTCCTCCAATAAGACTGCATCCAGGTGCACTTCTTCAGGATATTGCTTTTTTGGTAAATTGAGCAATTTTCTGTCATGTCAATTTCTTCATTGAAAGTGTAAAGAGAAGTTTCGTTGATGACAGGACGTGCCGCAGGCCATCACGTACCGCACAGGAACTACAAATCACAGCTCCGGCGTCTGCTCCTTGTGCAATGTTTACTTGGCTGACACTATATACAGTAACCTGCTGTTTTTTGTAACTTACTGTATAGAGTTACTCCCTTATATCCATGACATGAAAATAAAGCCCTACGTACAGTGGGGAAAATTAATATTTGATACAGTATTTGGTGATTTTTCCAGTTTTCCCACCTACAAAGAAGTCTGTAACTCTTATCGTAGGTTACACTTCAACTGTGACAGAATCTAAAAAAAAAAAATCCAGAAAATCCCATTGTATGATTTATAAACAATTAATGTGCATTTTATTGCATGAAATAAGAATTTGATAAAATAGAAAAACAGAACTTAATATTTTGTACAGAAACCTTTGTTTGCGATTACAGAGGTCAGACGTTTCCTGTAGTTCTTGACTAAGTTCGCACACACTGCAGCAGGGATTTTGGCCGACTCCTCCATACAGATCTTCTCCAGATCTTTCAGGTTTCGGGGCCGTTGCTGGCCTTCATTGAGTTTCAGCTTCCTCCAAAGATTTTCGATTGAGTTCAGGTCTGGAGACTAGTTAGGCCACTCCAGGACCTTGAAATGCTTCTTATGGAGCAATTCCTTAGTTGTCCTGGTGGTGTGTTTTGGGTCATTGTCATGCTGGAACACCCAGCCACGTTTCATCTTCAATGCTCTTACTCGTGATACATGGCCCCATCCATCCTCCCTTCTATACGATGCAGTCGTCCTGTCCCCTTTGCAGAAAAGCACCCCCAAAGTATGATGTTTACACCCCCATGCTTCACGGTTGGGACGGTGTTCTTGGGGTTGTACTCATTCGTCTTCTTCCTCCAAACACAGCAAGTGGAGATATCAAAAAGTTCTATTTTGGTCTCATCTGAACACATGACGTTCTCCCCTCTGGATCATCCAGATGGTCATGGGCAAACTTCAAATGGACCTGGACATGTGCTTGTGTGAGCACGGAGACCTCGCGCATGGTTTTAATCCATGACGGTGTAGTGTGTTACTAACGGTAATCTTGGAGACTGTGGTCCCAGCTCTCTTCGGGCCATTGACCAGGTCCTCTCGTGTAGTTCTGGGCTGATTCCTGATCTTTCTCAGAATCATCCTTACCCCACGAGGCAAGATCTTGCATGGAGCCCCAGACCGAGGAAAATTGACAGTCATCTTGTGTTTCTTCCATTTTCTAATAATTGTGCCTTCTCACCACGCTGCTTGCCTATTGTCCTGTAGTCTATCCCAGCCTTGTGCAGGGCTACAATTTTGTCCCTGGTGTCCTTAGACAGCTCTTTGGTCTTGGCCATGGTGGAGAGGTTGGAGTGTGACTGAGTGTGTGTGGACAGGCGTCTATTATACAGGTAATGAGTGCAGAGGAGGAAAAACTAACAGATCTGTAAGAGCAAGAATTCTTATTGGTTGGTCAGTGATCAAATACTTATTTCATGTAATAAAATGCACATTCATTGTTTATAAATCATACAATGGGATTTTCTGGATTTTTTTTTTTTAGATTCTGTCTCTCATAGTTGAAGTGTACCTAAGATAAAAATGACAGACCACTCCATTCTTTGTAGGTGGGAAAACTTGCAAAATTGCCAGTGTATCAAATACTTATTTTCTCCACTGTATTACAATCGCCCCCCCCCCCCAAAAAAAAAGGACACAAAAATTATTTTAATAATTAATTTAAAATCTTATAGGCTTCAAAACATTATTTACATTTCCCTTTCCTCCTCTATCTCGCCCAGACCACCATAAAGACTTATTCACAACATGTTTATGTGCCCTCAAACCTCCCATCATTCCCATCCCCTCTCAGTACCCCCCATATAGCAGTCATGTCCCCTTTGTTGCCAGAGCCTCTACCATGAAATCCCTCCTTGACTATATGTTGCTCACCAACTGCTATTTTTTTTTATCCATGAAAGGATTAATTTTCTCCTTTCTGGCAGAGGAAGGCCATGTATCATAAATCTCACTCCGGTGCACCAGAGGACAGGGGTGATAAATTTCTGATGCACAGACTGCATCAAAGGGAATCAAAAACAAGATCAAAGAAGTCTATTCAGCCGTAGTGTGGTGAAGGTGATCTGTGGACCCCATAGCTTCTGGGCCCAGTTGCAGCTTTGACCACTATAGTTACACCAGTGCTTGCCAATGTTAACAATTTAGACAGTGTCTGAGATGTTGAGATGCTATTTTCAACGTATGTTAGTGTTATTTGTGCACTGTATGGCGGTATTAAACATTGCATGGCTCTGCTACTTAGACACTGTACAATATATTATTTTTGCAGCATATGGTGGTGACATGGAGGCCCATGACATATACTATTATTTAGGTGACTGTATGGAAGTGTTATTTAGTCACCACACTGTATTGCGCTTATACTCTATAAGCGCAATACAGTACTCTATACTGGAACGCCATATGGGAGGGCATCAACCAAATGCACTGCCCAGGGCATCATCTAATGCATGGCCATGACTTAACACAAAACAATATATAGCATCCCACCTACTCTTTTTGACTCACACTATGACCACTTTGGAACATCAGATGAAGATTTGCCCTGGTTTTACAGTAAACCCTCAGTTTCTCGCCCTGTTCACAGTAATCTCACATGCTGTAACATTTGCTTGTGTGGAGATGTGACAGTGAAGAATATGCTCATTATTGGTCTCCCGGGCGCACACACAGCCGCCTATTGTGAAATCTGTGATTATTTGGATGGAAACATTGTACTCAAAGCCATGGCTTGTAGGGAGGGTTGGCACCTGGCACACGTTCGCTACAGATCAGGTTTTCCAATTCTTCCTGATTCTAGGTTAATGTGCAAGCGACTGTCTGGTCACAATGTATAATTCATCTCACCTAGTCTTATATGGGGAAAGGGTCACCAAGAAAGGAAATCAACCTAATGTTACACATTGATGATTCCATGTGTGGGAGCCATTGAAAGAAAAATGACCCACCAAAGTATTCGCCATTGTAACACATTGTATCCACCTAACCATAGTGAGGATAACCACAGTGATCGAACACTTACCTCCTTTGCTGCGGCACAACACCTTTAAGGATTAGAGCAGCTCTGATAAGGAACAAATTGTGTTGGCTACACAACTGGGTCAGAATAAGTCAGGAAATTGCTGAAAATGTTACTGCTATGATAGAACACATGGGACATCATAGCTTGTTGGGGCCGTGTAACAATAGACTGCTCAGAATGTCCATGTGGATCTCTGTCCACTGCCAAAACTAGGAGGTCCTGTGACCATGAGCACTTGCAAAGAGCATAAGCTGAACTATAGCACAATGGTCTGCTGACTCTTGTGTTACATTATGCAGACAGCCGGTGTCTAGTTGTTGCTTGCATGGGGAAGAGATTGCACTAGGGTGGCGGCACTTACGGAGGCAGGGTGATGCTCTTGGCAATGTTCTACTGCAAGCCTTGGGTCCAGCCATTCATGTGTATCTCACTGTGACATGTACCCTCTACCTAAGCAGTGTACAAACCGTGTACAAACCATGTACCCCTCTTTGCAGTGGCCGCTTTTAGCAGGATAATGCCCCTGCCACACTATACAAAATTGTTAAGGAATGGTTTGAGGAACACAAACTCTAGACTTCAAGGGGTTGACTGGGTTCCATATTTCCCAAATCTTAATCCGATTGAGTATCTGGAAAAACAAGTCTGACCACTTCACAGGGTCTGCTGTTGACATATTGGGACCAGGTACCACCGGACACCTTCAGAGGTCTTGTGGAGTCTATGCTTCAATAGGCCAGAGTTACTGCAGAGATTATGCGGCATAAAGGCAACCTATGCTAAGTTTTAATGTTATGGCTGATCATTATATGTTTGCATGGTTGAAGAGTGGGCCCTCAAGTCACTGCACCAGTGGGCCCAGGATAACCCAGTCTCACCGTACAGGTATCAGAATTTTACCAGCTAAATGGAGAAGGATGCTTACAGGTTACACATGCAATGTTGGCTTTTGGGTAAGGTTTGATTGTCGATGTATCAGTGTACCCAACTACGACATAGTCCATGAAGTCGCAGTGTCAAAAACAACCCCCATCTGAAGCTGTCCATGGGGTAAATCACAACTGAGAATAAATTGGGCTTAAGTCGGGAATTTTTAAAACTTCAAAATTGGGGCAATGAAACATCATTGTTGGTAGGGACCAGCAAAAAGTCTGGCAAGAAAAGCCACTGATATAGACTGGTACAAGGAGGGCCTGAGCACACCCGACTATTATTATTATTATTGTTGTTTATTTATATAGCACCATTAATTCCATGGTGCTTTACATTTGCGGATTTACATACGGTACACCAGATATACAAAACAGATAATGCTGACAGAGACTAACTGGCACAGTGGGCTAGAGGGCCCTGCCCGCAAGGGCTTACAATCTATGAGGGAAGAGGGATAGAGACAGAAGGGGGGAGTAGAGGCTGTACAGATGGCGGTGTGGTGACAGTAGCGTTATTGGGGGTTGTAGGCCTTCCTGAATAGGTGAGTCTTCAGGGCCTTCTTGAAGCTTGTGACTGTGGGAGACAGTCTTATGTGTCTTGGTAATGAGTTCCAGAGTATGGGGGATGCACGGGAGAAGTCTTGGAGACGTTTGTGTGAAGAGCGGATAAGAGCAGAGCGGAGTAGGAGGTCTTTGGAGGATCGGAGGTTACGTGCGGGCAGGTAGCGGGAGATTAGGTCGGAGATATATGGAGGGGACAGGTTGTGGATGGCTCTGTACGTCAGCGTTAGTAATTTGAACTCTATTCACTGGGCAACGGGGAGCCAATGAAGGGATTGGTAGAGGGGAGCGGCTGATGAAGAACGGGGGGAGAGGTGTATTAGGCGAGCAGCACAGTTTAAAGTGGACTGGAGGGGGGCGAGGGTGTTAGCTGGGAGGCCATAGAGAAGGGTGTTACAGTAGTCTAGGCGGGAGATTATGAGGGCGTGGACTAGCATCTTTGTAGATTCAAGGGTGAGGAAAGAGTGGATTCGGTGGATGTTCTTGAGTTGGAGGCGGCAGGAGGTGTTGAGGGTTTGAATATACGACTTGAAGGATAGGTCAGAGTCTAGGGTTATCCCAAGGCAGCAGGCCTGTGGGACTGGGGTGAGAGTGGTTCCATTAATTTTGATAGATGGGTCAGGTAGGGGGGCCGTGCGAGGAGGGGTGAAGATTATGATTTCTGTTTTCTCCATGTTGAGTTTGAGGAATCGGGAGGAGAGAAAGGAGGCTACAGCTGCTAGACATGCTGGGACTCTGGACAACAGGGAGGTAATGTCTGGACCAGAGATATATTTGGGTGTCGTCAGCATAGCAATGGTAATGGAAGCCATGGGATTCTATGAGTTGGCCAAGGCCTAGGGTGTAGATTGAGAACAGGAGGGGTCCTAGGACGGAGCCTTGGGGGACACCTACAGAAAGAGGGCGTGGCGGGGAGGTGTTGAGTGAGTGGGAGACGCTGAATGTGCGGTTGGTGAGATATGAGGAGATCCAGGATAGGGCCAGGTCTGAGATGCCAAGGGATGAGAGAGTTTCTAGCAGGAGGGAATGGTCGACTGTATCAAAGGCAGAGGAGAGGTCAAGGAGGAGGAGGACAGAATAGTGACGTTTGGCTTTGGCAGTTAGAAGGTCGTTAGTGACCTTGGTTAGGGCAGTTTCTGTGGAGTGATGGGGTCTGAAGCCTGACTGTAGTCTGTCAAGAAGCATATTGAACGAGAGGTAGGAGGATAGTTCGGAATGGACGTGTTGCTCTAGTAGTTTTGAGGCATACGGGAGCAGTGAGATGGGGCGATAGTTGGCTGGAGAGGACGGGTCCAGGGAGGGTTTCTTAAGTATAGGTGTGACTGTAGCATGTTTGAAGGCGGAAGGGAAGGATCCATTGGTTAGGGATAGGTTGAAGAGATGGGTTAAGGCAGGAGTAATGTCTTCTGAGAGTTTTGGGATGAGATGTGACTGGATTGGGTCGAGTGCACAGGAGGTGAGGTGTGATTTAGAGATTAGGGTAGAGAGCTTTTCGTCGGTGACGGTGGAGAAACAGATAACGACTATTGCCGATCTGGCTCTGTATGCTATATTACAGTATCACATTCTGTATTGAGTCCGAGGACTTCATAAACACCTGAGCACTGTGTCAAGGTCTTGGAATATTGATTTTTTTTTTTACCGTAAGCATCAGTGTTCAGACAACGTTATCTCGCTGATAAGTGGCATTGTTAATTTTCCCACAAGATCATTCCTGAAACAACAGACATTCACAGAGGATCCCTAAGATAGTTAGATAACATCTTGGCCCAGAAGCTTACCATCTACTTACTGACAGTCTGTGTATTAGAGCACATAACTTATCTCCTATGTACTAAGTAAAGGCTGGAGCAGAGCTGAGCCCCAACATCTGCTCCACTATAGCAGCCTCAGATAACATACAGTAATATCATGGTTGGCCTTGCTGCGTTCTCAAATATAGCTCAACTAAACAACTTCTATATACCACATTAGAAGGCTCCAGAATAGCTTTCCTTACTGAGCCATGTCAAAGGGATATTACACTGAGTACGCCAGTTTTACTGCGTAAAAGTGGTACCTTCTTGGCACCAAAAAAATCATCATGCTTACGCTTTTCATAAAAAGTGGGTGGTGCGGAGCAAGGAACATGGTGGCCAAAAAGAGTGCAAGTTATAGCTGAAATCTATACCTGTTCTTGGCTGATAGAAATTTAGATTCTGGTGCGCAGAACCTCCCAAGATGCACCACAGTTATTTAGAGGCCAGAGCTTCTTAATAAATCTGGTATCTCACGCCAGCGGAGGACTTGATTAAAGGGAATCTTTCAGGTCTTTTCTGGACCCCAAACTGGCACCATCAGCTGCTACATCATGTTTTGTACTTATCACGTGCCTAAGTCAATTTTCTGATCTCAAAAACCAAAGTTATAACCTTTTAAAGGGAGTGTCACCAGAGCCCGGCATATCAACCCAGATGGTGATTAACCCTTGTGAATCTGAGCTTCCATTGCCAACATATTGCTGTTTTTGTCAATATGCAAATGAACTGTTTGGAGCAAATAGGGCAAGGCTATAGCTACAAAGACCTGACAGTTTCCCTTTAATCAACTCCTCCCCTGGCGTGAGATACCAGATTTATTAAGAAGCCAACATCTCCTTTGCTCTAAAGAGATCATTTGCACCTTTACAAAATTGTATACTGTGTACTGTCATCACTTCTCATTGTGTAGAACTGGTATCTGATCATTATTTGGTGACTATATATCATTACATAGAGGCATCATACCGTATGCAGAGTTGAGCCTCTGTATCTTACACTAGCGTTCGGAGACTCCGTCCCCCATTCCACTTAAAATACTCTATGCGGATAGAAAAGTCCTGCAAGCAGGACTTTTTTTCTCCGCTGATTTCGGGTGGAATCCATGGGGTCCATGGGTTTCTGTGGGTAACCACTTTTTAAGTGGATAGAGTTACCGTTTTTTGGGTCCCCAAGTGGACCCGAAGAATGGAAACCCGAACGCTAGTGTGAACCTAGTGTAAGCCTGCCATGTTGTCTTTTAGATAATATTGTTTCCAATAAATATATTGAGGAGGGGGGTTCAAAACTTATGTCTAGGGACTTGTGTATCTAATCTTTTAAGACCCTAGCAATCAACTTGGTTGACAGGGCTACATGGATGGGTCACATAAACCCAGTGATTCTGCTGAAAGGTATAGATGGGCCATAACTGGTGGGCAATAGGAGAAGTTGCATAGGGGACCAAAGTTGAACTTTTGCTCTAAGGCCCAGGAGCCTATGGTCCCTAGTGTTAGTGGGACTAGGTATGGGTCCACAAACAGCTACCCTATCTCAGCCTTAAATGCCAGTGAGAGGATAAACTGTTAAAAGGGTTTTCATAATATAATAAGTAGTGGCATATCACTAGGAAAATGGGTTCTCCACTGTCGAAGATCCTTACTTGCTAGGGGCCCCTTGAAAATAAGATGATTACAAAATGTCCCCAGCATTTAGATGTAATCTATGTAACTTGGCAGCACCACCACCAGGGTGCAATTCAGGACAGGACAGATCCATTTAGGTCCCTTTAGATTTACATTTCAGTTTTCAATATTATTAGTCACAGCAAAGCCCTGGTACTTGAGGGTGCTCAAAGTCCCCTATGCCACCTTAGCATTATAAATAGTAGTAGTAAATTAGATTGTGTATTGGGACCCAGTTAAACCTCTGCATATGGTGGTCATCTAACCTCACATGGTTTATCTGTTGAGAAGTAGTCCTCCTCTTTGGTCCTTTGTCATGACTAGTCTGACCATAATTCACCAAGACCAAGTTCTTCCCCATCTGTGGGTTTCAGCTATTACATTTTTGCTCAGTTTGCCTTTGGCACCATATCTTGCAACATATACTGTACACACAATGGATCTTCTTGTTGGAGACCATACGTGAGGCACGTTGCGGATATAAGTATATTTCCCATCTCACATGGCTTTTAGAAGAACATCTCCCGTTACTATTAAGATGAGGTATTTATAGAATTATTAGATGATTTCAGTAGTTTTCCCTTCTAGTGTTGACGTACATGTTGTGAAATCCATCTTCCTCCCCTATAAATAGCTTCATTCACAGTCTTGTAAATCAACGTCACTGTCACCAGCTCCTGTCCATTTCATTGTTTCCAGGTCTGGAGGAGAGCCCAGGATTGATGAGATTGCAAAACCTCTTTTGTGGTTGTTAAGAATCTCTTGAGAATGTGTGAGAGTGTGGGGTTGTCAGGCCAACACAAACGGAAGACCGCAAATGTCCATCGTTGTCAGCGAGGCCGAGTGATGGGCTTCATTAGATCTTCTGTGCAGTGGGGGGACTTGGGGCATTGGATCGGAAATCTTGAGTCACAATTAAGGTTGTGACAAGAGCAATGTGATACATACAGTTGATTTTCATCTTTGGTCGGGCTTAAGGACCAGAGGGTTTTTTTTGATACATGTTGCACATTTCATTTCTTTAACTTCGGGGTAGGTACAGTATATATTAACCTTTAAAGGGAGTCTACAACGTTAAAGTCTTCTATAAATGAGGTAGTTGATGCACTCGGGACTTAAGCCTGCGGAACACTGCTCTTTCTGCTCATATAGTATGGGTGATGGGGAGGATTAACTCCCACTGCATGGGGTGACACAAATAAGAGATGGTAGGGATCTGACTGACAAGAGCAGTGCTCCAGGGAGCTGAAAGCCCGTCACCAGTGCACCAAAGGCCTCATTGGCATAAGGGTCCACACATCAGTGAACTTTCCACTACTTAAGAGTATCATTAGAGTAATCACTACGCGTCTACTACAGCTTTAACCCACTGCCAGGGGCGTAACTCTCGGGGTAGCAGCGGTAGCGACTGCAACAGGGCCCAGGATATTTTAATAGGCCGTCACTGTGAGCAGGAGCGGAGATCGGTAAGTGAGGCCACGGGCCGCGAACCCCACAAACAGTGCTATCATTATACTTGGGGGTCTTTTCGAGGGGGGCCCCCATGTCAAATGTTCACCTTGGGGCCCAGCCATTCCTAATTACACCACTGCCCACTGCACTACAAAGGATGGAGTCATGCTGAGATCTCACAGCATATATTGACATGCTGCAGGTTAAAAACCAAAATCTGATCAGTTTATTGTTACCATACATCGCAGCCTGTAGCATCTGGCCAATCCACAGCCACGTATATGCTGCAAGCATGTCCCTGCAAACATAGCCTTAGTAAAATGAGAAAAGGTACAATACAGAGAACTTGTAGAGTTACTCCTGCACAGGTGAATACAACAAATACTCAAGGATAATAAGCAGAGACTCATCATCCGTCTACTTCATGTTGTATCTGATAAAATGGAACACGCTGTGCTCGGCACCATCAATAATGATCAGAATGTTCCGGAAAAAATAACCTCTAATTTCCAAGGAATTTCAATAGACCATGATTCACCATAATTTGGACAATATACTGTACATCTAGTTTTCTTGGACAAAATAAACAGTTTACTTGAGGTAAGATAATAGAAGGTAAGAAGAGTGGGTAAATATTGAGGTGTGCCATGGCCATCTGCGGCATTCCGTAGATAAAATACTTAAAAAGAAGACAACTATTAAAGAGTGGGAGAAGAATGAAGAAGACTGCCAGGAACCGGAGGAGAGAACAAGACGAAGAAAAGAGGAAAGGAACTATTGGACTACAAGGAGAAGACGTTAGAAATGGGAAGCCAGGGTGAAGGAATAAGAAGGACGGTTGTGTAAAATGGGTTCCCTATTTGATTTTGGCGTCATTTTCATTTATGTCTGTTTGGGGGTCTGTTTTGGTTTTTTTTAGCTTTTCAGATTTCCACTATATTTGGGGCATCTATAGGATCCCCATTTCCAAGAGAAAAACCGTCCATGGCAGAGCTGACCTGAATTTTCTAAGACCAAGCAGGTCTGCAGTGTCGGGATTCATCTGGTGATCACATTATCACCAGGTCCAATAGGGGTTGCGGCTGTGCCGTTTCTTGTATTTCTTACATAGCTCTCATTGAACACTATGTAGTGTGAATAGAAGAAGACAGAAGTGGTTATAAACCACATCTAGGTTCTCCTCTGGGTCCCTGACTCTATCTAACAGCCAGAGACCCGAGCTGCTCCTGCAAGACTGCAGAAGTAGGAGCGTTAAGCCAGTGCCGTAAATGTACGGTGATCTGGTACAAAACCCATGACCAAGCGCCGTACCACTGAACAGAATAAGCCAATAAATCTGCTGGTTGCGACTGCCCTGCTGTCTTGAGGGGGCCTCCTAGGCCATAGGGCCGATGCATGTGCACTGCTTGCCCTATAATTAAAGCGGCCCTGAGTAACGGTACACCAATAATTTCCCCTGAATGTGTTCCCATAAGTTAATTTTCTATAAGACCGAAATCATCACCTGGCCCAAATCCAACTCTTTAGAAGATTTCCTCCCGTTGTGTTCGTGTTAATGAGTCGTATTTTATCACGACCTTTACGTGAATGATACGGTTTTTGTATAACTGCACAGATTTATGACACCTCTGGTAAATAATTCCCCATAAATCTATGCAGCGGAGCAAATTCTGCCAAAGGTGGCTGGAGTTTCTTACAGCAGATTTATTGAGTGAGAGTTTTTGTTAGCAGATATTGTTAATAATTCATGGTCCTTTCATCGAAGCACACGATATAGACAGGAGCTGCTGAAGATGTCGGAGAACCATAGGTCACGGTCATGTGATCGACCATACGGCAAAATTCAAATAGTAACAGGATCCGAATAATGAAGGGTCATGCCACGTTCACGTGCGGACAGCAACGGATATAATGGGGGCACTCGTGTCTGTTTTTTCTTCAGATGCGTTAGAAAAAGTAGAAAGTGAAAATTGTAACAACAAATGACATTCTATCTGCTCCTAACCCTTTTACGACACCTGCCATACGAGGGAATATGGTGCAGGCTCATGATGAGCTGAGTCAACGTCATACATGGCAGGTACTGGCTAGGCTACACAGCTGACGCCCATCGGCATCAAAGATTACTGGATGATAAATCCCTCAGATACTGCCGTTCCGACATTGGGTCCCCACAGATCAGCTAGTTGAAGAGGCTGCAGCATTCAGATGTGCACTGCGGCCTCTTCACTGAATATCAAGCACTGCAGCATACATATCGTAGTGGATATGTCATCAATAAGTCCTGAAAACCCCTTTAAGGCTGAAGCCCCACTTTACGGAAACACGGTATTTTTTTTGTTGCAGACTTCAAATCAGGAGTGGAATGGGCAGAAGAGAGAAGTATAAGAAGCTTCCTATATATTTCTTAATCCTTTAGTATCCATTCGTGACTCTGGCTCAAAAAACGTAGCAACAAAATCAGCAACAAAAAACGCTGCGTTTCAGCATCGTGGGGACCTTAGCCTAAGAGTGACTGAGGCTTCTGACTGGTCAGAGATAGGGGACTCCCTCTGACCCCGATCAAACATGTGTATGGACTGCAAAATGGCGCTAATAAAAACTACAGTTGGCCCTGCAAAAAACAAGCCCTCACACAAGTCCACTGATGAGAAAAAAACAAAACAAAATGTGGACACCCAAAGCAAATTTTTTCAGAAATTTCTCCTTTTTAAAAGTCGTAAAAATCTAACGAAAGAAACCCATAGAAATTACAATGGCTTCAGTATAAAAAAAAGGCAGAATAGAGGTTTCTTTTTTACCATTTCACACCACAAATGAATAAATATGCGCCCCTAACTGATTCCCAGCTTTGCTTGAGTGACATCTCCCCCTTGCACTCTTATCTGGCTTGGCCATGGCAGGTGCTGTCCTGACTGTACTGTACATGCCCTTTAAGAAATACAACTCATCCCACAAAAAAAAAAAAAAAAAAAGAAAAAAATTCATACAGCTATGTGAATGTAAAAATGTAAAAATGTTGTGGCTCTTGGAAGACGAGAAGGAAACGCCACCAAAAGAAAAAAAAAAGGCTGTCAGGAAGGGGTTAATCTTGCAACCACCATCACGTGTAGATACAAAGTGCTGGATATGATAAGCGTAACAGGGATACAAAAAAGATTTTGCCCCTTTGTAAACGTGATATTAGTTTCTAGTCGTCCGGCAGGATACATTAGGTAAAGGGAACCTGAGAAACGCGAGAGGGGGAATTACTAAAGGGGCTAGAATTCTGGATTAAAGGAACCTTTCGGAGCTGTTGGAGCACCCCGCACTCATCCCTCGCTGTCACAGGCTATGTTTAGTTATGTGCTGTATTTGCCAATGCTCCGATTGTTCATTATATTAGATTGGCAGGTAATTTACTTTCTCTCCACTCGCATGACCGGCCTTGGGACCTTGTGATTGTGGGATGACTGAAGAGACACGGACGTGATTTATGGGCATTCATAAAGCGTGATTCACATTGGCACAAGGTTTCTGTTCTTATCAGTAATGGGAAAAGTTGTATTGCCTGAAACTAAAAACCCTGGACTCTGAATGTAAACTATGAGGGGTTAAAAATTCCGGTTAATGGAAACTTCTTACAAGTCAATCAAGTTTGTCAGAAGGCCATGACCTGGGATCTTCACTGATGTCTACAGTTATGGATTCCTGCCTTTCTTCCAAGATCACTGGTTATAAATATTTAACCCTTTCACTGGATGTATACAATACATCATGACTTTAAAAGGGAATGTGTCACTTATTTTTTTTTTAATCACCTTTTATGTTCAAACATATTTTTTAAGAATGTTTTTATTTTATTTTTAATATTCCATTTTTTTTTCACTTTGACCACTTTTTTTTTTTTTTTTTAAGGCAGTAGTCACCTATTTTACATCACAGATTGGATTACAATAAAAGATAACACCTCTCTGCAGATGAGACCCTGAGCCATCAATACACCACTACTAACAATAGATCATTGGTGTAAATACTGGGGTAGCCGCAGTAGCGGCTGCCACAGGCCCTGGGACATTAGGGGGCCCAGAGGGCCCCTGATGTTTTTTTTTTTTTTTTTTTTTACTAGGCCGTTACTTGCTGGAGTAATCCCAGCAGGTAACGGGCCCTATTTAGTTACCGATCCACACTCCTGCTCACGGCCGCCTGCACTTCCCCTGTTGCTGAAGCGGAGGAGGCTGTGAGCAGGAGCAGGGACGGTAAGTAAGGCCACAGGCCCACGAACCCCACAAACACTGCTATCATTATACTCTGGGGTCTTTTCAGAGTATAATGATCAGAGGGCCAGGGGAGGTGAGGGAACATAAAAAACAATGTTACTTACCTCTCCTGTGCTCTGGCAGTCTTCGGGCCTCTGTGGTGACGTCCCACACATCACGTGGGCCAGGCCGGTGTCGTTATGCATCGCAACGTTGGCCTGGCTCATGTGACATCTGGTGCAACATTGAAAAATACTGAAAGTAGCGGGGAGTGCACCAGAGCCAAGGAGAGGTAAGTAACATTGTTTTTTATGTTTGTAGGGGTTGCCCATGTCAAATGTTTGCCTTGGAGCGCAGCCATTGCTAGTTACGCCAATGCAATAGATGATGTCACAGCTTATCTCCTCCCGATCCCTGCACAGACCATGTCTAGAAAACTCTCCCATAGACCTCAGTGAGACCTAACTGCTGCCTATGGCCATGACTATACTGTAAAGCAGATTACTACATGCTGATAAGATAACAGAGGAGAAGCTCAGGCAAGATGGCTGCCCCATAATCATGTACAGAAAGTAGAATAAAAAGAAAAAGAAACCTACAGTTAGAAAATAAAAGATTAGAAAGAACATGATATTTTACCATCTGATTAAAAAAAAAAAAAATCTAAAAAAGTTGTCAATAAATCCCTTTTATTTGAATTTTAATTGAAGCATATAAATGATACCAAAGACACTTCTGTTTGTGTCTAAGGGAGGGTTAGAGGAGCTGCAAGTCTGCAGAGGTTTCAGTGACACAGAAACGTTTCTTCATGTTATCACCAACTTTACCAATGATAAAGGATATGTGCTGACTGTCACGTGTAGGTTTATGACTGATCACACTTGAATGTTTTTTATCTCTTCAGATTTGAGGACTTTGTAAAGTTACAGTACTGTGCAAAAGTTTTAGACAGATGTAACAATAAAAATGCTGTAAAGCAAGAATGCTTTCAGAAAGCAGAGAACATACTCGCCTGTCCTGGGACTCCGGTGTCTCCCACCGTGGTCTGATCCTGCTGCTCCTGGAATCTTCTTCCGGCAGAAGTCTTTGCCTCCCGTGACCGCTGAGGTCAATTAGTGGCCTAAGGAAAGGAACCAAGACATCACAAACGTCACCTGTGGTGTTCCGTGTCCTTTCCTTAAGCTGCTGATTGGCCTCAGCAGTCACTTAAGTTGAGGACTTTCTTCAGAAGGAGACCCCAGGAGCAGCAGTATCGGACCACAGTGGAAGACACCGGAGCATTGGGAGCAAGTTAATATGGGTTTTTTTGTTTGTTTTATTTTACACCTTTATTTTTGGTGTGACCTTTGCCCTTTGGAGGAGGAGTCCTGGAATTGATGATCCATCCCTGATCTCATCATCATCCAGTCTGTCTGGGATGACATGAAGAGAGAGAAGGATTGGAGCAAGCCTACATCCACAGAAGATCTGTGCTTAGTTCTCCAAGATGGCGGCGGCAGCGTCGTAAGTACTGGAGCATCAGCGGTAGCGACTGCCACAGAGCCTGGGACATTAGGGGGCCCGATGGGCCCCTGATGATTTTTTTTTTTTTTTTTTTTTTAGCCGTTACCTGCTGGAGTAAACCTATTTACTAACTGATCCCCGCTCTTACTCATGGCCGCCTCTGCATCCCATATCATGTAACTGGGGCCCCCTGGAGGGCAGAAGGGGAAGCGAAAACGGCTGTCCCACATGACGTCTGTACTGACGTTGAAGAGGGCCAAAAGCAGCAGGGAGTGCGCCGTTACATTATACAGTATGGAGGGGCCGCTAGGGGACATTATAGTGTTTGTAAACGGGGTGTTATACTGTGTGGGGGCCAGTAAAGGGGGGCGCTATGCCGTTGGGGAGGCCAAATCTACAGTTTGCTGGGAGGCCCAATCTTTACTAGTTACGACCCTGGCAGCGGGAAAAACCTCTCTGCCGAGTTCTGCCAAAAAACTATCTACAAGTGTACTCAGAAGAAGTGATGGAGCGCAAAGAGCATAGGTCACACCAAATATTGACAGGGTTTACCTTTCTCTTTTCTGTTCGTTTTGTGCTCCATAAACACTTAGGATCATTTCTTTAAAACCTATTTGTGCCGCGTAGTATGATAGTCTCCAAAAGAGGACCATTTGTTTTCTGAATTATAATCAGTTTTAAAGGGGTTTTCAGGGGACTAAAATATTTTTAGGATAGGTCATCTGTATCAGATCGGCGATGATCAATTCCTATGGATCAGTTCTTTGAAGCTGCGCTCCAATAAGGCCATGTTATTTCGTGTCCAAAGGGGTTATGACTAGGACTGGGGAAGTGGTGAGGTTACAGTAAGAAGGGATTTATATAGAGAAACCAAATAGAGTCTGAAGATGGATGGTCTTCACAACCAAGAAGAAATCGGCCCTCACTCATTGTGACATTATACAAGGCTGCATCTGTACATAGAGGTCATTTCATCATCGTTTTATGGTTTCCCATTGTCTGTAATAGTCACTTTGGAAGTGCATCAAGGTTGCGCTCTTATGTAAGACTGTTTTATTCAGTCTAGTAAGTCGGCTATCCTTTATGCCAAGGGAGGCGCTGGCTTTTAGGAAGGTACTGAAGATTGCACATAAAGGCGGCGTGAAGAAATGGCAGGACCCAAAAGCCTCATTCCAAAAAGATTCAGGGATTAGCGCCCATAGTGGTGCACAGCCCATAAATCTATGGAACGATTACATACACAGTAGAGCACTGGAACCTGTCTAGTAGACTTTCTTGGTTTGCCCTTAAGTTTTCTTCTATATTTTTCGACTTGGGATTCCCTCCTTGTTTTGGTATAAAAAAAATAGGATTGGAGCCACAAAAATTTTTCTTGTTTCCTTCCCTCCATTCTGTGGGTTTTTTTGCCCTGGGAGCAGCATGGACAGGGTATTTATTACAAGCCAAAGTAATATTTTTACGCCCGGCTTCCTATAATATGTTGCTTATGACACCTCCAGGAATGTCCCTTTAAATCTAGATGCTGGGGATTGGTGACCTGGAACAAGTGAAGCAAATGTCTGGGTTATTAGGAAGATAAAGTAATTAGATGTTCAGATACTTCCTTTCTTTACATAATAAAGGAAGCTAAATGTGCCAGATCCTCAGCCGAGATAAAGAAAATGCTTGTGAAGGTAGTGTTACCCAGACAATGGGGCAGTGTGATCCTAATCCAGGGATTATACAGGAGAACCCGACTGCCTGCACAACAAAACATCCTCCGTCCAATACTGCAACACACCACGCATTCAGAACGTATTCACACCCCTCTGCTGTTTACACATTTTGTTATGTTGTGTGACCAAAGATCGAGACGAGAGTCAAGGCCAATGTCAATGTGTAGCCCTAGCTTTAGTCTAAGATGAATAATAATCACTTTACTTCTCAAGAGGGCAGACATTTATGGCAAATGTATGTGATCCTGCCCATCTGCAATGTCCAATGGCCACAGGATTTGACAGGTAAATCTTGTAGCCATTGGCCAACGTGGAGCAATCTTTAAGCCGCAGGAAACTGAATGTGTGTCCATATCCTGAAGCTATACACAATACTCCATGATGACAAAAGTCTAGCAGACTCTTGTGCAATTGTATTAAAAGACCTCAGGTCCATTCTGTCTCCAGTGACCACCTTTGAGAGGTTTCCACAAGTTGACTTCCACCGATGGTAAAATAAACTGGTAGGACATGACTTGACAAGGGACATATCTGTCTACATAAAGAGCCCACTGGTGAGTGTACAAGTCAGAGCAAAAACAAAGCCAAGTACTTGAAGGAATTGTCAGTAGATAGCCAAGATATGATTGAATCAAGGCACGGAGTTTGAGAAGGGTACCAAAAAATGCAGTGCTGAATATCTTGAAGAACACAGTGGCCTCTACTCTTCTTAAATGGATTAAGTCAGGAGTCAACGGAACTCTTTCTAGAAGCATTCCTTCCTTTTGAATTCTTGACCAAAATTCGCAATGAGGTGGGAAAAACCTTGGCCAGGGAGGTAACCGAGAGCTGAAGAGTCACACTCCAGACTTCCATTGTTGAGATGGAAAAACCATCATGGAGGCATGCCACCAATCAGGCCTTTATGATTAAGTGGCTAGACAGAAGAAAATGAGAACCTGCTTGGACTTTGCCAAAAGTCACAAAAAGAATTCAGAAGGAGAACTTCATGAGAAATAAAATGATAAAACCACATTTGAACAAGAGCCTGAACGCCAATCACCCTGGTATCAAATCAGTCACACAATACAAATAAAGCATTTATCTTCTGTAGTGGACACCATAAAAAAAGCATAACAGAATTGGTGTGTTTTGGTCATATTGCCTCCAAAATGTGGAATAACAAGTGTTCAAAAAGTTATATACAAGCCATGGTACCAATAGAAATTACAGGTCATGCCACAAAATACAAGCCCTCACACAGCTCCGTCAACAGAAAAAAATAAAAGTTAGTGTTGTAACTCTAAAATTATTTTTTTCAAATAATTGTTTTAATTGCGTATAAGTGGCGCAAAAAAAAACAAACAAAAAAAAAAAACAATAAATTTGGTTTCACTGCATACAGAGCAGAGTAAAAATTTATTGAGTTATTTATGTTGCACAATGCAAAATTTTTGAAGGTACAAAAGAATTGCAAGATGGAAAAATAAAAGTTAATAAAATTTATTCAATAGGCTACATTTCCAAAAATGGTGCCAATGAAAAATACATCTCATTGTGTAAAAACAAGCCCTAGTATGGCTACATCAACAAATGTATTGAAAGTCTATGGCTTGTCATGGCCGTACTTTTTTGTAACCCCACCAGGGATGCTTACAACTGTGTTATAACCGCATGCGGTCATACTCTTCGAGGATGTGCAGAGAATAGGAGAAATTATTCAAACCCAGTTCATACTGTCACACCTCAGAAGACTTGTCGCTGCGAAAGTTACCTCAACGATGTCAGTAATAAAGGGTGTGTCTAATTATAAACACGAGTGATTCCAACAAAATTGTTAGATTTGGCTTTGTCAATACTGAGACTAAGACTATAACATAAAGTGCAGAGAAAGTAGAAGGAGTGTGAATACTTTCCGAAATGCAAGTTATACCAATATGGGGGATCTTTGTACGTGAACTGCAATGGGGCCAAACTGTATAACGGTTCCAAATATCTATATAGGACAATACCATGCCGTACCAAGCTCACAGCTACATTACTCACTATCTAGAAGACACCGCACACTTACAGTGCTTGGTAGACGTCCAGTCTTCTCTATCTCGATGCTTGACAATAAATCATTTAGTTGTTGGAAACGATGGCCGATTTGGGTAGACTGTGTGGGTCCTGGCAGGCCGGGTCTACTTGGCAAGTCTTCCTTGACATTTCAAGCCCTTTGATCTACAGCTGTGGTTTGGGCCCCGTCCAGCCATAACATTATCATATCCTGTTGAGGTAGAACGCTAGGTGTCGAATGACACACTGAAGGGCACGAAGCAGTCACGTCGGAATAATGGTCATGAGCTGATCAAGCATGTATAGAAGGAGATCTGCTTTTTTTCGTTATCTGAGAGATCTACCTTGGGAAAGTGTTCAATACTGGTATCTTCACCTGAAGCTGACCCCCACCGAATACCTGACTGTCAGATCTCTCCGAGCCCAGAGGATTGATAGTCAGTGTTATAGCACACATAGTAGCATGTGAGATAACAAACAGTAGAGGAACATCAGCTTCACGAAACCCTTCCACCTACTTCTACCAGTATACAGAAGGCCACAGCTATATTACATCACACTAAACAGTAACAACTCCATCCTAGTGACCCGTGGAGCTCACAATCTAATTCTACCATCTAGAGATAACTGTATACTGTATGTTGCCATGGCATGAAGTAGAAAACCTAGAGGAAAAAAAAATTCCATGCATTTGTATCTCTAGGCCAGAATCCAACCTATGGCGCGCTGTTGTATGCTAGCATCGATAGCCATGAGCGACCAGTGGTTGTCACATTAAAGGGGTTATCCAGGGGGAAATAACAAGACTTGCTAATTCATTCCCTGCACTGGTTAATCTTTATTACTGATAAATGCCTAAGTCCATCTTTTCAGAGGGCAGCCGAGAAGGCCAGAACACATCACTCTGTCCGCCCTGCAACTGTGCCGACTCCCTTCGAACCGGGCTACTTGTGTAGACATAACCAAGACAGTGTGAGCAGGGGAGGCTGAGGAATAAGACTTCTGGCCTCCCCAGCTACCCTCCGCAAAAGTAACTTGGGGGCCCCAGGGGACCAAGGTATATATTAGTAATAAAGCTTAAAGGGGTGGTCCAAGATTTAGGGCACTCTTAGGAGGGGCATGGAAGGGTGTTTTAACCCTTAAAGACCGAGCCAATATTTGTTTTTGCATATCTGTGTTTTTTTTTCCTCCCCACCTTCCAAGAGCCATAGTTCACATGATGGCTTATTGTTTGCGGGACAAATTGTACTTTATAATGGTACCAGTCAGTATCCTGGTAAAAAAAAAATAAACAATTCAGAATTAGAATTGGAAGAGAGAGAAAAAAAACAAAAAAAACATCTGCGCCAATTTGTTATGGGTTTAATTTTTACAGCCTTCATTATGTGGTAATAATGACACGTTACCTGTATTCTGCGGGTCAGGACGATCACGGCAATACCAAATTTATAGAGTATTTGTAATGTTTTGATGCCTTTTAAAAAATTAAAAATGTTGCAAAATAAAATAGAAACATTTCTTTGTGTCGCCATAATGTGACACCTGAAACTTTTTTTTATATTTATGTGTATGGCGTCTTTATATACGGGACAAGATGGTGTTTTTATCGATACCATTTTGGGGAAAGATCTGATGATTTGATCACTTTTTGTTATAGGAGGCAAAGTATTGAAAAAACGCCATTTGGCCATTTTGATTTTTTTCCCGCTACAGCGTTCACCGTATGGGATATTTTTATATTTTAATAGTTCGGACACTTTTGAGCGCCGGAGACCTAAAGTCTTTATGTTTATTATTGTTTATTTTTATATCTGATCTAGGGAAAGGGGGGGGGGCGGGATTAGAACTTTTGTGTTTGTTTTTTGTTTTTAATACGTTTAAAAACTTTTTTTTCTCTTTTACTATTATTTTCAGACACCCTAGGGACCTTGAACCTTAAGGGGTCACCAACTCCGCCTGCTCTGAGTTTGCCCTTTAACCAGTGCAGTGAATAGGGGACTTTATTACTGTTGTTCTTCTACAACCCTTACCAATCAGTTGATTGTAGGACCTGTCGTGAACCGTAACCAGCTACTCAGTGTACTGGATGAAAGACAGCACCTTCCACTTGAATAGGACTGAGCTGCAGTAACCAGGCATGGCCACTACATGTTGTATGGCGCTGGGCTTCCAGCCAAGACACTGTGTACAGAGCGGTGCTTGGTGCCGATGCACAGCGGTCCCTGCAATCATCTGATCAGGATCGGTCCCCACCACTGAATTCATAGGAAAAATCTTTTAATACAGTTCATATTTACATAGACAGCAGATGTTCAATAAGCAGACTCTTGTGCATGGCATTACATGAGACTTTGACCACCATTTATTCTTTTGACATATCTTAGCATTAAAGGGATTCTATCATTAGAAAATGACGTTTTTAAGTAATGGCCCGTTGGAATAGCCTTTAAAAAGGCTATTCTACTCCTACCTCTCATTCTCTTGTGGTCCCCGCCATTTCTGTAAGAAAGCATTTATTCGGATATGCAAATTATGCTCAGGGAGCACATGGGGCGTTTCCCCTGTGCTCCGAGCACACCAGCGTCATCAACTGCTCGCCGCCTCTTAGTGCCTCTTGTTCACTCCCCTCTGCGTCTTCTCCTTGTCTTCAGCCTTGCATGGGCATCCGACGCAGCGCTATACGCGGTTGAAATACCGCGCATGCGCAGTCGAATCTGCCACTTTGGGTTCGGGCAGAGACGACTGCGCATGCGCAGGATTTCAATTTCCCCAAAACAGTTGTCTGCAGATGAGATGGCTTGGCTTACATCCTACTGACACGTGGTTTCTTGCTACACTTAGGGCCATCACTCAAAGTTGGATGTGTTCCACTTTTTCTTAAAGGAGTTGATGGTCCACAACAGACCCTACTAACCTCTATTGGGGGGGGGGGTTCTAGGCATATTCTGTGCCCTGGGGGGTGGGGCCTTGTGGAGTAGATAAGCAGTGAAATCACCTATTGTGACTGATGTATTGGGTCTTATCTACATATGCATGTAGTTTGCTGAAAAAGTGAGGGGACTGCTGCAAAGAAATCTATAGAAAACAGAATTCTCAGGCTAGGTTCACACATTCGCCCAGTCTCCGTTCGGGGATTCCGTCCCTGAATCCTATTAAAAAATGTGGAGAGAAAAGTCTTGCAAGATGAACCTAGCGTCGGCATATTATTTGACTTCGAGGCTAGCGAAAGAACTGCAGGAATGATTTATGATTTAGATTTTTTTTTTAATATAGACAACATGGAAAACTTAAAAACCTCACCAAAAATTCTTTAAAAATATGAACATAAAACTTAACTTAAAAATTTTTTTTTAAAAAAGGCATTTTCTGGCGACATTACTTGTGGTGGATTTTGCTTATGTCTACCATGGGAATGGAAACTCGATTGATACTTGGCAAAAAGTTGAAGGAAAACACACACAAAACCCCTCACTGATCCCACCCAGTAATGTTCTTTCGATTGACAACCGCAGTTTTCGTCTGCTGAAGGCTACAAAACATACATATTGAAAAATCGGAATCTTCACCCTTCATCCCACCCCAAAAGAAAGAGCCTTATAGTTTTGGAAATTCCATTTTATTTACATTAGCAGGAAATCAGATCTTCTATAAATACAATATAAGCATTATAACAGGTCTGCCACTGAAAACCGGTTATTCCACCAGAGAAGAGGCAGCACTTACATCAAAGTCCCTTAATAAACACATACAAAAAAAAAAAAAAAAAATGAAACAAAAATTAAATTACTTTTCCCGTGGCCTGAAAGAGCTGCTACATCTACATAAAAGTTACCCTGTCCCCACTAACACATTATACAACCACTGCCTTGGTGTACAACGAATAGATCAAATCTGCGATGCTTGGCTTTGGTTGTTACTTGAGCCTCTGCAGTTATTTATGTGGACCCATAAATGGTGCAGGTGGAAGTCAAGTTTTTGGGACGGACAACAGCAGGAAAATCTGCTGGCTAGCATACGCCTAGGACTACAGAAGACGGAAAACAATAACATTCGAACACGGCGAAAACTAGTTTCACCATGGTGCCAAAGTCAAGAGTCGTGGAGTCGGATTTGGGGCCAGTTGAGTGGCTAATAATTAGTTATTTTCAGCACCCATTACGCTAACTAGATTCTCTACTGTTCGGCAGGCGGTCCTGGGCAGGAGTGGACAGACAGGGACCGCCCACCTGATACTAGAGCCCAATTAGTAAAGTGGGTGTAGAAATTAACAGCACCGATGGCTCAGGAATGGCAAGGGCTAGAGAAAAATTCCAACTGTGTTGGAATCAGTATAGCGCAGCTTATTAACAAAATGCAAAGAGTTGGCAGTGGTGGCGAAAGGTCCTCTTTAAGATGGTCTCTAGCAAACAAACATGGAACGGAGGATATAGCCTCAAAAACAAAGCAAGTGGTTTCCCTTTTATTTGCTAGAAATTTTGCAGTAGAATAGACTGGTGGTGTTAGGAAGGGTCAAACTCGAGAGGGTGCACCAAGCCCAGGAGCCTTAGGGGTCCCTCTAATATCAGAAGACCGGTACTATGAATAATACAATAGTTTGTGGGCCTGGTACAGATTTTGTATTGGGTCCAGGAACTTCATGTCCAGTATAGACTTTGGCATGACACATAATTGGCAAAAAGCACCGAGAAAGGGTGTAGCCATGTTTTGTGAAATCAATAAAGGTCTTTCCGTTCACGAGAAGTGGGTGGCATCACGTCTACGTAGGGCGCCTCATTAACAAAGTCACTGGTTCCTATTAAATTGACAGTCAGCACATAAAAGGTCGTAAAAATCTGGTTCCAATCTCAACCAACGACCTTACAAAACCTCCTTTGATGGAGACAGGTTTACGATCTTCCGGCAGCAACGCTCATCACTTTCTCAGCCAAAATGACCTCACTGAACAAACAAACAATTCGGTTGTGCTTCGTCATTGTCTCCTAACACAATACGACCGACCGGGTCCCTTAACAACCTGCCATCAACAAGACTCAAAATATTTATCTGGGGTCCAGTGACTTAATAAATAGTCTGGGCAAAACCCATTGTCTTGGACCTTTATAAGGGATTAATCACGGAGACGACTAACAAAAAAGGACTGCGCTACCACCCCTGAAGCACAAATATAGAGACAAATTGTTGCATAAAGGGTGGCACGCTTCTGACGGAGATTACACCGTGAAGGTGTAAAGGCGAGCGGAATTCTAAACATGACAGCTTGAAAAACAGGTCTCGTAACAAAAGGTGTCGACAAATTATGATCCGATGAAAGTGTGAAAAACAAAATTATAATTGTCGAAATTAGTAATGCAGCTGATACTGAAGCTGGCCCGACATGGGTGGATCAGCGAGAGTCGGACGATGTAGGGTCAAGGACAATAAGCGCTTAGAACACACACATATAGTATAAGTAAAATATAAATTCTATTTATTCAGCTTGTGCAATGTAAACCGAGGAAAGCAGCGATAATAAGAGGAGCAGCGCAAGAACATAGGCGTAGGCTGGGTATCAATGTAGTATCCAGGTCAGCGACGTTAGGCAAGAGGTCGTCTTCTGCGAGTCCGGCGGCCAGGTCTGGATTTAGGGGCCGTATATTCCATTATAATTGTAGGTGTGATTAGTGACCGATAATAAAAACAAGGCCTTATGTAGCAATGTTTTTTTCCCTTTATTTCGACTTGGAAATGGCCAAACCGATGAGGCCAGCGATGCCGGCAACTCCCAGAGCCATTCCGCCAACAATCGCCATGCCGACTAAGCCCTCTAAAAGAGAAACAGAAGACATAAGAGCCCTTCCTTTCTTCCCTTGCTCATCTCCGTGTCTGACAAGTCTCTGTCACTTCCTTCTTCCTTGTCTTCAATACAATGTCTGCCCTTCCCTCTAAACCCAAAACAATCACATCCTTCCTTTACTCCTGTCTGACAAGTTCCAGCTCCCTTCCTTAAAGGGGGTTATCCAGGGACACCTTTTACTTACTTGGTGCCCAGGTTTTTTTATGTGCCGAACCTTGGGGTTCTGGACTGGTTTCGTGACCAGAACCAGGACCCGAGGCACTTCTCCTTCCTCTCCTGTGTACTAAGGGGACTGGATCTACTATTACAATGATCTAGTCTGCCAACCCCCATTGTACACGTAGTACCACAAGGAAAACAGGGAGAAAGAGGGGGAGGACTCAAGGAGATGGTTCTGATAATGCGACCAAGTGTCAGAACCTACCTAGAAACCCAGTGGGCATATATAGAACCTGGGCCAGAAGTCCCAGAAAAACCCCTTTAAGGCAACCATACCCATTAGAATATTACTGGCTAAACCCACTGATTTTGATTGGGCCAGCCGACCATCTATAGCATATGGGGTCCTTGCAACTCTCCCCCTAATAAAAGATGCTCAACCTGCCCAATCCTTTTGTCCTTTGGGAGATAAGCTACCATCTGAGGAGTCTGGAATGGACTTCCACCCCTCCCATTTATAACACATGAACTGATCGGCTGAGCTATTGGGGTTTTCCAGGTTAAAAACATTGGACTGTTTGGGTTCTGACAGCTGACACCCCACTGATCGGCAGTTCTCAGCAGCAAATATACAGGGAATGGAGCACTTTCCCTTTTTTACATTTTCTTTTATTAAAATGTTCATATAGGGTAAAGGAAAGTTGGCGATCTCGACAGGATTCGTCTACTAATGTGCATACTTGACAACTTTTCAAAGTTTGCTTCAGGGAAACCCAAGAAGCTCTGCCAGCATTGCCCACTCCCGGTAAAGCCCTGTCCCATTCAGGGGCATGCCACATTTCCTTTTTGGCTTGTGCCAAGCTCACTTTTAATGGTGTTACGCCCTTTTTTGTTATGGAGTGGCACATACTAGAGTCTGCCGGCCCGGGAGATTTCCAACTCTTTCAGGACGCTCGGAGGTCACCACTTGTTGTGGGAGCTTTTTGGGACAGTTGGCAAGTATGCTAATGTGTATGGGGGTAACTAGACTCTCTTCCGATTGTCCAGATGTGAGAACAAAGAAGGATCGGGCAGACCAGATTTCAGGATGCCCAATACTTTGTTCCAATTGGAGATATGCTCCTCTTCCCGTTAAAAACCACAGGCATGCTTTCTATGTATATTCGGAAGTCAGGAGGGATAGTTGTATGAGGATCTTTAGTCAATGTTAGTCAACCCTTTACCACTCAGATAATTCCCTTCCCTCTTACTCCATAATGTCTCCCCTATGGTCCACAGACACCCCCATTACCTTTCTGCATCTTTTTCTCTATGACGCTCTCCAGTTCCAGAGCCTGTGTGTTCTTTGGTTCCTTACTGAGAAGAGTCCTCACGTACTTCAGAGCCTTTTCATATTCCTGAGGACGGAACCAGAGTCATCACCTAATGGACATCCCTCCGCCAATCGCTGACGGTAACACTTGGTAATCCTAAATGATCGATGGATCACACGTACCTTTAATCTGTGGTGAGCCACGGACAAATAAAACAGATAGTCCCGCTGCTCCTCTTTACCGCCCTTTGGTAAAAGCTCTAAAGAAAAAAAAACACACAAGAAAATATAAAGTTGACTTAAATGCTACAAGTTTAGTGATGTAGAAAAACTCAAGTCTTACTAAATCTACTCCAGCGTGTGGCGGCTCGCTTACACAGCCCTAAAATCAGGACAATTTATTTGGGACCAAAAACCGCCCGCCCCGGGGGGGGGGGGGGGGGGGGGGGCATTATGTGGATGAGATGAAATCTCTGCAGCGTAATGCGGGACAAAAATTTGAATTTTTAAAAAAACGCAGCAAAAACCTGCTGAGGAAAAAGCTTTTCGCTACGTAGGGCCTTATTCAAAGGCTCTGTTGGGATTTTCTTTGATCAATGCCTTTTTTTTTTTTTTTTTTTTAATTGCAGTGATGAGTTGGACACGTTACTATACTATAAGTAAAGGGCCGGCGAGCCGACGAGCGCCGATCTTAATAATCTTCCGTCGGCACTCGTTCTGGGTCTGCATTTGCAGTATAAATGACATATGCGACACCTCTCATACAAGACTCTACACACGCTCTACAACCATGGACTGGACCACTTTCCAGAAGATACTGGCCATTTGCCCAAAAAAAAAAAAAAAAAACCACCCCCCAAAAAAAACAAACAAAAAAAACCACGCAGTTCTTGCACTCACCTTCTAAAAGCACGACCCCTTTCTTGATGTCCTCGGTGTACTTGCTGCGGATCAAGCACCAGGCGTACTCAAACTGCGTGCTCTTGCTCAGTTTTCCTGCGGAAAGTTCGGCTAGATACTTCTTCTCAAATCTCTGCAAGGGCAATGATAACCGTAAAGAAGAGTCTCTGGTGGACAAGAGTTAGGACCTCCACATTTTTCTACCAATTGCCGTCCATCTTCAAGGAATTTTCTATCCCCCACATGGCTTTATTATACTGATGCCCTTTCCAAAGGATAGGTCATCATTATTCGATTGATTGGAGTCTGGAACCCAGACCCAGCAGTGGCTTCTGGGACTCGGCCATGTCAGTGCATAGTCCGGGTGTTGGATTCCCACCGATCAGATACTGATTGCACTAGGACGTGACCATATTAGCTGATCAGTGCATGGCCTGGGTGCTGGAGCTCCACCAATAGGATAGTGATGTTCTGTGCACATAGGCTATCAGTTTGGAAAACCACCTGAGGTCTAGAAAACCCCTTTAACAGGAGACTGTATTACCAAGGTAATCTAGAGGTGGTTCAGCCTCATTCACGTAAACTAGTATGACAGACATGTCTAACTTGGTTCAGAATTTGGCCCCGGGTGGTAACATCTATATCTATCTACGATGTGTCCTCTGTTGCCTTTTGGCTCTTCCTCTACCTGGAGCACACCCCATCTTACTCTCTTTGTTCTCCAAGATCAATTAATCTATACACATGTGATAAGGGGAATTAATGATGAAGAAAAGGATTAGGGCAGAAACTGCAGCGGAGGTGACTCAACCGGAGGTCAAAACGTGTGAACGGCGTGTCTATCATATGGTGACATCTCTTAGAATGATGGTGACTCAACCGATCAACACCAGAGAAAAAAAAAAAAAGAAAAAAGTGAACTGTCTCCTTCCTGATGGGCAATTCCCATAACCAGGTATGGGCGGCAGCCAAGGGAGTCGAGTGGAATGTTTCCAATGAAATGCCATCCACAGCCAGGAGAGGTTCATGGCCTGTAATCTAAGGAGAGCCACAGAGAAAGACAGCAGAAACCTCAAGTAATCGACGAGAACAGATTTATCCATTTCGGGAAGGCTTGAGGAACACTAGCGGAGGACCTGCTGGAGAAATTTTACATTCTAGACGTTAAGACGCTCAATGGATTGGAGAATCTGCTGGACCTGTATCTGAACAGATTTACAGAATTTTAGCGTTTGGGGTTTTAGGCAACTTCAGAACTAGATCATACACCTTGCATGAGGAAGGAGTGAATACTCCCTTGGAAAATGCCATATACCCACTGGTGGAGAACTTAGGATCTACATCAGACTCGAATGGTGGTCAACTTGGCCAGGCAGAAAGAAGATGACGGGCCACTTTGTGGTAGTGGTCGACAGGGGACAGGGGTGGTATATTCTATCAACAATACATCCTCTTGAACTATAGACACATGGCCAAGTGTATACCCGAGGGTAATCGGTTTTCATTGATCCCTCGGTGTCAAGAGTCAATCGAGGGATCCGTCAAAATGGCCTGGGAAATCTAACAAATTAGTCACATAGGTCCATTAACACGGTTGTCTAAATAGATCCATTAACGTCTATGGGGCAGTGCGCAGGCTGCAGGCACAAATCTGACCAAGAACAAGATCTGTATTGAGTCCGTACGTTCTCCCCTAATGTGTGGGATTCCTCCAGATACTCAGGTTTCCTCTAATTAAATAAAATAAATCATTAATAATATTATTATTATTATTATTAATAATAGGGAATTTAAAGTGTGAGGCCTGCTTGAGACGTTGAATGATGTAACGCATTGCGGAATACAATGTCGCTATATATCGAGGGAATATATAAATAGGAGGAACCTGTACGGTAGATAAAAATACTAGGGATTGTTGATAAAGTTGGTCCTTTAATTTCTCCCACAACCCATTTTATAAAACTTTTGACGTGTTCCAAAAACTGGAACAAGAAACCAATATAATTTTGAATGCTGCTCTGAATGTAACTAGAGTAGAAGAAGTCAAAAAGTCAGTCCACAAGAAGTGAATGACATGTGGGCATTTTGCATGTCCTTAGAAGAGTTAACAGAAGATGAAACGGCGCACGCCTCTTCTCACCGACACCGCTGTGTTGTGATCCCGTCGGCACAGAAATGTTTACACAATCTTGTGACAAGTGTCTGAACACACAGATCTGGCAAGAGACACCGAAGTGTATACTCAAGGCGAGAGCACTTAGCAACTGCCTACAAGAAGCAACTCGCTGTCCCGTATTGTCCCGGGAAGGACAGCTCTATCTAGGGAAGTGCGGAAGGTAAAATCACTGGTGATCGAGGCCGTGGTGGGGGCACTGGGGCAGGATTATATGGGACAGCAATACCACAATGAACTTCTCTCCATAGTGCCACCAAGGCTAGAGAGCCCCGCCAATGATCTGCACGAACCAGAAGCAAGACCCTATAATCGGTCTTCGGTGGTCTACCACCTCTGTATAGGAAAGGTTATGTACCGCTTTATAGTCAAATATGATGGCGATCCCCTGATCACTGGCAACGTCCAGGAACATGACCTTATACTGGTCTTCAATGGGTTGCCATCTCTGTATAGAAAGCGTTATATACTTTTCTATAGTCAAATATGATGGCGATCCCCGATCACTGCCACTGATCAGAAAGATGACCTCCATGTTGGTCTTCAGTGGTCTGCCACCTCTGTATAGGAAGGGTTATGATGGCGATCCCCGATCACCGCCACTGATCAGAAAGATGACCTCCATGTTGGTCTTCAGTGGTCTGCCACCTCTGTATAGGAAGGGTTATGATGGCGATCCCCGATCACCGCCACTGATCAGAAAGATGATCCCCACGTTGGTCTTCAGTGGTCTGCCACCTCTGTATAGGAAGGGTTATGATGGCGATCCCCGATCACCGCCACTGATCAGAAAGATGACCTCCATGTTGGTCTTCAGTGGTCTGCCACCTCTGTATAGGAAGGGTTATGATGGCGATCCCCGATCACCGCCACTGATCAGAAAGATGATCTCCATGTTGGTCTTCAGTGGTCTGCCACCTCTGTATAGGAAGGGTTATGATGGCGATCCCCGATCACCGCCACTGATTAGAAAGATGACCCCACGTTGGTCTTCAGTGGTCCACCACCTCTATATAGAAAGGTTTATGGTCCTTAGTCATGTTCCATAGGGGAAGGAGATGGTGATCTCCCGATGACTGACACTGACCAGAAACAGACACGTGATGAGTAGAGATGAGGGAATCGAAGCTAAAGAAGTGGAATTCGATCCGAATTTCAGGAAATATTCGATTCACATCAAATCCGAATTTCCTCACGCTTCGTGGTAACTATTCACATTTAGTTCAAAATGGCTGCTGTACATATTAGGACATGGGGCAAGGAACTCTGGGAACGCGGGATCACCCACAATGCCATGCGTGCAGCCAATCAGCAGCCAGCCCTGCGATGTCACAGCCCTTTAACCCCTTCGCGAGCGGTCATGGCATGTTTGACCGCAGCATCCAAGGTGTTAAATATCCCCGATCAGTTATGGAGCAGGGTGTTGGCTGTAACTGACACCTATCACCCTGCTCCATAACCGATCGGGGGGTTTTAACACCTTGGAAGCCGCGGTCAAACATGACCGCGGCATCCAAGGGGTTCCGCCGTTTTGCCGCCCACCCCGGCTCTCTGCAGCCAATAAATAGCTGTTTTTGTTACGCAATTCGCCACGATTTAATTCGGATCGAATAGAATTGTATCGCGAAATTTGGCAAAGTTGCCGAATCAAATTTTTGAATACTTCGCTCATCTCTAGTGATGAGATTTGGACCTGCGGCACATGGCTGTATTGTGGGTGTGTAACGGGACTATGAAAAAAGGCCGAACCACCAACTTTGACTCTTTTTCCACAGCCTGAAACGCACAAAATAGGTGGCGACTGAATTCCTATGAAAGCGAATACGTAACCAACTATTCATCTCACTACACTCCTCAACAAGGAGATTACACCACGGAGAAGGGCACGCCGTAAGATTATGTAAGTCGAGGAAGTAGAAGGTGTCTCCGAGATCTGCTAATGAAGACATTTCCTAGCTCCAATCTGTGACATGTGGGAGGGGCATAAAAGCCAGACTGAAAGCAAAAGGTTTTTAGCCACAAAAATCTGATCGTGTGCGATGATGCAACGTCACTTGTTAGTCACCGAGTCAGTCACTGGCACTTGTCACAAACTGAGAGTGACAGAATCTTACGTGCCTGGGCCGCGACGTCAGCGCTGGTCAATGCGGTGCGTCCTGATGGTTACAAGAACAACGACCAACGGCAAGAAGAGCAAGCGGCGTGCGGAGGCGAATCTCTGCTCGGATATGGAGAGTCCTTGTCAAGGGAACGTCGCACCGGTCTTACTCCCACGATTATGGTGTGGGGTGAAGCTGGAAGGTCGAAGTTGGTAACTTATTTACCTAAATCCGGCCCCAACTCCACAGCTCAGGATTTTATTTGGTACAATTCCTATAGAAATCCTATATACCCCTGCTGTATGTCTGAGATCTCCTACACACGGCAGCGGGCAGACGACGGTGTACATCGACCTGTGTAAATGACGTCTTATAATCACCATCGAATGATAAAAAATAAAAACAAACACAGGAGACAGTCAGCGCACATGGCCGCCGTCAGCTGTCCCCGAGCCCATCAGATAACCACCCCCGGCACCGACCTAGGGATGGGTCACGTGTCACAAAAATATCCCTGGAGCCCAGAGAAGGGCCCTAAGAAGACGACACGCAGAACACGTGCTCTGGCGCCATCTACTGTCACTTAGAGGAACTGCAGGCAGGATAGTTTAACCCCTGCCACCACAGTAAATTCCATTTTTGCCTCTTGTGTACACACAGCGTTTCCTGTCCATACAGTTAACATTCCCTGGGGGGGAACTTATTAAAGCTGGCGTTTCCTACATCAGTCTTCCCCGCTGACACGAGATTTTTGCTGCGATGATCACCAGGCTGCGGCCACTTACTAATTCTTAACAATATAACTATTGGGGCTTGTCCAGACTGCACTATACTTGTATTACAGTTTCTGGGACATGCAATCTAATGATCACAGGTTCAAGCCCCCCCCCGGTGGAGGCGGAAAGTTATTAAAAAAAAAAAATATATATATATATATATATATATATATATATATATATAAATATATATATATTTTAAAACCTCTTTTTTTTTTTGCAAAAGATGCAATTTTGTTTAATTTTCTAATATTATAATACTTTTAAAAACTTTTATTAAAATATATTTTTTAAATAAGTTTTTAAAAGTATTTTAAAAATAAAATTAAAATCACCCATGTTTCCACGAATTTAAGAACAACAACAACAAAAGAAAACTATATAGGTATCCCTGTAAAAATATCAAAACTTTAAAAAATAATTTATTGTGGGAAAAAAAAAAAAAAAAAGTCAAAATATTCAAATCACTATTTTGCCTCCAAAATAATGCAGTGAAGCGGTCAGAAATTTCCCAAAAATGTATAAAACCAAAAAAAAAAAATACACCGTTAAACAGAAAAAGTTACGCGTGTCAAAATAGGGCAATTAAAATTTACACAGAATTTACGCGATCTCTGCTGCCCACTGTGTACGTTTTCTATGCTTTAACCCCTTGCGCAGCTGTTTTTAACAACCAGGTGGCCACTGATAAAACTAAGAGTAACCACTCTGCTGTGGTGGCACCTCAGGGGTCTGCCGTGTGCATACATGAGGAGTCGGTCTATATCTGGACATTTTAGGACTTGTGTTCTGCAGTTTTAGCAGTTTGCCCCTCTGCAGGCTCTCTATCTCTCTCAGTTCTCCCTCAGCTGCTACAATGTCTCAAATAAATAGCACATGGAAAAGCCTGTCCTGTATTACTAGGAATAAAACTCTAGGACTGCTGCAGACAGTAGTAGGTTTTCTATCTGCTTCTGCCTTTCTTTTCCTTCCATCTCACTCGGCTCCTTCTCCTCCCACTCCATAGACTTCTAGGGACACCTGTAATATGATACTTCAGTGAGCTGACAGTCTGTCTTGGGAGTTCTTGGTGGATTCAGCAGAGCTTTCAGACAGTTTAGCAGGGAGGGTGAGGAAGAAAGTCCAATAAGAGGGGAAAGAAGCATTTTTCTACAATAACACATCATATAAAGTTTCTTATATTCGCTTGTCCTATTGATTTATGCAAAGTTTGGTAAAAAGTTATTGATCATTTAACCCCTTCCCACCCTGTACTACTATGTCATAATGAGCATATAACGGTCTGTGACTGGAGTGGTTTCCGATCACAGACCCGACGGCTAGGACACCCGCTCATTCCTGAGTGGGCGCCATCTTTAAAGTGCTAACATTTGCCATACATGTCGTTACTGGAAATGTAAGGGGTAAAACACTCAGGACCGGAGTTCTCTCTGGGTGTCGCAGCATGGTGTCAGCTGAAGTGACAGTTAAAGGGATTGTCCAGCACTTTTGAATTGATCCTATGCTTAGGATAGGTCACCAGTTAAAGATCTGCGGAGGTCCGACACCCAGGACCCCCGTGGATTAGCAAGTTGAAGCAGCAGCAGTGACTCTCAAGTGAATGGACTGACCTTCAATATCAAGCACAGCCACTATACAATATAGCGAAGAGGTCACAGCAACCACCTGAACACCAAAGCCCCTTCAAATTGCAGATCAGCTGTGGACCCCTGCAGATCTGCAACCACTGACCTATCCTGAGGGAAGGCCATCAATTAATAAGTCTCAGAAATCCCCTTTAATACCCCCCGCTGATGGAACTCATGAGCGGGCACCATGTACACAAAGCAGAGCATTAAAGGGGTTGTGTTATTACAGACCCCCAGCGATCAGGAGATTGGGGACCTGACAGTCCCCCTGCTTCCGCCATGTGATGCTCCATTGATGTGTTGGTCACTTCATTCACAGAGAGGTTTTCGGGCCCTCACTCTCCCGATATCCCTTATATGGTAGGGCTAAGTGTCTAATGACAAAACCCCTTTAAGGGGTTAATTCCTGATTAAAGAAGTCAGTTTGGGCCTGCTACAGTGCTGAGCCATGGACTGGGGTGACGGCCATCGTGCAGGAGGGTAACCGATAAGGACAGACCCCTCAGTGGCCTCACACAGACATATGTGATCCATCCTACAACATGCCGGGACCGGCTGTCACCTACAACCCACATCTCGAGACGCCGAGGAGGAGAACTGCACAGAAACTACAGTCAATAGTGAGCAGGGCCGAGCAAACACCCTTCTGGGCTCGCCTGACACCCTCCAAACACAGATGAGAGTCACATGGATGTATGTCCTGGATAAGCTGCTATGTGAGTACATGAGGAGTCACTCTATATCTGCCCATTGTAGGACTTGTGTTCTGCAGTTTTAGCAGTTTGCCCCTCTGCAGGCTCTCTCTATCTCTCTCTCTCAGTTCTCCCTGAGCTGCAGCGATGTCCCAAATAAAACACCACATGGGGAAAACAGGAGACTCTGCTCCATAACTCATAACTCTGTACAGGACTGTCCTGTGTTACTGCTGCAGATAGTAGTAAGTTCTCTCACTCGGCTTCTCCTCCTCCCTCTCCCCCCTCCATAGACTTCAGGGATCTGATACGTCAGTCAGCTGACAGTCTGTCTTGGGAGTTCTTGGCGGATTCAGCAGAGATTTCAGAGAGACAGTGGGAAGAAGAAAAAGAGTCCGCTAAGAGGGGAAAGAAGCATTTTTCTCCAATAAGATATATTATAAAGTTTCTTATATTTTCTTATGCTGTTGATTTCTGAAAAGTTTGGTGAAAAGTTATTGATCATTTAACCCCTTCCCACCTTGTACCATTATGTCACCATGAGCATATATATGGTCCTATGATGGTGCGGATTCTGGAGCCGTGCCCGGGCCCTTCATGCTGGGTGTATTATATAGCTGGTAACTGGTCTCACAGATTCCAACGGATTAACCCCTTAGATCACTGGGCTGCTTAGGGTTTGTTATGACGTCAGGCTGTCATATATGGATGCCCATTAAAGGGGTTGTTCTAATAAGTGTCCGCATGACGGGTCCCCCAGTGATCAGTAGGATAGAAGACAAAGTCTCCTTGTGAGTGGAGCACCGCTCACACGATCGAGTTGGTGCCCACGCACAAGGAGACTAAAGGGCGACTTTCGGTGCCCCGTCCTACTGAGCACTGGGGACCCGGTGACTGGACACTTTTCCCCTGTCCTGTGGATAGGGGAGAAGTGTCCATAATGGGACAACCCCTTTAAGGCAAACTGAGGGGCAGCTGGGGTAAAACAAAATAGAAGTCTAAATGATCTAAAATCCACAGCAAGGTTTTTGCGACTTTATGCAGCGCAGGCCACAGAAGGGCGGTGCGCTGTACGTAACGTAACCGGACGCGTTTATCAACCTGCTATGGGCGTGGGGACCAATCAGAGCTCAGCTCAGAATTTCACCGCAACGTGACCCGCACCGTGAACGTGTTCTCTGTTATCAGCTGCCGTGGACGCGGCGATACCCTGCAAGCTTTACCCGTGGGACGGGTGTCGCAGCCAAGCTTGTTACACAGCCTTACGCTAAAGGAAACATGGCGGCGCTGCCCATAGCAACCAGACGCTTTCCATGGGATCTCTGAGGAGTCAGCGCCAGAAGCTGATTGGTTGCTATCGGCGACTGAAACCATGTGAGAAAACCTGCGACGGATCAATGTCAGGCTCCGCCCTTCTTTACCGACAATAATACATACAACAGTTGTGGCGGCGAAATAGTCGGTCACTATAACAGATAGGTGAAGAATACTGCCGATGATCACCCCCTTTAAGACCGACCATGCAGCTAGTCACCCAGCCTTCCCGAAAGCCAATGACGTCACATCAAACGCCATCAGGATCTGTGACCACCTCGGTTACGCCCCCTGTGGGCTCTGCCACTGACGGTCCCTGGTCTCCCTATGACGTCACCTCCCTACCAGTACGTCATCGCCCTCCTCCTGCTCACCATCAGATCCTCCACGGCCACCAGGTCATTGAGCACGGCTTCCATCCTGAGCGGACTGACGCCTCACACCCGTTACTTCCCGTCACGAGCTTCCCTACCTCACAGCTCCTCCGCGGCCATCTTAAATCAGGGCAGACGGAGCGGCCATGTTAACTGTGGGCGACACCCCAGGTGAGCGGCGTAGAGAATAGATACGGGAAGCGGAAGCGGACATGTTTCTCGCTGGCAAAAAGAAAAAAAAAAACAGCGCTGCGTCATGACGTCAGGTGGTCACGCCCTACTTAAAGGGTCCTCATCATCATAACGTGGGGTGATTAACCCTTTGATCACCAAACATTTATTGCTATATGAAAAATGAGATTTTTATCATATATTTTATAGAATAATTTTCATAATTACATTTATTTTACTTCCTGTTTGTGAAAGTTTTGTTTTGTCGCTTTTATATATTTCTCGTGACCTTGACTTGATTTTCCGTTATGTTTTATTTTATGTACTTTTTACATATTTGAATATTTTATATTATTTCATATATTTTACATTATTATATCTTTATTCACTAGCTCAAGGTGAGATAAACAATGGCCGACAAACGGACCAGAAATCAGGGAAGAATCGCACAACGTAAAACGTAACCCTGAATACCTGAAATCCAGGATTTTCCCGCTAATTCTGGGACAGTTGTGAGTTTATGAGTCTGTTCTGCCGTCCCAGGCGGTGCGAGCTATATCCAGCACATCTGTACATTCAGTACTATGGCGAATCCTGGACTTGTCCGCTCCCTCCTTCACCATTCGGCTCCTTACACCTTGCAGGGGACATTATACTGTGGGGGTCACATTACAGGGGACATTATACTGTGGGGGTCACATTACAGGGGACATTATACTGTGAGGGTCACATTACAGGGGACATTATACTGTGGGGGTCACATTACAGGGGACATTATACTGTGGGGGTCACATTACAGGGGACATTATACTGTGAGGGTCACATTACAGGGGACATTATACTGTGGGGGTCACATTACAGGGGACATTATACTGTGGGGGTCACATTACAGGGGACATTATACTGTGAGGGTCACATTACAGGGGACATTATACTGTGGGGGCCACATTACAGGGGACATTATACTGTGGGGGGGGTCACATTACACCGGACATTATACTGTGGGGGTCACATTACAGGGGACATTATACTGTGGGGGTCACATTACAGGGGACATTATACTGTGGGGGTCACATTACAGGGGACATTATACTGTGGGGGCCACATTACACCGGACATTATACTGTGGGGGCCACATTAGAGGGGACATTATACTGTGAGGGTCACATTACAGGGGACATTATACTGTGGGGGCCACATTACAGGGGACATTATACTGTGGGGGTCACATTACAGGGGACATTATACTGTGGGGGGGTCACATTACACCGGACATTATACTGTGGGGGCCACATTACAGGGGACATTATACTGTGGGGGGTCACATTACAGGGGACATTATACTGTGGGGGTCACATTACACCGGACATTATACTGTGGGGGCCACATTACAGGGGACATTATACTGTGGGGGCCACATTACAGGAGACATTATACTGTGGGGCCACATTAGAGGGGACATTATACTGTGGGGCCACATTAGAGGGGACAATATACTGTGGGGGTCACATTACACCGGACATTATACTGTGAGGGTCACATTACACCGGACATTATACTGTGGGGGCCACATTACACCGGACATTATACTGTGGGGGCCACATTACACCGGACATTATACTGTGGGGGCCACATTACAGGGGACATTATACTGTGGGGGGGGTCACATTACACCGGACATTATACTGTGGGGGTCACATTACAGGGGACATTATACTGTGGGGGTCACATTACAGGGGACATTATACTGTGGGGGTCACATTACAGGGGACATTATACTGTGGGGGCCACATTACACCGGACATTATACTGTGGGGGCCACATTAGAGGGGACATTATACTGTGAGGGTCACATTACAGGGGACATTATACTGTGGGGGCCACATTACAGGGGACATTATACTGTGGGGGTCACATTACAGGGGACATTATACTGTGGGGGGTCACATTACACCGGACATTATACTGTGGGGGCCACATTACAGGGGACATTATACTGTGGGGGGTCACATTACAGGGGACATTATACTGTGGGGGTCACATTACACCGGACATTATACTGTGGGGGCCACATTACAGGGGACATTATACTGTGGGGGCCACATTACAGGAGACATTATACTGTGGGGCCACATTAGAGGGGACATTATACTGTGGGGCCACATTAGAGGGGACAATATACTGTGGGGGTCACATTACACCGGACATTATACTGTGAGGGTCACATTACACCGGACATTATACTGTGGGGGCCACATTACACCGGACATTATACTGTGGGGGCCACATTACACCGGACATTATACTGTGGGGGCCACATTAGAGGGGACATTATACTGTGAGGGTCACATTACACGGGACATTATACTGTGGGGGCCCTATTAAGGGGGTATTATACTGTGGGGACCAAATTAAGGGAAACATTATACTGTAGGAACCATATTAAGGAGGACATTATACTGTAGGTGCCATATTAAGGGGGGCATTATACTGTGGGGGCCACATGAAGGGGTATTATACTGTGGGGGGCATATTAAGGAGGACATTATACTGTAGGTGCCATATTAAGGGGGGGCATTATACTGTGGGGGCCATATTAAGGGGTATTATACTGTGGGGGGCATATTAAGGGGAACATTATACTGTAGGGGCCACATTACAGAGGGCATTATACTGTGGGGGTCATATTGCAGGGGACATCAAACTGTGCTGGCCACATAAAAGGGGATAATATATTGTGGGAGCTCCTAGGAACCTTTCTATAAAACATAGTGTAGAATGATCTTAGGGCTCCTAGGAACCTATCTATAAAACATAGTGTAGAACACTCTTAGGGCTCCTAGGAACCTATCTATAAAACATAGTGTAGAATACTCTTAGGGCTCCTAGGAACCTATCTATAAAACATAGTGTAGAATACTCTTAGGGCTCCTAGGAACCTATCTATAAAACATAGTGTAGAATACTCTTAGGGCTCCTAGGAACCTATCTATAAAACATAGTGTAGAACACTCTTAGGACTCCTAGGAACCTATCTATAAAACATAGTGTAGAACACTCTTAGGGCTCCTAGGAACCTATCTATAAAACATAGTGTAGAATGATCTTAGGGCTCCTAGGAACGTATCTATAAAACATAGTGTAGAACACTCATAGGGCTCCTAGGAACCTATCTATAAAACATAGTGTAGAATACTCTTAGGGCTCCTAGGAACCTATCTATAAAACATAGTGTTGAACACTCTTAGGGCTCCTAGGAACCTATCTATAAAACATAGTGTAGAATACTCTTAGGGCTCCTAGGAACCTATCTATAAAACATAGTGTAGAATGATCTTAGGGCTCCTAGGAACCTATCTATAAAACATAGTGTAGAACACTCTTAGGGCTCCTAGGAACCTATCTATAAAACATAGTGTAGAATACTCTTAGGACTCCTAGGAACCTATCTATAAAACATAGTGTAGAACACTCTTAGGGCTCCTAGGAACCTATCTATAAAACATAGTGTAGAATACGCTTAGGGCTCCTAGGAACCTATCTATAAACATAGTGGTTTTAGGGCTCCTAGGAACCTATCTATAAAACATAGTGTAGAACACTCTAAGACTCCTAGGAAACTATCTATAAAACATAGTGTAGAATACTCTTAGGGCTCCTAGGAACCTATCTATAAAACATAGTGTAGAATACTCTTAGGACTCCTAGGAACCTATCTATAAAACATAGTGTAGAATACTCTTAGGGCTCCTAGGAACCTATCTATAAAACATAGTGTAGAATACTCTTAGGGCTCCTAGGATCCTATCTATAAAACATAGTGTAGAACACTCTCTTAGTTTGCCCGAGACAAATCTCCATTTGTTCGGTTTCGTAAAAGACTGAACAATTTGGAATATTTGGGACGAATCCAGCTTGTTACGAGCCAGTTCGCCAATATCTAGTCTCTTCAGACCCCAGTTCATGATAAACAGAGGTCTGGTCAAGGTGCAGAAATATACTCATACTCATCTTTCCCCACCTCTCTGGAACTTCACTAAGGTATCTGGTCTTCATTCTCGGGCACCCTCGTCGTCTTTCAGCCTTCTCTGTGATGTCAGTGGAACTGGATCACATGAGGACGTTGTCATGAAGTTTATGTCAAAATATCATGATGTGGACACCACCTACCTGACCATTGAGGCCCACTCACAGGCCTCAGTGGTGACCCAGGGCTGCTGACGTCATGGTGGAGGCTGAAAGATGACAGGAATATCTGGGAATGAAGACTGGACACCGTGGTGGAGCCCTGGAGAGGTGAGGAAAGTTGAGTATGAGTTGTTTTTTATTTTTCCACACCATGCCTGGGCCTTTAGTTATTATTCTCCGGGGTCTGAGGAGACCCTGGAATATATTAGTGATTTGTGAGCGGTGAAACCCAAATATTTGGGTTTCGTGTAAACCCGAAATTTTTGGAAAATTCATTATGAATCCAGCTTGTTGACAACCAGTTTGCTCATCTCTATATCTAACCCTCCTTCATATACCCTGATTGTTTCCAGCTCTCTAGTTTTCATGAAGTGTTGCAACTACTGGAGACTCCACGAATGTTCGGTGCTTTGACCCCTCCTCGCTATAGTGTGACATGTCATATTGTTATTCTCAGGTGAACTTTTTACTATTTCATGAAGTGAACCATGAAGTGTCAGATTTTCTTGTTAGGCAGGAAGTAAAAAAACTATTGAGGGAGGAGAGGAATATGAGAGGAACATAAGGCAGTGTTAACTCAGCGTCTCTGCATTTCCATCAAAGATCTTGGAGCAACATCTCCACATGGATCCTCACTCTGCAGGTAGGTGGCCATATCTACCTTCATCAGTTGACCCATCACCTGTACCAACCAGCACAAAACAGCAGGGACACATTACTCAGTAAGTCCACAGCATGATCTGTTCTCCAGGTAGAATTACTACAGTACATGTGGACGGGGTTTTGAAGCCGCCATTCACATGTATTGTACTGTGCATCGACGTCTGGACTTGGTCAAAGGTGCCATTGATCCTAGGTCTGGGGTCTGTGCCTAAGTGGAGATACCCCTGCAGATCAGAGCATTGGCTTATATGGGTTTTCTCATCAGATGTATTGATAACATATTTATGTAATATACCAGGATTTGGAGGAATCGGAGCCACCTTATGGGACTTAAGCTCACATCTTGGAGGAGGTTTCTTATAGTTCTCTATAGTTTATGGACCATCTTATGGGTATCAGCACTGTCTATGGCGACAGGGGAACTTTGTTTTGTTCAAGATGATTGACTGTAGGGCATGGACATAACCTATTGTTCTCTGTTATCAGCTAGTGGCTATTTGCAGTCTATTGATCCCTGGTATCAGCCATCTCAGATTGAGGAGCAGATGACTTTAGTACAGGTGAATATAATGTTTTGTCATCCAGGATGGATAAAGAGTACCTATAAGACATAATGCAAAGTATTGTTCTCTGTTTTCAGCCACATTAAGGGAATATTATCCACGTCTGTGGTTGTTTCTTTGATAACATTCAGAACATAAACTTCAGACCACCAACCATTAGAGGTGGGGGCTGAGGCATTTATTTTTGCATTTTCCTGCTGTAATTGACATTAGGTGGCACCGCTGCCATGAAAGAGGGTACTTTTTGTGCACAATGGTGTGTACAATGTTTAGGTAGGTGGTATGTATTCCATCCTCATGATGCCAGGAACATTGCCAAACCATCACACTGCCTCCACCGGCGACTTCTTCCCATAATGCACCCTGGTACCATCCCTCTCCTGATGAAACACACGCACTTGGCCATCCTCATGACATAAAACATGAGTCACAAGACCAGTCCGTCTTCTTCTATTGCTCCATGCGCCATTTTTGATGCTCATGTGCCCACAGCAGGCACTTTCGGCGGACAGTGATGGTGGACATGGTCAGTATTGGTGCTCTGACTACATACTATGATGCCCTGTGTGTGCTGACAACTTTCTATCATAGTCAGCAGGAACTTTTTCAGCAATTTTACACTACAGCTGCTCTTCTGTGAAATCGGACCAGATGGGCTGGCTAGCCTTCATTCAGCACGTACACACCATTGAGCCTTGAGCACCCATCGCCCCGTCATTGGTTGTCGTTTCTTGGACTACTTTTGGCCAGTACTAACCACATCACAACCAGAGCACCCCAAAAAATCTGCTATGTGGAGATGCTCTGACCCAGTTGTCACCATCACGATTCCCTTATCATAGTCGCTCAGATCCTTATCCTTGCATTTTTTCTTTTGCTGCCTAATATATCTCACACCCGAGAGACGCCATTGTCACCAGATAATCAATGTTATACATATTATGTCTGATGGATATATGTACAGTATGTACTATATAGGATATACCTGGAACAAGTATTCTGAAGTTGTCCAAACCCAACCTCAATGGCAGGACACATTGGCACTATCCCACCAGAATCCCCAGCATAACCCCAGGGTGGTGGTGCCTCCAGGACTGGAGTGTCTTGTAGAGGTAAGATCTTATCTACATAATAGGTAAAAAGCATCATATACAATATAAAAGTTGGGCTTTTCTTCTTCATAAATATATGATCGATATGGAGGCCAACATATGGTTCCTGGACTGATCATCTGTAAACAATATGGGGCTGGAGACAGAAAGCTCTATCTGTTGTCTAGCGGCCTGGCACCTCCACTGCAGCGTAGCTTTCACTGACTTCATTGGGTGCTGAGCTGCAGTGAAGGCGTCGGGCCGCTAGACAACAGATAGAGCTTTCTGCTTTTGGCCCAGCATTGTTTACTGGACAGACACCAGAAGCGGCTCCATACAGTTGATCGGTCCGAGGGCCGGGTGTTGGTTTCCTATTGATCATATATTTATGGCCTATCCTGAGGATATGTAAAAAAACAAAAATAAGCCCTGACCACTCCTTTTAAAGGGGGTTTTCCTGCCCCAAGTATATTTTTCACACTCATGACCTATCCACAGGATAGGCCATCAGTATTTCATCTGTGTGTGTCCGACACAGATCAGCTGTCCCAGCAGTATTGGAAGCAGCCAAAGTAGGAGGGGAGCGGAGGCAGGTGCGCGGCAGCCCCGTCCACTGTATAGTGGTGGTGCCGAGGTACACTTTTACTTGAGTAGGAGCAAACATGGTTCTGTCCCTCGTCCAATGCAGCAGCTTCGGGTACCCAGAGACTTCCGAAATAGCTGTTCAGTGTGGAGCATGGGTGTCGGGTCCCTATAGATCAGATATCGAAATGCAGTTGGGGCCAGAGAACCCCTTTAAGGTAGAAATTATTTTACTTAACTGTGTGGAGTGTGGGTGGTGGATGGAGGTTTATAATGTCACACTGACACGCGTTCCTTTATCTTAAGGAGAAGAGGTTACCCTGCAGAACAAAGGTGAGAAAGTACAATCATGAGTTCTAATAAGTCATTTTTGGGTCCTGAAATCCGAGCTCCTGAGGTCCATTGTTCTGAAACAGAGATCTAGGTCCTCTGCATAGTCGTAGAGATAAAACAACCCTAGTCAGTTCACCCATCTGTAGTCAGTACTACAGATGGGTGAACCTCGCAGGATTCTTTTCGGGTTCGGGTGGTTGAGGTCCAAGATTAGTTTCGGGTCAAACGAGTTTGGTAGAAGCCCTAAGAGTATTCTACACTATGTTTTATAGATAGGTTGCTAGGAGCCCTAAGAGTATTCTACACTATGTTTTATAGATAGGTTCCTAGGAGCCCTAAGAGTGTTCTACACTATGTTTTATAGATAGGTTCCTAGGAGTCCTAAGAGTATTCTACACTATGTTTTATAGATAGGTTCCTAGGAGTCCTAAGAATATTCTACACTATGTTTTATAGATAGGTTCCTAGGAGCCCTAAGAGTGTTCTACACTATGTTTTATAGGAAGGTTCCTAGGAGCCCTAAGAGTGTTCTACACTATGTTTTATAGATAGGTTCCTAGGAGCCCTAAGAGTGTTCTAAAGTACATTATGTTTTATATATAGTTTCCTAGGAGCCCTAAGAGTGTTCTACACTATATTTTATAGATAGATTCCTAGGAGCCCTAAGAGTGTTCTACACTATGTTTTATAGATAGTTTCCTAGGAGCCCTAAAAGTGTTCTACACTATGTTTTATAGATAGTTTCCTAGGAGCCCTAAGAGTATTCTACACTATGTTTTATAGATAGTTTCCTAGGAGCCCTAAAAGTGTTCTACACTATGTTTTATAGATAGGTCCCTAGGAGCCCTAAGAGTATTCTACACTGTTTTTATAGATAGGTTCCTAGGAGCCCTAAGAGTATTCTACACTATGTTTTATAGATAGGTTCCTAGGAGCCCTAAGAGTATTCTACACTATGTTTTATAGATAGGTTCCTAGGAGCCCTAAGTGTGTTCTACACTATGTTTTATAGATAGGTTCCTAGGAGCCCTAAGAGTATTCTACACTATGTTTTATAGATAGGTTCCTAGGAGCCCTAAGAGTATTCTACACTATGTTTTATAGATAGGTTCCTAGGAGCCCTAAGAGTGTTCTACACTATGTTTTATAGATAGGTTCCTAGGAGTCCTAAGAGTATTCTACACTATGTTTTATAGATAGGTTCCTAGGAGTCCTAAGAATATTCTACACTAGGTTTTATAGATAGGTTCCTAGGAGTCCTAAGAGTGTTCTACACTATGTTTTATAGGAAGGTTCCTAGGAGCCCTAAGAGTGTTCTACACTATGTTTTATAGATAGTTTCCTAGGAGCCCTAAAAGTGTTCTACACTATGTTTTATAGATAGTTTCCTAGGAGCCCTAAGAGTATTCTACACTATGTTTTATAGATAGGTTCCTAGGAGCCCTAAAAGTGTTCTACACTATGTTTTATAGATAGTTTCCTAGGAGCCCTAAGAGTGTTCTACACTATGTTTTATAGATTTAAGGTGTGCTATGTACAGAACTTGTACAACCCAAAACAAATCTTGAACCTTGGACCTTTCATGTCCTCGGAGATGGGTGCTATTATATATCGCTAGAAAGCCAACAGTGTGCTGAATTTAGTGGACTGTCAGCTTTGCCATTATGTGCCTGGGTGCCGGAGATATCGATGTCATTAGTTTTCGCACAGATATCCCTCCACTGTCAGAAAGGCAGACCTTACAGCCTTTCGTCATTGCTGAGCTCTGAGGAACACCCTCACCCCGACAGTATAAGGCTATGGAACAGTACTGTCGGGTGGGGGGTTCCTCACATCCCAGCGATGACGATAGGCTGTAAGGTCTGCCTTTCTGACAGTGGAGGGATAGTGCCAAAACTAACACTCGGGCCCATACTGGCAAAGCTGATTAGCGGTATATAAAACTGCCCATCTGTGAAGACATGAAAGGTCCTTTTGAACATTTAGAGCAATAAATAGGTGAACACAACAGTTCACTAGCTTATACTGAGTGGAAACCAACGTCAGTCACACACCTAAGCTTTTACTCTTTGATAGGATGTGGTTTCCTCCACCTTACATGGACAACTTAAGACATCGCTCTTATCATTTCTCAGACTTACTGAGATCATTGTTTAGCTTTCTTCACCAGATCTGGGCAGAATATCTTTTCGATACATCGGGATTTAGAATGTTGTGGACCGTCTGTCAGTCTGAGGTTACAAGATCCTAACAAGAGGGGTGTGGTGTCACTGAGTACACAGTCAGGACAAGGTTGCTGTGGAGAAGAGACTCATGTAAGCTCCACACTGCACCAATACACAACTTCGAGGAGCACTGTGTAATGCCTAGTCCCCCATGAGATGGCGCTATAGGGAAACTAAACACTTACTGCCTGGTTACCCTACAGATTACAGCGGTTCACTGGGGGTGTCTGAGCAGGGGGACATTTTGTAATAGCTTATTGTGAAATAGAGGTTGCTCAAAGTGGAGAACCCTTATAGTACTGGCAGTAACAGGATAGGACTAATAACTAACTCCCTTCAAAATGCACCAGAAAGTAACTTATAAATGCAGCTCCTAAAATAACAAATCTTGGATCCATTGCTGAAGGGTTTGGTAAGTGGAGGGGTATGTCATAGTACGGCCGCATTTGCAGGCGACCTTCTAATAATCCTTACCAATGCATCAGTTGCTCTACCATATAGCCACAACCCTTACGGCCTTCGCTACCCTCTTGAATTTCAAAATTAATACCACAAAATCAGAAGTCTTATGTGTCTTTTGTCCCCATCACTTAAATCTGAGTTACAGGCCACTTCCCCATTTCCATTGCGTCACGACTCTATTAAGTATTTAGGATTAAATTTAACACCCTCGTGAAGTCACTGGTACTGCTCTAACTATGCCCCTCTACTTTCCAACATCAAATCTTTACTAGAATCTTGGCACGTACCATATATTTCATGGATGGGTAGAACTAATTTACTGAAAATGATGGTCCTGCCTAAGATATTATACCTATTTCAATCCCTCCCTATCCCTCTTCCCCTAGCTTTCTTCTCCTCGCTACACAGACTATTTTTGAAGTATGTCTGGCATAACTCATGCCCTAGAGTGGCATTCCGCACTCTTACCAGACCTAGGAAGTTGGGTAGTATGGGTCTTCCAGATATCACAACGTATTATCATGCAGCACAACTTGCGAGGAACCTTGACTGGTTTCAGAGGGAGAATCCGAAGCTCCATGTGCCAGTGGAGGAAGCTACTATAGACCTCCCCCTTAATGCAATATTATGGCCCCCGCCAAACGGCTAAGCAAGTCCTCGCTCCTAATGTATTAACATCAGCGGTCTATGACTTATGGCAGTGAATGCGGCAACTACTTTCTTTACCACCAGGCCTCTCCCCTCTCATGTCCGTTCAGGACTTAATCCTGTCGGAATCAAAATTTTTGGACTCGGCTCCCATTGTGCTGAAGCATGTCGGGCGGCTACCTTATGACTCCATACTAATTGATGATGCTTTCCCTTCTTACTCTGAGCTCACACAACACCCCCTCTCCTTCAGACTAATTTTCTAACATATCAATCTATTAGGCAATATACCTGGGAGCGCTGAGGCTGGAGTCTAGCAATCGCACTATTTCATGGCTAGAGCAGCTTCTACTCCGGAAGCAAAATATGCCAAGACTTCTATCTACTCTCTACTCCAACCTACTGCGCGAACTAGGCACGAAGCCTCCCTCATATGTACGAAAATGGGAGACAGAACTTCAAATATCCCTCACCCCTGGAGAAATATCCTCTGTCCTCAAGCGCTCCATGGGCCCTTCTAGATGTGTACGCTTGCGAGAGTCGAGCTTTAAATTGGTCACCAGATGGTATAAAACGCCCACTGTAATTCATAAGTTCTATCCTGAGGCTTCCCCTTTGTGTTGGCGCTGCCATAAGGCCCCAGGCTCTTATCTGCATATTTGGTGGGAATGCAAAAATATATCCCCCTACTGGTCGCTCATTCATCGGGTTCTGAACCAGGTTTGTGGGCTCTCCGAACCTCTGACCCCTGTAGGTATATTTTTGAATTTGTAGCCCACCTTTTCCGCTAGGTCCCACAAGCGACTCTGGTGTCAACTTATGTCTATCGCCAAGTCTTTGATCCTTTTATACTGGGCATCCGAATCCCCTCCTACAGTTTCTCACTTTCAACGGAAAGTCTTTCAAGTAGCCCGCCCGTATGGAGGAACTTTCCTACTTGGAACTTCGCACTCACCAGAAGTTCAGGTCTATCTGGACGCCATGGTATACTTTTTCTAACGATCCTACCTGGGCGCACCTGTGGGAACCTCCTGGTTAGTTATGATATTCTTTGAGAGCCTTGGACTGTTATTTCCAGCATTCAGTGCCCCCCCCCCACATTCTAATTTCAACTCCCGTTGTGTCGTTCGTTGCCCACTTTGTGGTTATATACCAGCACTATTGAACGTTTTATTTGTGACTATTGCCACGCTTATTGTTTTCAACTATGTATGTTCTTTGGTGTTATTTTGAAAATCCAATAAAACGTTATTTACAAAAAAAAAAAAAAAAGCCTCTGTTCTTATAGTAGGGCACAAGAAAATGATAGGACTAGAGATGAGTAAACTGGTTCGGATCAAACCAGATGCGGCCCAAATTTTCCACAAGTTTCGGATTTGACCCAAACCCAAAACTTTGGGCGTTTGTCACTTGTGAATGGGATGTGAAATTATTATACTCTGGAATCTGAAGACGTTAAGCACCCCTGGGTCACCACCACAGGCCTCAGCAGTCACATGGGGCTCACCTATGTCATGAAGTCACTCCAAAGCTGATGACATCACCCAGGAGGCTGGAAGAGACCAGTAGAGGTGCCAGACGTTCTGAGGATGCCCAGAAGAGATGAGGGAAGGTAAATATAGCTGTTATTTTTCCACACCTCTCCTTGGCCTCCACCTATTATACTCTGGGGTCTGAAGAGCATAATAATTTCACTCCCAGTTCGTGACAAACTTATTCAACCAAAAAGAAATCTTTGGGCTGAACCGTCCAAACCCAAAACAAAACAAATCTTCCGAGTTTTGCCATCTCTAGATAGGACAAGACCCCATCTTTGAGCAAGAGTGTGGACCCTACCCATCCATGTATTACATAGTCACTCATTCATTTGATTGGTTGGCATATAATAATAGATTTTCCATGACTTCCATATCAAATAGAAAATAAAACAGTAGATATCATCTGTGATGAGATGTGTAAACAGAATTCCTTATTGTCCTCCAGATGAAGGTCACCGTTCTTCCTGCGAGCACCATTGGTTTCATCATATATGTATACTCTCAACAACAAATAAGAATCTTAATCCAGAAGGAGCTTGGAGAGCCTGCATTCACTGCCAAGCTTCCCTTATTCCACTCTGGAAACACTATTGAGGTGAGGCGTAAAATCTAAAAGCATTGAGGACATTGAACCCATTGCTTTGTACAAAGTCATTTTTAGTGGTCATGAATGATGCTCTTCCTGTTGGTTGCATCAACCATGGTTTGCAATACTGTACATGTTGGTGTGACTCTACGGTTTCCAGTTACCTGTGTCGTTCCTCGACACCAGAGAAGACAAACAATACATTCAGAAGGCAGAACTTCACAAGGTGAACTTGACTTCAATGTCCTGGTCCACCCATTGAGCCAAAAACATTGACTTCTCCGCAGATACTCACTGTAAAGGATTCTTGCCCTGAGGCCATAATAAACAAGAAGGGAGAAAATGAATCTTCAAAAGTCATCTTCCAGTCTCCAAAGGACATGGAGGCCACATTGAAAACTTTTATTTTGGCTGCTTCCCTGTATATGGTGAGTTGTAGATACCAGGGATGGCCCTAGGACAAAACAGAGAGGAGATACATGAAGCTATTACATCTCTAGCTCTGTAGTCAAATAAGTCTAATCTTCTAAATATTCTTACAAATTGACCACAGGCACAATAGGTTCTCCAGCCGTAAGGAGAGGGAAGGGGGATGATGTCTTTGACAGAAAATGTCAATCAAAACCTTCAAAAATAATTGATCCATGTAAGTGAGGCTATACTTTTTGATATTGGCTTCCATTGTTTCTGCTAATCAGTAGTGTCCACCTCAAGACTTCATGCAACCCCACGGCTAATGACAGGCTGATACTTGGCGTACAGGATAATGACACTCTAACACTTGGAGTAAAGGATAATGACAGGCTGACATTTGGGGTACAGGATAATGACACACTGACACTTGGGGTACAGGATAATGACAGGCTGACACTCGGGGTACAGGATAATGACAGGCTGACACTTGGGGTGCAGGATAATGACAGGCTGACACTTGGGGTACAGGATAATGACAGGCTTACACTTGGGGTACAGGATAATGACAAACTGACACTTGGGATACAGGATAATGACAGGCTGACACTTGGGGTACAGGATAATGATAGGCTGACACTAGGGGTACAGGATAATGACAGGCTGACACTCGGGGTACAGGATAATGACAGGCTGACACTTGGGGTACAGGATAATGACAGGCTGACACTTGGGGTACAGGATAATGACACACTGACACTTGGGGTACAGGATAATGACAGGCTGACACTCGGGGTACAGGATAATGACAGGCTGAGACTTGGGGTACAGGACAATGACAGGCTTACACTTGGGGTACAGGATAATGACAAAATGACACTTGGGGTACAGGATAATGACAGGCTGACACTTGGGGTACAGGATAATGAGACGCTGACACTTGGGGTACAGGATAATGACAGACTGACACTTGGGGTACAGGATAATGACAGGCTGACACTTGGGGTACAGGACAATGACAGGCTGACACTTGGGGTACAGGATAATGACACACTGACACTTGGGGTACAGGATAATGACAGGCTGATACTTGCCGTACAGGATAATGACACTCTAACACTTGGAGTAAAGGATAATGACAGTCTGACACTTGGGGTACAGGATAATGACAGGCTGACACTTGGGGTACAGGATAATGACAGGCTGACACTTGGGGTACAGGACAATGACAGGCTTACACTGGGGTACAGGACAATGACACACTGACACTTGGGGTACAGGATAATGACAGGCTGACACTTGGGGTACAGGATAATGACAGGCTGACACTTGGGGTACAGCATAATGAGACGCTGACACTTGGGGACAGGATAAGACAGACTGACACTTGGGGTATAGGATAATGACAGGCTGACACCGGGGTACCAGATAATGACAAGCTGACACTTGGGGTACAGGTAGTGACACGCTGACACTTTGGGTACAGGATAATGAGACGCTGACACTTGGGGTACAGGATAATGACAGACTGACACTTGGGGTACAGGATAATGACAGGCTGACACTTGGGGTACAGGACAATGACAGGCTGACACTTGGGGTACAGGATAATGACACACTGACACTTGGGGTACAGGATAATGACAGGCTGATACTTGCCGTACAGGATAATGACACTCTAACACTTGGAGTAAAGGATAATGACAGTCTGACACTTGGGGTACAGGATAATGACAGGCTGACACTTGGGGTACAGGATAATGACAGGCTGACACTTGGGGTACAGGACAATGACAGGCTTACACTTGGGGTACAGGACAATGACACACTGACACTTGGGGTACAGGATAATGACAGGCTGACACTTGGGGTACAGGATAATGACAGGCTGACACTTGGGGTACAGCATAATGAGACGCTGACACTTGGGGTACAGGATAATGACAGACTGACACTTGGGGTATAGGATAATGACAGGCTGACACTCGGGGTACCAGATAATGACAAGCTGACACTTGGGGTACAGGATAGTGACACGCTGACACTTTGGGTACAGGATAATGACAGGCTGACACTTGGGGTACAGTATAATGAGACACTGACACTTGGGGTACAGGATAATGACAGGCTGACACTCGGGTACAGGGTAATGACAGGCTGACACTTTGGGTACAGGATAATGACAGGCTGACACTTGGGGTACAGGATAATGACAGGCTAACACTCGGGGTAGAGGATAATGAGACGCTGACACTCGGGGTACAGGATAATGACAGGCTGACACTCGGGGTACAGGATAATGACAGGCTGACACTCGGGGTACAGGATAGTGACAGGCTGACACTTGGGGTACAGGATAATAACAGGCTGACACTTGGGGTACAGGATAATGACAGGCTGACACTTGGGGTACAGGATAATGACAGGCTGACACTAGGGGTACAGGATAATGACAGGCTGACACTCGGGGTACAGGATAATGACAGGCTGACACTTTGGGTACAGGATAATGACAGGCTGACACTTGGGGTACAGGATAATGACAGGCTGACACTCGGGGTAAATGATAATGACAGGCTGACACTTGGGGTACAGGATAATGAGACGCTGACACTTGGGGTACAGGATAATGACAGGCTGACACTCGGGGTACAGGATAATGACAGGCTGACACTTGGGGTACAGGATAATGACATGCTGACACTTGGGGTACAGGATAATGACAGACTGGCACTTGGGGTACAGGATAATGACAGGCTGACACTTGGGGTACAGGACAATGACAGGCTGACACTTGGGGTACAGGATAATGACACACTGACACTTGGGGTACAGGATAATGACAGGCTAATACTTGGCGTACAGGATAATGACACTCTAACACTTGGAGTAAAGGATAATGACATGCTTACACTTGGGGGTACAGGATAGTGACAGGCTGACATTTGGGGTACAGGATAATGACAGGCTGACACTTGGGGTACAGGATAATGAGACTCTGACACTTGGGGTACAGGATAATGACAGGCTGACACTGGGGGTACAAGATAATGACACACTGACACTTGGGGTACAGGATAATGACAGGCTGACACTCGGGGTACAGGATAATGACAGGCTGACACTAGGGGTACAGGATAATGACAGGCTGACACTCGGGGTACAGGATAATGACAGTCTGACACTTGGGGTACAGGATAATGAGACGCTGACACTTGGGGTACAGGATAATGACAGACTGACACTTGGGGTACAGTATAATGACAGGCTGACACTCGGGGTACCGGATAATGACAAGCTGACACTTGGGGTACAGGATAATGACAGGCTGACACTCGGGGTACAGGATAATGACAGTCTGACACTTGGGGTACAGGATAATGACAGGCTGACACTTGGGGTACAGGATAATGACAGGCTGACACTTGGGGTACAGGATAATGACAGGCTGACACTTGGGGTACAGGATAATGACAAGCTGATACTTGGGGTACAGGATAATGACAGGCTGACACTTGGGGTACAGGATAATGACAGGCTGACCACTTGGGGTACAGGACAATGACATGCTTACACTTGGGGTACAGGATAATGACAGACTGACACTTGGGGTACAGGATAATGACAGGCTGACACTTGGGGTACAGCATAATGAGACGCTGACACTTGGGGTACAGGATAATGACAGACTGACACTTGGGGTACAGGATAATGACAGGCTGACACTCGGGGTACCGGATAATGACAAGCTGACACTTGGGGTACAGGATAGTGACACGCTGACACTTTGGGTACAGGATAATGACAGGCTGACACTTGGGGTACAGTATAATGACATGCTGACACTCGGGGTACAGGATAATGACAGGCTGACACTTTGGGTACAGGATAATGACAGGCTGACACTCGGGGTACAGGATAATGGCAGGCTGACACTTGGGGTATAGGATAATGAGACGCTGACACTTGGGGTACAGGATAATGACAGGCTGACACTCGGGGTACAGGATAATGACAGGCTGACACTTGGGGTACAGGATAATGACAGGCTGACACTTGGGGTACATGATAATGACACGCTGACACTCGGGGTACAGGATAATGACAGGCTGACACTCGGGGTACAGGATAATGACAGGCTGACACTTGGGGTACAGGATAGTGACAGGCTGACACTTGGGGTACAGGATAATAACAGGCTGACACTTGGGGTACAGGATAATGACAGGCTGACACTTGGGGTACAGGATAATGACAGGCTGACACTTGGGGTACAGGATAATGACAGGCTGACACTTGGGGTACATGATAATGACACGCTGACACTTGGGTACAGGATAATGACAGGCTGACACTTGGGGTACGGGATAATGACAGGATGACACTTGGGGTACAGGATAATGACAGGCTGACACTTGGGGTACAGGATAATGACAGGCTGACACTTGGGGTACAGTATAATGACAGGCTGACACTTGGGGTACAGGATAATGACACGCTGACACTTGGGGTACAGGATAATGACAGGCTGCCACTTGGGGTACAGGATAATGACAGGCTGACACTTGGGGTACAGGATAATGACAGGCTGACACTTGGGGTACAGGATAATGACAGGCTGACACTCGGGGTACAGGGTAATGATGTTATTCTGATGTTATTTTATGTTCCTATGTTAAAGGGGTTGCCTATAAAGTTGGGCGAACTTCTGAAGATTCGTTTTGCTTCTGCCCAAAGATTACTTTTTGGTTGAATAAATTTGTTGTGAAAAGAAAATTAAACTATTATACTTTAGAGTCTCTTCAAACACCAGGGTATAGTGAGTGGAAGCCCAGTAAAGGTGTGGAAACATAATAAATAGTTACACCCCAGAGTATGAAAATATTACATCTGGTTTGTGGGTGGTGAACCCCCAAAATTTTGGGTTTCGGTTGAAGATGAAACTTTGGAAAAATTCAGGTCAAATCCGATTAATTCCAAAGCATTTCCTTCATCTCTAGTTGCCCTGGGATTCCTTACTTACCTAGTAGATCCCCTCTGCTCTGATGATTCCCTCTGGTTTTGGTTACCTTGCCATGTGACTGATGCAGTTTTTTTCCACCACTCATAGAACTACCATCTGAATAGGCGGCATGACTTCTGCTCAGTTAATAATGATCAATGGAGTACTGCGGGGGGCATTGACTTCTATCTTCCTTCAGAAGGTTACTATGATGAAGGCGGAGGTGGGTGAGGACACTGTGGAGACTGTAACTCATTGTAGTTCTTTGTTATGTTATGACCACCATTATGACAGTTGGTCACTTTTCTCCTATGGCGTCTTCACCAAAAGTAAGTTCTTCATCTGATCTCTGAACCCTATCAGCCAATTCCACCTCCTTTGTACTTCAGCCTAGACCTTATTCTGATTTTTTGTTCCCCTTTGCATATTGGGTCTGATCTATACTCACTATCATCCAAGTCATGTGCAAGACCATAATATACCAATCCTAGTCCACACACAGGGGCGGATTATAATATGTGTTAAATATATGGTTGCTTGAGGTCCGAGGCTGAAAGGGGGACCAGCGGTAACTGTATTTTTGACACATTATAATCCGACCTTGTAATCAACTCTATCGGGACCTAACGATACAGTAGTTCATGGGTGATGAACCCTCAAAATTTTGTGTTCGGTCGAACCCATTGTATGGGCTATTGTGGCACATTATACTGTGTGGAGGGGCCACTGTGGGACATTATATTCTGTGGAGTGGCCACTGTGGGACATTATATTCTGTGGAGTGGCCACTATGGGACATTATACTGTGTGGAGTGGCCACTGTGGCACATTATACTGTGTGGAGTGGCCACTATGAGACATTATACTGTGTGGAGGGGCCACTGTGGGACATTATATTCTGTGGAGTGGCCACTATGGGACATTATACTGTGTGGAGTGGCCACTGTGGCACATTATACTGTGTGGAGTGGCCACTATGAGACATTATACTGTGTGGAGGGGCTGCTATGGGACATTATACTGTGTCTTTGGCCATATACTATATGTTTATGGCCAAAGCTTCTGCTTCATCCTGTCGTCCATATATGAGTGACCATGAAAGTTTTGAAATTTGTGATTTGTGTTATGTAAGAAATGTTCTGTATATATATTGTGTATATTTTTGTCAATAATAAATGGTTGTGTGATTTTTATTCCATAATGGAGGGCGCAGGTAATAATCATAAACACCTTAGTACATGGCTGGATTGTCAGGACCATTGTAAGGTGCTAATTGGGTTGTTTGGGCTTAGAAAAAGATGGCTGCCTTCTATCAAGAACTGCACCTCCGCTGTCCACGGGCTGTCACTGGTGCACAGCTGTCATACCAGACACAATCTGAGGACATACACAACCTGTTTAACCCCTTAACAGCCAGTTACCGATATATCAGTCACAGCCAGGTGTTAAATCCCTCATGAGTTGTGTCCGTCATGATGACCTCATGGGCGCTTCCCAATATCCTTGGTAGATTGCAGTGAGGGTAGGGCTATAATTCACAGCCATGCACCTGCTGTAACTGATAGGATCAGAGCTCGCTCTACTTCTAGTAGTTTACTCCCTTAGGGCCTGTTTACATGGCAGAATCTGCAACTGATTTTGAAACAGATTCAGTCCCAAAATCAGTGGCAGATTCCACCCTAATTCTGCCTCCCATTGTATTCAATAGAAAGTAGAACTCAGAGCAGGTAACTAAATTAAAAAAGTCCTGCTCGATCTTGCCATGGATTCCACGCCTGATTCACGGTTCGAGACTCCTCGCTAATTACACCCTTTTGTCTGGGTCCAATCAGCGGTGGAATCCGTGGCAGAATGCGGATGGTCTACAAATTACAAATTCCTCTTCATTTTCCAGAGAATTAACATAACCTTAGATGTCACTATCAATAGCGATCATGGTATCTAAAGTTTTTAACAGAGGGTGGGGCTCCTTCTCTCTGACCATCAGCCCCCCACAATATGATCAAGGGGTGTCAGTGGGTTACCATGGCAGTTGAGGCCCCCATGTGTACCGTCACTATGTGCTTGTCAGTGTAACATTGACAGGCAAGAATGCAATGTATTCTAAGGACTATACAACCAATCAAAAATGTTATGTTCAGTAAAATGTCATTGAAAAGCTCTCCCCCATTCTCTAAAATAAACCCCTTTTCATAAAATGTTTTAAAAAATGCAAATGTAATAATAATGTAATAAGTAATAAAGATAACTTATTATTTATACTGCGAGGTACAATGTATTGCTTTTTTTTTTCCATTCGCCCCCCCCAAAAAATGATAAAAAGTAGTGATCAAATTACATGTACCAATAAAAACTACAAATCATCCCACAAAACAAAAGCCCCAACACATTTACATGGACTCCATTTACGTTGTATTCAGCTCCAGTTTCTCCGCCTGTTGATAAAGATTCCTGACATCGTCCTCTGATCCTCAGGATCGCCTCTAGCTTGATTTTGTTTCTGAAAGTTGTTTTGGCGATACATAGGGCATTATTTTTATGTAATTTTTTTTTATTTTTGCATCTTTTCCTTATTTTTAATATCCAGAAAAATGTAAACAAAAAATAAGAAAAATGAAACGTCTGTTTTTCACATTTTTCAAATAGTTTTCCCTCTCTGTTATGGTCATTTTAACTAGGGAAAGGGCGAGGCCAGAACCTGTGATGTGGGTGTGGTGTTATTTATTTAACTTTTTATTTTACTTTATTTTTTTTTCTTTTGTTCTTTATTTTTTGCACATTGTGCTCCCCATAAGGTCATAATTAAGGATGAACGAACCAATTTGTAACAAGCTGCATTCCTGACAAATTTTCCAAAAAATTTCAGGTTTGGGTGAACCCAATATTTTTGGAGTTTACAACCCATAAACCATTATTATACTTTGGGGTCTCACCAGGTTCTAGAATGTAATTAGTGGAGGCTCAGGAGAGGTAAACATAACAAACACGTTACTCTGCTCTTCAGGACTCCGTCACAGTATCAGGTGTGGGTTCCCATCCTCTTCAGGAATCTTGCAGCCTCTTGAATGATGTCAGTGGTCCCGGAGGACCGACATCACGATGCTCAGACGCAATGGTCATGACTTGGGTGTGCCCAATGTGACCACTGAGATCTTGAGGACAGTAAGGAGATAGTACAAGCTCTGGGAACCCTTTTGACATTCCAGGTGAGCTCAACCCCTACATATAACCCTGCCTTGTATAGCCTGATATTTTTTTCCAGCTCTCAAACTCGTAGACGCTCCGACCCCTCCCCACTACAGTATGACATCATAGACTATCAATATTCAGAGAACATTTTATTCTTTCTTGAAGTAAAGAATGAAGTGTTACGACAATCCTCAGAGTTTTTTGCCGGGCGGGAAATAACCACAAAGAAACAAGTATTTTGGGAGGCCTGTGAGGGACATTTAAGGCAGAGCTAACTCAGCGTCTCTGCCATTTCTCACACTGATCTCGGAACAACATCTCCACATGGATCCACAGTCTGCAGGTAGGTGGCTGTATCTACCTTCATCAATGAATCTATCAGCTGTATCCACCAGCAAAATAGACAGTACTTGTGGACAGGCTTTTGGAAGCTTCAATTCAATTGCATTCTACCTGGACATGGCCAATGGCATCATTGATCCTGCCAATAGACGGGGGTTCTAAGTGGAGGTTCCCCAATCTGTTAGACCATTGGTCCAGAAACTGGACATTGCCTTTATATGGATTCTCTCACCAGATACATTGATGACATGTTTATGGAATACGCCACCAACAATGGTGTATCTATCATTGAAGCAGGGTAGGCAGTTGCTATGGGGCCCATGGTGGAAGGGGGGCCTGTAGGTCATTGTCCCTGTATTCAGTTCTCTATATGGTGATAGTAGTTTTGTTATTACGCAAAACAACACTAAGACAACTCACTATTATGATGACAATCTGACTGTAGGACGGTCTATTGTCCTCTGTTATCAGCCAGTTTAGGGACTGACTGTACAATAGATGAAGGTCTTCTATTATTAAATTGTATCAGACATTTGGTAATGTTCAATTTTACACTTTGACCATCCAGAACATAAACTGAATGGGGATGTGTCACCGGACCTACTTTTTAAATTGAGTTTTTATGTGAAATGTATTTTTCTCAAGAATTTTAACATTTTCCTTAAAACTATCTACATTTTAAAAAAAAATCTACTATATCCTGCAGTGTTCACTCTGGCCACTAAGCTTTATAATAGGCCAGTTCTGCAGAGGTTTTCTTTGTAGCAGTCACATCTTTTACATCACAGACAGGATTACAATAGAAGATAACACCTCTATCTGGTTTAAACGATTAAATAAATAAATACAATTGGTGACATAGAGGTGGGGGCTAAGGCATTTATTTTTGCAATGGATCATAGTCCCAGCACTTGATGGAAAGTTCATTTTTCAGCCCTAACTCTGTATTTTAATAACCTAAACAAAGACATGGCTTGTTGGTGCCCCCTCCCTAGTGACCAGCCCCATCTCCCAAAATGATAGCAATCAAATCAGTGGAAAACATCTAGAGGTAAATGCCACCAGTTTCTTTCCTAAATGAGATGAGGTAGGAGAGGGGCAACAAGAGCACTCCTTTAGTACCAGTATTGTAGTTTTTGTTTTGGGACCCCTACTGCTTTATGTACCAGCTTCCTGAGATTCAAGGATCGGATAAGATTGAGATCTGGGGAATTTGGGAACTAAGTCACCACCTTGAATTTTTTGTCATGTTCCTCATTTCTGGACAAGTTTTATAGTGGTGTAGGGGGTATTTACCTGGTATAAGAGTTCATTGCCATTAGGTGGGCCACTGCCAGGGTGGGTGGAACTTGGTGCGTACAATGTTTAGGCAGGTGAAGTGTGTCAAAGTAACTTCCACATGATGCCAGGACCCAATGTTTCCAGAAGAACATTGTCCAGAGCATGGCCCTGCCACCATGCCTCCATGACACTCTTCCCATACTATCTCTAGTGCCATCACTCCCCCGGTGACACATGTGCACCCGGTCATCTACATGATGTAAAACATAATTCATCAGACCAGGAAGCCTTCTTCTTCCATTGCTCCATGGTTCAGTTCTGATGCTCATGTGCCCATTGCAAGTACTTTCAACAGTGGACAATAGTCAAAGAGGTGCTCTGGCATGTACATACTGCGAAAGAGCTGCGGAATAAGATGGCACTATACAAGTAAGCATAATAAATAATAATTAAATAAAAGCCCTGTTTTTGTTGTATATTTTGCTGTACATCCGAACTTCTGTGGGATTGGACCAGATGAGCCTTGAGCACCCATCGCCTTATCATCAGTTGTACTTTCTTGGACCACTTTTGGCCAGTACTAACCCAAAAGATCTGTCATATGGAGATGCTCTGACCCCGTCGTCACCATCACAATTCTCTTATCATAGTTGCTCAGATCCTTATACTTGCCCATTTTTTCTGCTTTCAACATAAACTTCAAAAATTGATTGCCTTATATCCTACCCCTGAAAGGCGCCATTTCCAATGATATACATATTATAGCTGATGGATATATGTATGTACTATACAGGCTATACCTGGAACAAGGATTCTGAAGTTGTCCAAACCCAACCTCAATGGCAGAACACATCGGCACTATCCCACCAGGTTCCCCATCCGCTGGTTCCCCCGGGACTTGAGTGCCTTGTAGGGGTAAGAGCTTATCTACATGATACTTAAAATATACATATACAATGTTAAGGTGGAGATTATTTTACCTGGGAGATGGGATGGGGTGGTGGTGGGGTCATAAAGTCATCATCTACGATGTGACATTGTTTGTCCTTTATCTATAGGTAGAAGAAGTTACCCTACAGAATAGAGGTGAGAATGTACAATCATGAGCCCTAATAAGTCATTTTTGGGGTCTGTATTCTGCGCTGGTTTATGTCATATAGATTCTAGAGTTCCATTTTACTGATATACAGTAGAGCTCCCTGCATAGACAACCAACAGTCAGGAGCCCAAAATGACATGTCAGTACCTATAAGGGATCTGTTATTTATTTCAGATCTTGCTCCTTGACTGAATTTTAGCTCAACTACATTAGTACAACCCCAATTCCAATGAAGTTGGGATGTTGTGTAAAACATAAATAAAAACAGAATACGATGATTTGCAAATCCTTTTCAAATTATATTCAATTGAATACGCTACAAAGACAATATTAAATGTTTAAATGAATAAAATGTATTGATTTTTTGCAAATATTCCCTCATTTAGAATTTGATGCCTGCATGTTCCAAAAAAGCTGGGACAGGGGCAACAAAAGACTGGGAAAGTTGAGGAATGCTCAAAAAACACCTGTTTAGAGCATTCCAGAGGTGAACAGGTTAATTGGAAACAGGTGAGTGTCATGTTTGGGTATAAAGGGAACCTCCCCGAAAGCCTCAGTCATTCACAAGCAAGGATGGGGCGAGGTTCACCACTTCGTGAACAACTGCGTGAGCAAATAATCCAATAGTTTAAGAACAACGTTTCTCAATGTACAATTGCACGTAATTTAGAGATTTCATCATCTACAGTCCATAATATCATCAAAAGATTCAGAGAATCTGGACAAATCTCTGCAAGTAAGCGGCAAGGCCGAAAACCGACATTGCATGCCCATGACCTTCAATCCCTCAGGCGACACTGCATTAAAAACCAACATCATTACATGGGCTCAGGAACACTTCAGAAAACCATTGTCAGTGAACACAGTTCGTCGCTACATCTACAAGTGCAAGTTAAAACTCTACCATGCAAAGCCAAAGACATGCAAAGTGGAAAAGTGTCCTGTGGTCTGACCAGTCCACATTTCACAATGTTTTTGGAAATCATGGATGTCATGTCCTCCGGGCCAAAGAGGAAAAGGACTGTCTGGATTGTCACTGCAAAGTTCAAAAGCCAACATCTCTGATGGTATGGGGGTGTGTTAGTGCCCATGGCACATCTCTGATGGTATGGGGGGGTGTTGGTGCCCATGGCACATCTCTGATGGTATGGTGGTGTGATGGTGCCCATGGCACATCTCTGATGGTATGGTGGTGTGATGGTGCCCATGGCACATCTCTGATGGTATGGGGACGTGTTAGTGCCCATGGCACATCTCTGATGGTATGGGGGCATGTTAGTGCCCATGGCATGGGTAACTTGCACATCTGTAAAGGCACCATTAATGCTGAAAGGTACGTACAGGTTTTGGAGCTACATATGCTGCCATCCAAGCGACATTGTCCCTGCTTATTTCAGCAAGACAATGACAAGCCTGCCTACAGTGCAGACCTGTCTCCCATTGAAAATGTTTGGCACATTATGAAGCACAAAATATGATAACGGAGACCCTGGACTGTTGAGCAACTGAAGTTGTACATCAAGCAAGAATAGGAAATAATTCCACCTACAAAGCTTCAACAATTCGTGTCCTCAGTTCCCAAATGCTTACTGAGTGTTGTTAAAAGTAAAGGTGATGTAACGCAGCGGTAAACATGCCCTGGCCCAGTCTTTTGTTGCCCCTGTGCCAGCTTTTTTTGGAACGTGTTGCAGGCATCAAATTCAAAATGAGTGAATATTTGCAAAAAACAATGAAGTTTATCTGTTTGAACATTAAATATCTTGTCTTTGTAGTGTATTACATTGAATATAGGTTGAAAAGGATTTGCAAATCAGTATATTCTGTTTTCATTTATGTTTTACACAACGTCCCAACTTCATTGGAATTGGTTTTCATTCTATGCCAGTTAGTTCTGCTACATGGACATGTGTCTAATTTATTAAGAGTTCGAAACCTCTTGCTAATTCAGGGGCGCCTCCTGGCTGTCAGGATCTTTATTAAGACTGCTTGTATGAGTGCCGTGATACCTTCACTATTTACATCACACATCATCTGTTCTATAGTGGCCGTGCCATGTAATTTCAGCTTTGTCCTACAGATAGAACAGGATAATAAAAATAATAACATTGCACAGCTGATCAGCAGGGGTCCCCGGTGTTGGACCTCCACTGATCTCCAAAGACATACTGATAGGAAATGTAGATTGTGAGCCCTATATGGGACAGTGACTGTCAAGGTCTATAAAGCGCTGCGGAATATGATGGCGCTATATAAGTAACCATAATAAATAAATAATAATAATAAATATTTATGACCTATCCTGAGGTTATGGATTATCGACGTTATAAAAATTGATCATCCAATTTTCTATGTGCCCCCACACAGTATGATCCTCCTACAGTCACCCTAACATTATATGCCCCCACATTATAATGTTCCCCTCCATTTGCCCCACAGTATGAAGTTCCCTCTCCTGGTGCCCCCAGCTTAATGTCCCCCTTCATCTGCCCCAGGTTAATGCCCTCCTTCAGCCCCCCCTGCTCCCCAGTTTAATGTCCCCCTTCATCTGCCCCAGTTTAATGTCCCCTCTGCCCCCTCCCCCCCCCCCCCCCCTTTTCCCCCCCCCTTCAGCTGTCCCAAGTTTAATGTCCCCCTTCAGCTGCCCCCAGTTTAATGTCACCCTCAATCTGCCCCCTAGTTTAATGTCCCCCTTCATCTGCCCCAAGTTTAATGCCCCCTTCAGCTGCCCCCAGTTTAATGCCACCCTCCATCTGCCCCCAGTTTAATGACCTCCTTCATCTGCCCAAGTTTAATTTCCCCCTTCATCTGCCCCCAGTTTAATGTCCCTCTTCATCTTCCTCCAGTTTAATTTTCTTCTTCAGCTGCCCCAGTTTAATGCCTTCCTTCAGCTGCCCCCATTTTAATATCATTCTCCATCTGCCCTAGTTTAATGTTCCTCTTCATCTCCCCCCAGTTTAATGTCACCCTTCATCTGCCCCAAGTTTAATGTCCTCCTTCCTCTGCTCCTCCCCTTTCCCCAGTTTAATGTCCCCCTTCTTTTGCTACCAGTTTAATGTGCCCCCTTCATCTGCCCCAAGTTTGATGTCCCCCCATTATCTGCCCCCAGTTTGATGCCCCCCTTTATCTACCCCAGTTTAACATAATAAAACACTGATACTCACCTCTCCTCACTACGCTGCCGCTCTGTAAAGTCTCTTCTCCTGAACCGTTCAGGGAGCTGCAGGCGCGATGTGAGTGATGTCAATCACGTCATCATATCGTGCCTACAACTCCCGGGAACGTAGCACACAGAGATGTGCTTCACACAGAGTGGTGGAGCAAGAGCTGTCTGCGGATGACTCCTGCTTCACCCTTGTATTTAACTCATCTGCGTCCAGAGAGGTATACCGGGGCATACCTACTGCTGACCGGGACAGGACCCGGAATCTGGGACGGTTGGGAGGTATGCTCAATGGGGCCTTCAGTACCATAGGGCCCGGTACAAGTGCACCGTTGGCCCTATGGTTAAAGCGGCCTTGGAGTCTGTAGTTGTCAGTGGGTAACCACTTTTTAAGCAGACAAGCTCTCTGTCTTTCAGGTCCCCATGTGGAACTGAATGACTGAGAGCCAAACGCTAGTGTGAACCTAATGTAAGTGCTACTACAAATGTACTCCCCAGGGAAGATATACAAATTAGCCTCCTAAACAATGTATATCATATATATATACCGACCGAGTAAGCTCCACACCGGAATGCACATTTTGCACTCCAGCTTAGTCGAGAGATGGGTCGAACTTCATGAGATTTGTTTCAATGAATATACGTGATGTTTGGCCCTCCGGTTCATTTCAGAATGAACTTGCTCGGATAGAACCAGAAGTGCTATTATTATACCCTAGAATCTTCTCAGACCCGAGAGTATAATAAGTGGAAGTCCGGAGGAGATGAGTAAAAATAACAAAGAGTTCTACTCACCTTGCCTCACCTCTCCTGGGCATTCTTGTAGCATCCATCAATCCCTTGGCATCCTCTTCAGACCACTGACTGACGTCACAGCGTCATTATGTCAGCACACCCAATATGAATGCAAGGTGTGTTGCCAGTCAGAGGCTGGGGAGAAGGCCTGAAGAGGATCTCGGGGACCACCGGATGCACAGAAGAGGTGAGGCAAGGTGAGTAGACCTCCTTGTTATTTTTACCCTACTCCCCTGGATTTCCATTTATAGGGTTTGAGGAGACCTCAGGGTATAATAGTGCTTCATGGGTGTTGAAACTGAAAAGTTTCAGGTTTGGTTGAACCAAAACTTTTGTAAAATTCGGGTCAAATCTGGATCTAACCAAATCGGTTCACTCATCTCTAGCTAGCACAGACCTCTATCTCTAGTTATGAAAGTTACTATACCATCCACTTCAGGCCACAACATGGGGTGGGATCCACCACCTTACAGGTAGTCAGATATAAGACCAATGAGCAGATGTGCCAGCTGAAGGTGACATAAGGTTACTTACAGAGGACCTCCCACCGACTCCACCAATTCACCCTCTTTTCATCCTTTGATAGACTTATCTCCATTCATTCCGGCACAGTTGGGATTTTTTCTCTACACCCCGAGTAATAAGTGCTGAGTAATAAGTGCTGTTAGTTTTGGTGCCTGACATGCTAACTAGACTATCTAATGTCAAGTGTGTAGTGTCACGAAGGAACAGGCAAGGTGGTGTGATTCTGCGATACTGTCTGCCTCTGATTGGAGTTCTAAATCCCCCTCTTGCCTGCTTCTTCCTGACACCATAGACATCAGTCAGAGGCAGGAAGAGGACACCGGGAGAGGTGAGTATAACAGTTTGTTATGTGGCTGCACCTTCCCAGAATATAATAATAGCACTTCCAATCTGAGCCGAACATGTTCAGCCCAAAAGTAACCGAATGGCCAAACCTCACGATTATTCCTCAAAATGAATCTTGCGAGGTTCACCTATCTAAACACACAGAGCAATAAACAGGTGAACACAACAGTCCACTAGCCTATGTTGAGTGGAGACCTGCATTAGTCACACACCCTTCATTAACACATTCCACAATGGGTGTTATCTGTAGAAGTGTGAACTTCTATTGTGACTCTTTCTGTTTTGTGTTGTAAAAAATGTGTTTCATATACAGTATAAATTTGGTGTAAACCATTTTTTTGGACACATGCTCTGTGATAGGACGTGGTTTCCACCACCTTACTGAGGTCATTGTTTAGCTTTCTTCATCAGATCTGGGGTGACTTTCATTACAACAAAGGAGGAAGATTGTTGTGGACCGTCTGTCAATCTAAGGTTACAAGATCCTAACAAGAGGGACGTGGTGTCACTGTGTACGTTGTCAGGACAAGGTTGCTGCGCTGGAGATTCTCATGTAAGCCCCAATGCACAAACACACAACTTTAATGAGCATGGTGTAATGTAATGGTGTAATGTAATGGTTTCCCATGTGGCGGCGCTGTAGAGAAACTAAACATTTATTGGCCAGTTACTCTATAGCTTACGGTTGTTCACTGGGGAAGACTAAACATTGTAATAGCGATGGTGAACCCTTACAACAAGGAATCTACAACAATAGGAGATGACTGATGGCTAACTCCCTTCAAAATGGACCCTAAGACTAGACAGTGGTTCAGATCTTGTAATGTAAATGCAGCTTTGTAACATGACAACCTATGATCTTACAGTAGGGCACAAGAAAATGATAGGACTAGACCCCATCTTAGAGAAAGAGTGTAGAGCCAGTATGGCAGATCCTACCCATCCATGTATTTCTTGGTCACTCATTCCTTTGACTGGTTGAATATAATACTAGATATTCCATAGTTGCCAGATAAAATAGAAAAAAATATCATTAGATAAAATCTGTGATGGTACGTAAAGGTGTGAACAGAATTTCTTCTTGTCCTCCAGCTACAGGTCACTGTTCTTCCTGAGAACACCATTGGTTTCATTGACAGTTGGAGAACGTCTCGTCTAGTATGTGTCTCAATCCAGATGAAGCTTGGCGAGCCTGCATTCACTGCCAAGCTGCTCAAATTCTACACTGGAAACTCTATTGAGGTGAGGCGTAAAATCTAAAGGCATTAAGGACAGCAGATAGCTCATTGCTTTGTACAAATGCTACAAACAACTACCAGAAGGGAACCAGAGTAGTAGCTATGATGCACACAGTAGGCCAAGGACACTCAATGACTCTTTCAGACCACCTCCCAGGTTGGGGAAAGGTTGAGAGGGTCTGTGGTGTACCTGATGGGTGGTAGTAGTTCCCCTGGGGTGCTTCCATCTGGAGAGGGTCCTCTCATTTCCTGAGCCGCATGATGGTGGTCGTAGGGCCCTGATGGTAAGTACAGGAATAACTCAGGAGGCAGCAGTGCATTTGAGCCAAACGATGTAACTTTTCTGTGGTAACAATGAACCAATGCAGATTCCTGGATGTAGTTGGAGTCCACTGTGTGTGATGGTACTGGACTCGGTAAAGGGTATATGAATAAGTCCCTCTGGTAACCTATCTGCCTGCGTATTTTAGGGTCCAGGCTGTCAGGTTTTGGGATATTTCCATTTATCCTACACATTAGGCACTTCTCTCCCTTAAGGGGGCTGACAGCAATTCCTCTCTGTGTCAGGGCTGTAGCGAGCGTTCTCTGGGCACTGGCTCTGAAAAGAGCCCAACACTCCTCCCTCAGGGGCTGCAACGATCTCTCAGCATGTTTGGTGTCTGCTTCAAGGACTTAACTAGACTAACTATCGAGACTCAGACTTCCCTACTCTATCCCCAGCCAATGGTTGGTCAGCTGAACCAAGTTCTCCTACAAAGGAGAGGTGTACCAGCCCACAGTGAATTTCACCTAACCTGGGGGTGGGGTGGGGGATACTAACACAAGGGATGCTGCAAAATAACACAAAAACAATATACACAGACAGTGGCACATTACACTGCAGAAAATAGACAAAACAAAATATAGCAGTGTCCACTTGGATGCTGCACAAAGTCATTTTCACTGTCAGTAGTCAGCTGCTCTTGTTCTGTTGGTTGCATTTCCCATGGTGTCCAGTGTCCAGTGAGACATGTTTATTCCCTTGCATGACTATATGTGTATGTGGTGAACTTCACTTCAATGTCCCCCACTGAGCCAATAACCTTGACTTCTCTGCAGATACTCAGTGTAAAGGATTCTTGTCCTGTGGCCACAATAACCAAGGAGGAAAAACACAAATCTTCAAAAGTCATCTTCCAGTTTCCGAAGGACATGGAGGCCACATTGAAAGCTCTTATATTGGCTGCATTCCTGTATATGGTGAGTGGTAGATACTATGGATGGCATAGGCCTAGGAAATAAGAGAGAGGTGACATGGTACATGGAGATATTCCACAACCAGCTCTTTAGTCAATAGGTCTGACCTCCTAAATGATCTTACACATCCACCACAGGAAAAGTAGGTGCTTTAGCTGTGGCAGGGGGAGGGGAGAGAGACTCCATCCTTATGATTGTTGTGAAAGTAATGTCCATCAGATCCTTCAGAAAATATTGTGTAAGTGAGGCTTTACTCTTTGCTCATTGCTTCTGCTGCTATCAGTAGTGTCTGCCTCAAAAACCTTCATGCAATGTCAAGACCCTTTTAATAGGATATTCAGTATAACAGCACACTGGAGCATAGGACAATGACACACTGACACGGGGGACGATGACACTCCCGGGGTACAGGATAATGACAGACTGACACTGGGGGACCAGCGGCCGGGGCAGGCGTCGCCCCGGGGTACAGGATAATGACAGACTGACACTCGGGGTACAGGACAATGACACATTGGCACTAGGGGAACAGGACAATGACAGGCTGACACTCGGGGTACAGGATAATGACAGGCTGACACTTGGGGTACAGGAACACGCGGCAATGGATACAGGACAATGACAGCTGGCACTAGGGGTACAGGACAATGACAGGCTGACACTGGGGCGTGGGTACAGGACAATGACAGGCTGACACTAGGGGTACAGGACAATGACACGCTGGCAATAGGGGTACAGGATAATCACACGCTGACAAGCAGGCGACACTTGGGGTACAGGAAATGGCAGGCTGACACTGGGGTACAGGACAATGACAGGCTGACCCTAGGGGTACAGGACAATGACAGGCTGACACTTGGGGTACAGGATAATGACAGGCTGACACTTGGGGTACAGGATAATGACATGCTGACACTTGGGGTACAGGATAATGACAGGCTGACACTTGGGGTACAGGATAATGACAGGCTGACACTTGGGGTACAGGACAATGATGGGCTGACACTTGGGGTACAGGATAATGACAGGCTGACACTTGGGGACAGGATGATGCAGGCTGACACTTGGGGTACAGGATAATGACAGGCTGACACTTGGGGTACAGGATAATGACAGGCTGACACTTGGGGTACAGGATAATGACAGGCTGACACTTGGGGTACAGGATAATGACAGGCTGACACTTGGGGTACAGGATAATGACATGACAGGCTGACACTTGGGGTACAGGATAATGACAGGCTGACACTTGGGGTACAGGATAATGACAGGCCTGACACTTGGGGTACAGGATAATGACAGGCTGACACTTGGGGTACAGGATAATGACAGGCTGACACTTGGGGTACAGGATAATGACAGGCTGATACTTGGGGTACAGGATAATGACAGGCTGACACTTGGGGTACAGGATAATGACAGGCTGACACTGGGGGTACAGGATAATGACAGGCTGACACTTGGGGTACAGGATAATGACAGGCTGACACTTGGGGTACAGGATAATGACAGGCTGACACTTGGGGTACAGGATAATGACACGCTGACACTTGGGGTACAGGATAATGACAGGCTGACACTTGGGGTACAGGATAATGACAGGCTGACACTTGGGGTACAGGATAATGACAGGCTGACACTTGGGGTACAGGATAATGACAGGCTGACACTTGGGGTACAGGATAATGACAGGCTGACACTTGGGGTACAGGATAATGACAGGCTGACACTTGGGGTACAGGATAATGACAGGCTGACACTGGGACAGGACAGTGACAGGCTGACACTTGGGGTACAGGATAATGACAGGCTGACACTTGGGGTACAGGATAATGACAGGCTGACACTTGGGGTACAGGATAATGACAGGCTGATACTTGGGGTACAGGATAATGACAGGCTGACACTTGGGGTACAGGATAATGACAGGCTGATACTTGGGGTACAGGATAATGATAGGCTGACACTTGGGGTACAGGATAATGACAGGCTGACACTTGGGGTACAGGACAGTGACAGGCTGACACTTGGGGTACAGGATAATGACAGGCTGACACTTGGGGTACAGGATAATGACAGGCTGACACTTGGGGTACAGGATAATGACAGGCTGACACTTGGGGTACAGGATAATGACAGGCTGATACTTGGGGTACAGGATAATGATAGGCTGACACTTGGGGTACAGGATAATGACAGGCTGACACTTGGGGTACAGGACAGTGACAGGCTGACACTTGGGGTACAGGATAATGACACGCTGACACTTGGGGTACAGGATAATGACAGGCTGACACTTGGAGTACAGGATAATGACACGACACCGGGGACAGGATGACAGGCTGACACTCGGGGTACAGGATAATGACAGGCTGACACTTGGGGTACAGGATAATGACAGGCTGACACTTGGGTACAGGATAATGACAGGCTGACACTTGGGGTACAGGATAATGACAGGCTGACACTCGGGGTACAGGATAATGACAGGCTGACACTTGGGGTACAGGATAATGACAGGCTGACACTTGGGGTACAGGATAATGACAGGCTGACACTTGGGGTACAGGAAATGACACGCTGACAGTACAGGCTGACAACAGATAATGCACGCTGACACTTGGGTACAGGATAATGACAGGCTGACACTTGGGGTACAGGATAATGACAGGCTGACACTTGGGGTACAGGATAATGACAGGCTGACACTTGGGGTACAGGATAATGACAGGCTGACACTTGGGGTACAGGATAATGACAGGCTGACACTTGGGGTACAGGATAATGACAGGCTGACACTTGGGGTACAGGATAATGACAGGCTGACACTTGGGGTACAGGATAATGACAGGCTGACACTCGGGGTACAGGATAATGACAGGCTGACACTGTCGGGTAATGACAGGCACACTGGGGAAGGAAAATGAAACGCGGAAACAGGCGGTACAGGATAATGGCAGGCTGACACTTGGGGTACAGGATAATGACAGGCTACACTGGGGACAGGATAAGACACACTGACACTTGGGGTACAGGACAGTCATTTGAGTGTAAATGTATAGTAGATAAGATGATGTTACTTTATGTTGTCTGGGCTTAATAACAATGGGGCAGTTGTGGTGAATTCCATTAATAGAAATCATTACTTACCTGGTCATTGCCCTTCTGCTCTGATGATTCTCTGATTTTGGTTGCTTTATGACTGATGCTGTTTTTTTTTTTGCCCGCACAGAACTACAAACTGAATAGGTGGCACAACTACAGGCAACCAGCTACAGAAGATGAATGGAGTACTGCGGGGGGCCTTGACTTCTATCTTCCTAGTACAGAGTATCATGAAGGTGGCGGTGGTGGTTGCGGATCGTGACGAGACTGTGGAGGAGAGGATTGTGGAGATGTGAATTATTGTAGTTCATTCTTCCACCATTATCAAAGCTTTGACAAACTTTTTGGCATTTCATCGATTTTATAAATGCTCAAATATTAATTCAGAAATTCCAAAATTCTGTCTTAAAATCAACACGTAGATAAAATACTAATATATTATCTATTAGGAATAAAAAAAGACCATGAGGTCCAGCCTTGTACAGAACAAAGAATCATCGGGCACGTAGGATGAAAAACAATAGAACTTTATTGAGTTCCATATACACGGAGGAACATGGACTGTAAAATCCGGTCTGTACATCGGCTGGGACCCAATCAGGAGACCCGGACTCCAAGCAGTCACCTATTACACTAGGAGTCCCTGCTATTACACTAGGAGTCCCTGCTATTACACTAGGAGTCCCTGCCTCCTCATGGCCCAGTTGTCCTATACTATATACAGTATGGGGCAGAAGAGGCAAGGAGAGGTAGGGACAACTAGCCTCATAGACCAGATGATTGATGGTCTGGATTTTACCAACCTATTTCCTCCTAATGTAGGAGGCCTTAGCCTGAGGTTCATATATGTGTGACCATAAAAATTATTTGGAAATTTTTGATTTATATTATAGAAAATAATGTAGACTGTATATTGTTTATATTTTGTATTTAATAAATGGTTCTATAATGTGAGTATATAATGGAGGCCGCAGGTAATAATAAACACCTTAGTACATCACTGGATTTTAAGGATCATTACAAGGTGCTAAATAGGTTGTATAGAATTAGAAAAAAGATGGCTGCCTTCTATCAAAAACAGTACCACAGCTGTCCACGAGCTGTCATACCAAATACAACCCATGGACATGTACAACCTATTTAACCCCTCATATCAGCCAGTTGTTAGGTCCCTCATTGGATATATCCGTCATGATGTCCTCCCCAAGACATTATGGTGACAGTATGGCTGTATTCTCCTGCTGCAACTGCTAAGATCAGGGTTAGTGCCAATCCAGCAGTTTACCCCCTTTTGCAGTCTATAGTGATCAAAACAGTGAAGGTATTCGACAGCAGGAGGGGTTCACTCTCTTTGATTATAATGGGATCACAGGTTGCCAATGGGTTACCATTGCAGTTGAAGTCCAAATTAGAGATGGGTGAACCTCTCAACATTAATTTTGGGTTTGGGTGGCTCGGGTGCAAGATTCGTTTTGGGTCAAACAAGTTTGGCTACTAAAATTGGCTTAAAATATAACATTGGCAGGGCTCCTAGGAACCTATCTATAAAACATAGTGTAGAACACTCTTAGGGCTCCTAGGAACCTATCTATAAAACATAGTGTAGAACACTCTTAGGGCTCCTAGGATCCTATCTATAAAACATAGTGTAGAACACTCTTAGGACTCCTGGGAACCTATCTATAAAAACATAGGAGAAACTCTTAGGGCGCCTAGGGCCTATCTATAAAACATAGGGTAGAATACTCTTAGGGCTCCTAGGAACCTATCTATAAAACATAGTGTAGAATACTCTTAGGGCTCCTAGGAAGCTATCTTAAACTAGTGAGACACCTGGCCCCGGAACCTATCTATAAAACATAGCGTAGAACACTCTTAGGGCTCCTAGGAGCCTATCTATAAAACATAGTGAAGAACACTCTTAAGACCCCTGGGAACCTATCTATAAAACATAGTGTAGAGCACTCTTAGGGCTCCTAGGATCCTATCTATAAAACATAGTGTTGAGCACTCTTAGGGCTCCTAGGAACCTATCTATAAAACATAGTGTAGAATACTCTTAGGGCTCCTAGGAACCTATCTATAAAACATAGTGTAGAATACTCACAGTGCGCCTAGGAACCTATCTATAAAACATAGTGTAGAACACTGTCAGGGCTCCTAGGAACCTATCTATAAAACATAGTGTAGATAACTATTAGGCCTCCTAGGAACCTATCAATCTAATTTCTAGCTCTCTAAGGCAAACACAGCCAAAGTTATGTAAAAAAAAATGGCATTATTATACTCTGGGGTGTCCTCAGAGTATAAAAGGTGGAGGCCTAGAGGAAGTGAAAAAGTAAAAAAAAAAAAAACATTCATACTCACCTTCCATTACCTCTTATGGGCCTCCTCACGGCGTCCAGCGCTCTCCTGGCCACACAGAGCATCATGACACCACCAAAAGAGCGGTGGACACCACAAGGAAGCCCACAAGAGGTAACAGAAGTTTAGTGTGAATTTTTTTTATTTTTTTCGCTCCTCTGGGACTCTACCTATTATGCTCTGTGGTCTGAAGAGATGCCAGAGTATAATGCGTCAGCCATTTTAAATTGCCTGAGATGAAACTCCATTTGTTTGGTTTAGTAAAAGATCAAACAATTTGGAATATTTGGGACAAACCCAGCTTGTTACAAGCAGATTCGCCAGTCTCTAGTCTCTTCAAACCCCAGACCACAATAAACAAAGGTCTGGGCAAGGTGCAGAAATATACTCTGTCGGGGGGCAAGTCCCCCTGGGATGGATGTCATCATAATCCTAATTAAATAAATAACCAGTTTCGAGCGCTCGGGAAACAAGACGTACACAGGTATCGTGTATGAACCGTTTCTACTTTATTACGTAGTTCAATACAGTTTTAAAAGCAAGCTCAATTGCATAACAGTCATGTGATCAATATACATATATGGTCTTTCCAGTTCCGTTATCACACAAATTTGTTCATTTACCCATCACCCCAGATGTTTTCATTTTCACCTTATCTAAATGTCCTTCCAAGACTACTAGTTCTGCTGAAATCGGCAGAACTGTTGATATCTCCCCCAGACTCCAAGTCTGTCCTTATCAACTACGCAGTCTTGTTTACAGATCATTCCACCCTCTTGTGCTTTCTGTATACTGTGATATAGAATATAGTGCAAGTTATGTTTTAACCCTTACAATTCCCCCATTTTAGGACTTTATTTTTAATCAGTATTCAATGAATACATTCACACTATCTGTGTGCCATCTGTGATGGATTCTCCATTGAAAATGTTAAAAATAATGATCCTACCTTACATACTGAGTATTGTCCCTCATGAGATTGCATAGCGAAGGAATACATTGGATACAACAACATCCTAATATCATAAAAATGATTACACAAAGGATTATACCTACGATTTGTCGAAGGTATCCCAAGTCAGGTAGGAAAGCTAACAGCCAGTCCCACCATCCTTGGTTGACATCTTGTTTAATATGTGTTACCATTTCCTGCAACTGTTTCAACTTATCATGCACATCTTCTGAATGGTCAGACAAATTAAAACAGCACATTCCTGCAAAAGTGTTGCACCCATAACCATGTTTAAGCAGTAAATAATCTATAGCCGCTCTATTCTGCAATATTGCTTTTTTATGTGATTGCAAATCTAATACAACATCTTTAATGATAGCGCTAGTAGTGTTTATATTCTTTACCATAAAGCAAGCAATACGTGATATTGTCTTAGCATTATATACAGACAAACCTGGTACTCCTACCAGTGACACAGCTAGGCTTATGTATTCTGCTTTCGATAAGAGTTTCACATCATAATTACAATCCTCAGGCATTGGGATAGTACTTCTTTTGTGTAATATATGTACATGCGATTTCTGTGAACTCTGTTCATATGGTGTGGGTATCATAGTCAATGCTAATCTAGACAAGGCACATATGCCTCCAGTTATATTGGCAGGTATATAGGTGTAGCTGCTATTACCACACGCTAGAACCCACCCAGGTGGCAAGGGTACATGTAAATCTAGTGACGGGACAATAAGCGTCCTGTTACATTGCATCCTCCTCCCTTCCCTCAGGGTTTGACAATCGTTGTCAGCTCTATTGCAGATTTGTGGAAACTGCCCTTTATTCATTATAGGATTGCAATTAGGTATTGTTGTTTTATTACATGAAAATTTGAAACACAATTCTGCTCTTGCCACTGCCCCAGTCGATATCCTTATCATATTCTCCTGTAAATCTGCGTAGGCAGTGCAGTTCATACAAGCATAATAAGGACTTATCCAGTCTGCATGCACATGGAGATCAGCTTCCTGTAAAAGAGTATCATTTAACTGAAGTTTCAACAATTTAGTCCATACTGCAACAGAAGTCGGCACTGCAATCAAACAAGTTTCTAACACATTACTGGAATATGCATTTCTCAAACAAAATTCTGTCATGTTTAATACTCGGGCCAAATATAACCACATATTCTCTTTTGTTCTCCATATGTGTTCCTCCAGCTCCCTTACTCCCCGATTTGGGCTGTCTTTTTTTTTCCTGTAAAGTTCAAACCAGGTCCATATTATTAAAAGGCATCCAGCAAACATCAGCAAGTGTCGTGTTTTCATTTTGATGGTGCTTCAACTTTCTTGCAATGTGAAGCGTGTATCCAGGTGGGTTTTCCCTCCAATTTTACTGAGGTGGCAGTTGTCAGCAGTACTTGGAAGGGACCGTCATACCTGGGTTCAAGAGACTTCCTAGTGTGTCTTTTCACGACCACCCAATCACCAGGCTGCAGGCTATGCGTTCCTGAAAAATCAGAAGGGTCTGGAATAGAAGAGAACACTTGTTTATGTGTTTCTCTCAATTTCTGGCACAAACTCTGCACATAGCTAGAAATACTGTCATAGTTAAGCTGTAACGTCTGAGGGAAGTATAACCCTGTTTTGGGCGCACTTCCAAACAATATTTCAAATGGTGACAACCCTGTCCTCCTGTTAGGGGTGGTTCTTACTGAGTAAAGGACTAAAGATAGACACTCAGGCCAGGGCTTCCCTGTCTCTGCTATCGCTTTTTGGATCTTTAATTTGAGTGTGCCATTCAACCTCTCCACCTTGCCTGAACTCTGAGGATGGTAGGGTGTGTGGAAAGCTTGCTCAATCCCTAGTGCAGACATTATTTCTTCCATTATCTCACCTGTGAAATGTGTACCTCTGTCAGACTCAATCACCTCGGGCACTCCAAACCTGCACACAAGCTCAGACATCAGTTTCTTGGCAGTTGCTTGTGCGGTTGCTTTGCTCACAGGGTAGGCCTCAGGCCATCCTGAAAACAAATCCACACAGACTAATACATACTCGTATGTTGCAGACTTAGGCAACTGTATGTAATCTATCTGTATCCTCTGAAATGGGTACAGGGATTTTGGTGTACACTTGGTGGGTGTTTTAACTACCTGTCCTGGGTTGTGTAGAGCACATATGTGACATGCTTTTACGTGGTTACTAGCAGCTCTTCCAAAACCTGGGGCAAACCATAATTTACCCACTAATGACTCCATGGCATTTCGAGAGGCATGCACCTTACCGTGGGCCAAGCCAGCCATCTGGGGGTAGACTGCTGCGGGCAGACATAATCGATCCCCCATTTTCCACATACCATCACCTTCTGTAGCACCTGCTTTCTTCCATCTTTCAGTTTCCACACTGGTAACCTTTGAGTACAGCCCTTTTGGGTCTGCTAGGTCAATGTCCATTTTGCTCACCTGGTTGGGACCCCTTCTGGCCAGTAGTGCTGCAGCCTTGGCTGCTATGTCAGCTCTCTCATTTCCACGGCTTTCAGGGTCCCTTCCTTTTGCGTGAGCTCTGACTTTCACAATTGCCAGCTGCTTTGGGAGCAGTATGGCCTCCATCAGTCGACTTACCACATCTCCATTCTTAATTGGCTTGCCCTGGGCCGTTAGGAAGTTCCTTGCCCTCCATATTGGACCATAATCATGTGCAATGCCAAAAGCATACCTGGAGTCAGTGTATATGTTGGCTGTTCTACCTTTGGCTATCTTACAAGCCTCCATAAGGGCTTTAAGCTCAGCTTCTTGGGCTGACATGTGTGGTGGAAGAGCTTCCTGGACTATGATGTCATGTTCAGTGACTACAGCATACCCTGTAACAAATTTGCCTTCATCTGTCAGATACCTTGAGCCGTCCACAAACATCTCATAATCAGGATTTTGTAATGGCACATCCGTGACATGGTCAAATCCCACTGTTTCCTGTGACATAAGAGCCACGCAGTCATGTTGGTGCTGGCTGTCAAACAGTTCTTCTTCAGAGAGGGAATTTAAAAATAACTCATCCTCCACTCCCCCTTTTGAATCATGAACTCCTACAGGAAGAAGAGTTGCAGGATTCAAAGTTAAACAGCGTTGAAAAGAGATGTTTGAGGAGGACTGCAGAGCAAATTCCATTTTGCACTGCCGTGCCAAAGAAAGGTGACGTCTGTCCACTTGTGTGAGGATAGCATGGATGTCATGAGGTGTATACACAACCAGTATATGATCTAGGACAATGTCTGAGCTTTTCTCAAGCAACGCTTGTACTGAGAGGACAACCCGCACACAGGAGGGGGTCCCCCCTGGCCACAGCATCTAACCATGAGCTGTAATGTGTTGTTGTGTGAGAACTGCAGTTGCGTGTCCCATCATCTCAGTCACGTAGAGCTGAAAAGGTTTCTGATAGTCAGGTAGGCCTAGGGCCGGAGCACTGACTATCTGCAACTTCAGCTGGTAAAACGCATCCAAGGCCTCAGGTGTGAGGCTGAATGGTTTTGAGGAGAGGCAGTCATACAGAGGTTGCATGGTCAGAGATGCAGATCTGATCCATGGCCTACAGTAGGATACCAATCCCAAGAAGGTACGTAGCTGAGCATGAGAGGTCGGCACCTGCATGTCTCTCACCACCTTGGTCCTCTCATCTGACAGGTGCTTGGTACCCTGGCCGAGACAGTGTCCCAGGAACACCACTTTTTGTTTGCAAAATTGCAACTTGTCCTTGTTGGCCTTGCAGCCGTTCTGGTAGAGGAAACACAACAGGCTGATGGTCGCCGCTTCACAGGTTGGTTTGTCTGGAGCACAAAGAAGAAGATCGTCAACATATTGTAACAGAACAACATCATCATGTGGAAAATACCAAGTACTCATGATTAGTGTGAGACACCTTGTGAATTGGTTAGGACTGTTTTGCGCCCCTTGTGGTAGTACTGTCCAAGTGTACTGTTTACCCCTGAATGTAAATGAAAACAAATACTGGCAATCGGGGTGTAAAGGCACAGAAAAATATGCATTGGAAAGATCTATACAACTGTACCAGGTGGTACCTGTGGGGACAGCTGACAGCAAGGTGTGTGGGTTAGGTACCACTGGGGTTTCAAGTAGTGTTACTTTATTCAATTCCCTAAGATCATGAACCATACGGTATGTGTCTGGTTCTCCCTTTTTGCCCTTTTTCTTCACTGGGAAAAGAGGAGTGTTTGCTACAGAAGTGCATTCCTTCAATGCCTCTGCTTTCACTAATTCCACTATTGTTACTGCTATGGCATCCTCTTGGGCATGGGTCAGAGGATATTGTTTAATCCTGGGTGGCTGAGCACCAGGTTTCAGGGTTACCATAACAGGGGGTACATCCAATTTACCTAAGTCTGTTTTCCCAGTTGCCCATAATGCTGTTGGCACTTGGGATAACAGTACATTTTCTTCTTCAGTGAGGACAAAAATACAATTTGGTGTACTTAACTCGGCAGACAACAAGCATAAAATCTCATGGTTAGTATGTGTGACTTTTACATATGCTTCTCCTGATGAATGCAACATGATGTTACAACCTAATACTCCCATCACATCTGTACCAAGAATGTTATCTGATGTGTCTGAGACTAAATACCTAGTGAGTATCCTGCAACCCTGAAATGAGGTTTCTACAGGATCAGTTTGATCTAAAGCATCCACCGTTTTAGTGAGAAGTCTTCCATAAACTTCCACTGATTCACCTTTCTCTCTTTTAACAGATACCTTACTTCAGGTGATAACAGGCAAGACAATAAATTCACATAACATAGTACAAGACATAATTTCATATGTTTGAGTATGTTCTTGAATATTTTACATATATATATTGTCATTGTACCTTACTTTCCATTTAACCTTAGGCTAACACTTTTATCAAAATATTTTCCCTTTGGGCATAAATAGTCATCATACACAGGCTGCGGACCCCGGAGGCCCAAAGCCAAGTTTCACTTTGTAATAATTGACATGTAACATTACTGGGTAACAGCATCATGTTCAGCTTGTGATTTTCTGCGTGCGCATCATATCAGATACAACGTCCTTGGAGCTACTTGGCAGTCAATTAATGGTTATTCCCTGCAGAACATCTGCAGAGCGCTACAACAGAATACAGGAATACAATTCAAGCAGATAGCAGTTAATACTGACACCAAAATTACATATTACTATTTTTGTACAATTTTCAAATATTTCCCAAACCCCACAGACTTTAGAATTTTCTTCACTGGATTCCAACCAAAAGTTGAACCCCTGTGGAACATCACAATATCCTAGTTTCTTCTTTTTAGGGGACATTTCCTGAAAGCGGATTTAATTTTACAAAAAGCATAAAAGTTGAATCCTGGCATTGATATAAACAGAATGAATATTACAAATACAGGTTGACATATATATATATATATATATATATATATATATATATATAATACATAATCCAATAAACATCATACCGATGGTGGACAGTTTTTCTCTTTGCACTATATCAGATTCTCTGAGTATTTTGTTAAAGTAGGTAATATTTCATACAGAACTGGGAGATAAGATGGGTTATATTAAACAATAATACTGAGAAGGGTAATGTCTCCCTTCAAGCCTGATTCTCGGAGTGAGGTGGGGGTGATTCATTATTTCCTGAACTATCACCCCTTATCCTATTCTATTGCTTCCTTCTATCAGGGCATAAATGCCTCTTTGCAACTTTTTGTCCTGAATCAATCCCGCATGATCTAATCTCCACTGATCCCAAAATCTACTGTCTACCAACCCAGTTTTGTGTATTCCTGCTCTTTTTAGGATTTTCTTTACCTGTGCGGCTACTTCTTTCCCTTCCCCTATCTCTATTAGTTCACATGGGGTGTACCATATCTTAGATGGTCCCTTCCCCATCTTGGCTGGTAGCTAATCAGCCGATGAGTCTCTCACTCCTCTAGGGCAACCTATGAGACAATAGAGGGTCACTTATGACTACTTAGTGAGAACTCCCAGACAGACTCTTCTGTCTTCTATGAACTACTCTACTTGTGCAAGTTCAGGAGTAGTGCTCAGGGCAATGCCTCAATTGGCTTCCACAGGCTCAACTTTCTGCCTGTGTCCCCTTACCAAAACACTCCCAAATCACTACACGCACCTTCGCGCGGATTCTACTAAGTCCTTCGTGCTACTACTCAGGTCCCATTCGACCTTGACCGTCCAGGCACGGCTGGAGGCTAGTTTTCCAAAACAAGGACTTTTCAATCACTCTGTGCTTCTCAGTTCGGAACCTTGTCCGCAACTCTAAACTCTAGGGGTTAAGAATAGAGAACTTTTCCCCATTCTTTGCAGCCTTATATATCTTATAACACAGGTAACATGCCTTCTCAGTAGACAGGTAAACAGGTAAGACAAAAAGCAAAGAAAACAATTTCCATATCATTTACAGGTGACATGTCCCTTTTAGGTTCTTCCGTACTATACAATTGGCATCGAGATGTCATATAAGCATGCAGCAGCTTACCTCACTCATCGATACAGAGAATAGACACACAGGAACCTCAGATATACTAATTGGCAAGATCAAAGGCTTACCTTCACAGTACTGTTTTTATCTATCTGAGGTCCTCTGGTCCCGTCCTCAAGTCGATCGGTGAGTGGGTCGGCACTCTATCGGCTGCACATCAGACGATCTCGAGGCCCCACGTTGGGCGCCAATTTCTGTCGGGGGCAAGTCCCCCTGGGATGGATGTCATCGTAATCCTAATTAAATAAATAACCAGTTTCGAGCGCTCGGGAAACAAGACGTACACAGTTATTGTGTATGAACCGTTTCTACTTTATTACGTAGTTCAATACAGTTTTAAAAGCAAGCTCAATTGCATAACAGTCATGTGATCAATATACATATATGGTCTTTCCAGTTCCGTTATCACACAAATTTGTTCATTTACCCATCACCCCAGATGTTTTCATTTTCACCTTATCTAAATGTCCTTCCAAGACTACTAGTTCTGCTGAAATCGGCAGAACTGTTGATATCTCCCCCAGACTCCAAGTCTGTCCTTATCAACTACGCAGTCTTGTTTACAGATCATTCCACCCTCTTGTGCTTTCTGTATACTGTGATATAGAATATAGTGCAAGTTATGTTTTAACCCTTACAACTCATATTCATGTTTCCTCACCTCTCTGGAGCTAAACTGGAGTATCTGGTCTTCATTATCGAGCATCCCCGTCATCTTTCAGCCTTCTCTGTGATGTTACCGGTCCTGGGTCACATGAAGGACATTGTTGTCATGAAGTTTGTGTCAAAATATCATGATGTAGACACCACCTAACTGACCATTGAGGCCCAGTCACAGGACTCAGTGGTGACCCAGGGCTGCTGACGTCATGGAGGAGGCTGAAAGGTGACAGGAACATCTGGGAATGAAGCGATGGAGTGCTGTAAGGGTGAGGAAAGTTTAGTATGAGTTGTTTTTTATTTTTCCAAACCATGCCTGGGCCTTTAGTTATTATTCTCCAGGGTTTGAGGAGACCCTGGATTATAATAGTGATTTGTGGGTGGAGAAACCCAAATATTTGTGGTTCGTTCAAACTCGAAATTTTTGGAAATTTATTATGAACCCAGTTTGTTGACAACCAGATTGCTCATCTCTATATCTAACCCTCCTTCATATACCCTGATGGTTTCCAGCTCTCTAGTTTTCATGAAATGTTGCATCTACTGGAGACTCCACGAATGTTCAGTGCTTTGACCCCTCCTCACTATAGTGTTACATGCCATATTGTTATTCTCAGGTGAACTTTTTACTGTTTCTTGAAGTGAACAAAGAAGTGTCAGATTTTCTTGTTGGACAGGAAGTAATGATAGAGAAAAAACAACTATTGAGAGAGGGAGGAAAGGAATATGAGAGGAACATAAGGCAGTGCTAACTCAGCGTCTCTGCATTTCCACCAAAGATCTTGGAGCAACATCTCCACATGGACCTTCACTCTGCAGGTAGGTGGCCATATCTACCTTTATCAGTTGACCCATCACATGTACCAACTGTCACAAAACAGCAGGGACACATTACTCAGTAAGTCCACAGCATGATCAATTCTCCAGGTAGAATTACTCCAGTACTAGTGGACGGGTTTTCGAAGCCGCCATTCACTTGTATTGTACTGTGCATCAATGTCTGGACTTGGTCAAAGATGTCATTGATCCTAGGTCTGGGGTCTGTGCCGAATGCAGTTCCTAAGTAGAGATACCCCCACTGATCGGAGCATTGGCTTATATGGGTTTTCTCATCAGATGTGTTAATAACATATTTATGTAATATACCAGGATTTGGAGGAATTGGAGCCACCTTATGGGACTTGAGCTCACATCTTGGAGGAGGTTTCTCATAGTTTATAGTTATAGTTATAGTTTATGAACCATCTTATGGGTGTCAGTACTACCTATGGCGACAGGGGAACTTTATATAACATTTTATATGTTTGACTGTAGTGCATGGACACACAGTCTATTGCTCTATGTTATTAGCTAGTGGTTATTTGCAGTCTATTGATCTCTGCTATCAGCCATTCAGATTGAGGAGAGGATGACTTTAGTTGGTTGTTTCTTTGATAACATTAAAAACTTAAATTTAAGACCACCAACCATTAGAGGTCGGGGCAGAGGCATTTATTTCTCAGTATAGCTTTGGATTTTAATAACCTGACCAAAGAGACATGACTTGTTGGTGCCCCCTCCATTTACTACACCCTGTCCAAAATTATAGAAATCAAGTGAGGGGACAGAATACAGAGATAGATGCCACAATGTCTCTTTCCTATATGAGATGGTTGTGACTGGGGCAACAATCTTTGCCCCTCACCCATTTAGTACCAATATTGTAGTTTTTGCTTATGGGCTCCCACTGCTTTATGTACCAGCTTCCTAGGAATCAAGGATTGGATCAGATCAAGATCTGTGGAATTGGGAGGCCGTCACTACCTTGATTTCTTTGTCATGGTCCAAATTCTTTGACATTTTTTGCCGAGCAATAGGGGGCATTTTCCTGATGTAAGAAACAATTGACTTTAGGTGGCACCGCTGCCATGACCGAGAGTACTTGGTGTGCACAATGGTGTGTACAGTGTTTAGGAAGGTAATACATATTCCATCCATTCCATCCACATGATGCCAGGACCCAAGGTTTTCCAGTAGAACATTGCCAAACCATCACACTGCTTCCACCAGCACCTTCTTCCCATAATGCAACCTGGTTCCATCACTCCCCCAGTGACATGGCCATTCACATGACGTAAAATGTGATTCACAAGACCAGTCCGCCTTTTTCTATTTCTCCATACTCCAGTTTTGATGCTTATATACCCACTGCAGACACTTTCAGCGGACCGTGATGGTGGACAGTGGTCAGCATTGTTACTCTGACTACATACTATGATGCCTTGTGTGTGCAGACAACTTTCAATCATAACCAACAGGAACTTTTTCAGCAATTTTACTCTACAGCTGCTCTTCTGTGGAATCGTACCAGATGGGATAGCCTTCACTCAGCACATACTCACATTAATGAGCCTTGAGTATCCATCAACCCGTCATTGGTTGTCGTTTCTTGGACCACTTTTGCCTGGTACTAACCAATTCTTACCCAGAGCACCCCAAAAGATCTGCCAGGTGGAGATGCTCTAGCCCAGTCATCATTATCACGATTCCCTTGTCGTAGTCGCTCAGATCCTTATACTTGCAAGAATTGATGGTTCATTTGTTGCCTAATATGTCTCAACTCCAAGATACGCCATTCTCACCAGATAATCAATGTTATTCATATTATATCTGATGGATATATGTATGTACAGTCATGGCCAAAAGTTTTGAGAATAACACAAATATTATATTTTCTCATGATCTGCTGCCCTCTGGTTTTTATGTGTGTTTGTCAGATCTTTTTATCACATACAGAAATAGAATTGCATTCATATTATGAGTAACAGAAGCTTATATTGACAGTTAGAATGAGTTAATGCAGCAAGTCAATATTTGCAGTGTTGACCCTTCTTCTTCAGGACCTCTGCAATTCTCCCTGGCATGCTCTCAATCAACTTCTGGACCAAATCCTCACTGATAGCAGTCCATTCTTGCAGAATCAATGCTTTAATTTTGTCTGAATTTGTTGGTTTTTGTTTGTCCACCCGTCTCTTGATGATTGACCACAAGTTCTCAATGGGATTAAGATCTGGGGAGTTTCCAGGCCATGGACCCAAAATCTCTTGTTTTGTTCCCTGAGCCATTTAGTTATCACCTTTGCTTTATGGCAAGGTGCTCCATCATGCTGGAAGAGGCATTGTTGAGCGCCAAACTACTCTTGGACGGTTGGGAGAAGTTGCTCTTGGAGGACATTCTGGTACCATTCTTTATTCATGGCTGTGTTTTTAGGCAAGACTGTGAGAGAGCCGATTCCCTTGGCTGAGAAGCAACCCCACACATGAATGGTTTCAGGATGCTTTACAGTTGGCATGAGACAAGACTGGTGGTAGCGCTCACCTCTTCTTCTCCGAATAAGCTGTTTTCCAGATGTTCCAAACAATCGAAAAGGGGATTCATCAGAGAAAATGACTTTCCCCCAGTCCTCAGCAGTCCACTCCCTGTACCTTTTGCAGAATATCAGTCTGTCCCTGATGTTTTTTCTGGAGAGAAGTGGCTTCTTTGCTGCCCTCCTTGAGACCAGGCCTTGCTCCAAGAGTCTCCGCCTCACAGTGCGTGCAGATGCACTCACACCTGCCTGCTGCCATTCCTCAGCAAGCTCTGCACTGCTGGTAGCCCGATCCCGCAGCTGAAACACTTTTAAGAGACGGTCCTGCCGCTTGCTGGTCTTTCTTGGGCGCCCTGGAGCCTTTTTGGCACCAATGGAACCTCTCTCCTTGAAGTTCTTGATGATGCGATAGATTGTTGACTGAGGTGCAATCTTTCTAGCTGCAATACTCTTCCCAGTTAGGCCATTTTTGTGCAGTGAAATGATGACTGCACGTGTTTCTTTAGAGATAACCATGGTTAACAGAAGAGAAACAATGATGGCAAGCACCAGCCTCCTTTTAAAGTGTCCAGTGGTGTCATTCTTACTTAATCATGACAGATTGATCTCCAGCCCTGTCCTCATCAACACCCACACCTGTGTTAATGGAGCAATCACTGAAACGATGTTAGGTGGTCCTTTTAAGGCAGGGCTGCAATGATGTTGAAATGTGTTTTGGGGGATAAAGTTCATTTTCTAGGCAAATATTGACTTTGCAAGTAATTGCTGTTAAGCTGATCACTCTTTATAAGATTCTGGAGTATATGCAAATTGGCATTAGAAAAACTGAAGCAGTAGACTTTGTAAAAATTAATATTTGTATCATTCTCAAAACTTTTGGCCATGACTGTACTATGCAGGATATACTTGGAACAAGGATACTGAAGTTGTCCAAACCCAACCTCAATGGCAGGACACATCGGCATTATCTCACCAGAATCCCCTGCATAACCTCAGAGCGGTGGTGCCTCCAGGACTGGAGTGTCTTGTACAGGTAAGATCTTATCTACATAATAGGTAAAAAGTGTCATATACAATATAAAAGGGGTTGATGGACTGAGGATAGACCATAAAAGAATTAAGCCGGGACAACCTCTTTAAAGGGGTTTTCCAGCCCCAAATCTATGTTTCATACTCATGATCTATCCACAGGATAGGCCATCAGTATTTGATCTGTGCATGTCCGACACAGATCAGCTGTCCCGGCAGTATCCTGGCACTGTAATAGGCCGAAGCAGAAGGGGAGTGGAAGCAGGTAGGCCGCAGCCCTGTCCACTGTATAGTGGTGGTGCCGAGGAGCTGTAGTACCATTCCTATTACTTGAGTAGGAGAAAACCTGGTTCTGATTACCATCCACTGCAGCCACTTCTAGCCCCCAGAGGCTTCTGGGGGGTATGAATGTCAGGCTCCTATCGATCAGATACCGAAATGCAGTTGGGGCCATAGAACCCTTTTAATGTAGAAATTATTTTACCTCCATGTGTGGAGTGTGGGTGGTGGGTGGAGGTTTATAATGTCACACTGACACTTGTTCCTTTATCTATAGGTAGAAGAGGTCACCCTGCAAAATAAAGGTGAGAAAATACAATCATGAGTTCTAATAAGCCATTTTTGGGTCCCGAAATTAATACTACTTCCATATAAGCTCCTGAGCTCCACTTTCTGATACAGAGCTCCATGCATAGACGTAGAGATAAAACAGCCATCTAGTCAGGAGCTCAAAATTAGCATGTAAGTCAGTACTACACATGGGTGGAACCTCTCAGGATTCGTTTCTGGTTCGGGTAGCTCAGGTCTAAGATTTGTTTCGGGTTGAAAAAGTTCGGTATGAAGCACATCATAAATTGACTTAAAACATAGTATAGAATACTTTTTGGGCTCCTAAGAACCTATCTATAAAACATAGTGTAGAATACTCTTAGGGCTCCTAGGAACCTATCTATAAAACATAGTGTAGAACACTCTTAGGGCTCCTAGGAACCTATCTATAAAACATAGTGTAGAACACTCTTAGGGCTCCTAGGAACCTATCTATAAAACATATTGTAGAACACTCTTAGGGTTCCTAAGAACCTATCTATAAGACATAGTGTTGAATACACTTAGGGTTCCTAGGAACCTATCTATAAAACATAGTATAGAATACTCTTAGGGCTCCTAGGAACCTATCTATAAAACATAGTGTAGAATAATACTGTGTGATAGGACGTGGGTTTCTCCACCTTACATGGTCAACTCTTAAGACATCACTGTTATCATTTCTCAGACTTACTGAGATCATTGTTCAGCTTTTTTCACCAGATCTGGGCAGACTCTCTTTACGATACATCAGGAGTTAGAATGTTGTGGACCGTCTGTCAATCTGAGGTTACAAGATCCTAACAAGAGGGACTTGGTGTCACTACGAACAGAGTCAGGACAAGGTTGCTGTGGAGAAGAGACTCATGTAAGATCCATACTGCACCAATACACAACTTCGATGAGCACTGTGTAATGCCTAGTCCCTTATGTGATGCGCTATAGGGAAACTAAACATTTACTGCCTGGTTACCCTACAGATTACAGATGTTCACTGGGGGTGTCTGAGTGGGGGACAGTTCGTGAGCTTATTGTAAAATACAGGTGGCACAAAGTGGAGAACCCTTATAGCAAAAGTATCAACAGTAACAGGACAGGACTAATAACTAACTTCAAAATGCACCAGAAAGTAACTTGTAAATTCAGCTCCTAAAATAACAACCTCTGTTCTTATAGTAGGACACAAGAAAATGATAGGACTAGAGATGAACAAACCAGATGTGATCCAAATTTTCCAAAAGCTTTGTATTTGACCCAAACCCAAAACTTTGGGGGTCCGTCACTTGTGAATGGGATGTGAAATGATTATACTCTGGGGTCTGAAGATGTTATACACCCCTGGGTCACAATCACTGGCCTCAGCAGTCACATGGGGCTCACTTATGTCGTGACGCTTGTGTAGCATTATAAAGTCACCCTGCAGTGCATGATGTCATCAAGGAGGCTGGAAGAGATTAGTAGAGGACCCATAGAGAGTGCCGGATGCCTTGAGGATGCCCAGAAGAGACAAGGGAAGGTAAATATAACTGTTTGCTATTTTTCCACACCTCCCCTGGGCCTCCACCTATTATATTCTGAGGTCTGAAGAGTATAATAATTTCACTTCCGATTCGTCACAAACTTATTTAACCCAAAATAAATCTCTGGGCTGAACCGTCTAAACCCAAAACAAAAGAGTTTTGCCCATCTCTAGATAGGACAAGACCCCATCTTTGAGCAAGAATGTGGACCCTACCCATCCATGTATTACATGGTCACTCATTCATTTGTTTGCTTGGCATATAATAATAGATTTTCCATGACTTCCATATCAAATAGAAAATAAAACAGTAGATACCATCTGTGATGAGATGTGTAAACAGAATTCCTTATTGTCCTCCAGATGAAGGTCACCGTTCTTCCTGCGAGCACCATTGGTTTCATCATATATGTATACTCTCAACAACAAATAAGAATCTTAATCCAGAAGGAGCTTGGAGAGCCTGCATTCACTGCCAAGCTTCCCTTATTCCACTCTGGAAACACTATTGAGGTGAGGCGTAAAATCTAAAAGCATTGAGGACATTGAACCCATTGCTTTGTACAAAGTCATTTTTAGTGGTCATGAATGATGCTCTTCCTGTTGGTTGCATCAACCATGGTTTGCATATACTGTACATGTTGGTGTGACTCTACGGTTTCCAGTTACCTGTGTCGTTCCTCGACACCAGAGAAGACAAACAATACATTCAGAAGGCAGAACTTCACAAGGTGAACTTGACTTCAATGTCCTGGTCCACCCATTGAGCCAAAAACATTGACTTCTCCGCAGATACTCACTGTAATCGAAGGTTCTTGCCCTGAGGCCCATAATAACCAAGAAGGGAGAAAATGAATCTTCAAAAGTCATCTTCCAGTCTCCAAAGGACATGGAGGCCACATTGAAAACTTTTATTTTGGCTGCTTCCCTGTATATGGTGAGTTGTAGATACCAGGGATGGCCCTAGGACAAAACAGAGAGGAGATACATGAAGCTATTACATCTCTAGCTCTGTAGTCAAATAAGTCTAATCTCCTTCTAAATATTCTTACAAATTGACCACAGGCACAATAGGTTCTCCAGCCGTAAGGAGAGGGAAGGGGGATGATCCCGTAATTCTCTTTGACAGAAAATGTCAATCAAAATCTTCAAAAATAATTGATCCATGTAAGTGAGGCTATACTTTTTGATATTGGCTTCCATTGTTTCTGCTAATCAGTAGTGTCCACCTCAAGACTTCATGCAACCCCACGGCTCCTATTATAGGATGTTTAAAAACACATTGGGCACTGAAATATACGCTTTCTCTTTTTTTTTTTTTTTAATGACAGGCTGATACTTGGCGTACAGGATAATGACACTCTAACACTTGGAGTACAGGATAATGACATGCTTACACTTGGGGGTACAGGATAGTGACAGGCTGACATTTGGGGTACAGGATAATGACAGGCTGACACTGGGGGTACAGGGTAATGACAGGCTGGCACTTGGGGTACAGGTTAATGACACACTGACACTTGGGGTACAGGATAATGACAGGCTGACACTTGGGGTACAGAGTAATGACAGGCTGACACTTGGGGTACAGGATAATGACAGGCTGACACTTGGGGTACAGGATAATGACAGGCTGACACTTGGGGTACAGGATAATGACACGCTGACACTTGGGGTACATGATAATGACAGGCTGACACTTGGGGTACATGATAATGACAGGCTGACACTTGGGTTACAGGATAATGACAGGCTGACACTTGGGGTACATGATAATGACAGGCTGACACTTGGGTTACAGGATAATGACAGGCTGACACTTGGGGTACAGGATAATGACAGGATGACATTTGGGGTACAGGATAATGACAGGCTGACACTTGGGGCACAGGATAATGACAGGCTGACACTTGGGGTACAGGATAATGACAGGCTGACACTTGGGGCACAGGATAATGACAGTTTGACACTCGGGGTATAGGGTAATGACAGGCTGACACTTGGGGTACAGGATAATGACAGGCTGACACTTGGGTTACAGGATAATGACACGCTGACACTTGGGGTACAGGATAATGACAGGCTGAAATTTAGGGTACAGGATAATGACAGGCTGACACTTGGGGTACAGGATAATGACACACTGACACTTTGGGTACAGGATAATGACACGCTGACACTTGGGGTACAGGATAATGACAGGCTGACACTTGGGGTACAGGATAATGACAGGCTGACACTCGGGGTACAGGATAATGACAGGCTGACACTTGGGGTACAGAGTAATGACAGGCTGACACTTGGGGTACAGTATAATGACAGGCTGACACTTGGAGTACAGGATAATGACAGGCTGACACTTGGGGTACAGGATAATGACATGTTGACACTCCGAGCACAGAATAGTGACATGTTGTCACTTGGGGTACAGAATAATTACACACTGACAATTGGGGTACAGGATAATGATGTGATTCTGATGTTATTTTATGTTCCTATGTTAAATGGGTTGCCTATATAGTTGGGCAACTTCATTTTGTTTTGAGTTCAGCCCAAAGATTAATTTCAGGCCTAATACATTTGTTGAGACAAGAAAATTAATCTTCAGACCTCAGAGTATAATGAGTGGAGGCCAGTAAAGGTGTGAAAACATAATAAACAGTTATGCTCACCACTCCTGGGCATCCTTGTGGCATCCGGCACTTCCTCGGGTTTGAGTCTCCCAAGTGATGTCATGTGCCCCTGTGCCACCACTAAGTCCTGTGGGGTGCGTGGAGTCACCCAGGAGGCCAAAAGACCCAGAGGCAGTGCTGGACACCAGTAGGATGCCCAGGAGAGGTGAGTATAAGTGTTTATTATGTTTCCACCTTTCCTCTGGTCCTCCACTTATTATATTCTGGGGTCTGAAGAATAATAATAAGAATAATTTCACTTCCAGTTTGCGGGTGGTGAAGCCCCAAAATTTTGGGATTGGGTCCAACCCGAATCTTTGAAAAATTCAGGTCAAATCCGGTTCATTCCAAAGAAGTTTCTTCATCTCTAGTTGTCCTGGGATTCCTTACTTACCTAGTAGATCTCCTCTGCTCTCATGATTTTGGTTACCTTGCCACATGACTGATGCAGTTTTTTTCCCCTCACACAGAACTACCATTTGAATAGCCGGCACAACTTCTGCTCAGTTAACAATGATCAATAGAGTACTGCGGGGGGGCATTGACTTCTATCTTCCTACAGAAGTTTACTATGATGAAGGCGGAGGTGGGTGAGGACACTGTGGAGACTGTAACTCATTGTAGTCCTTTGTTATGTTGTGGCCACCATTATCACAGTTGGTCAGTTTTCTCCTATGTCGTCTTCACCACAAGTAAGTTCTCCACCTGATCTCTGAACCCTATAAGCCATTTCGACCTCTGCCTTTGTACTTCAGCCTAGACCTTATTCTGATTTTTTGTTCCCCTTTGCATGTTGGGTCTGATCTATACTCACTATCATCCAAGTCATGTGCAAGGCCATAATATACCAATCCTAGTCCATACACAGGGGCGGATTATAATATGTGTAAAATTTATGGTTGTCCGGGGTCCGAGGCTGTAAGGGGGCCCAGCGGTAACTGCACTTTTAGCACATTATAATCTGACCTTATAATCAAATATATTGGGACCCATCGATACAGTTCATTACTGTGGCAGGGCATGGGAGTCTACTGGAGGTGAGGATGTGTTGGGCGAGCCTCGTGAGAATATTTGCGAGGTTCTCCCAGCAGTTTTGTGTGGACTTGCTTGCGTCTGTGCATCATTACGCCAATGTGACCCACATAACCTCTGAGGCCCAATCACAGACCACAGGTGTTTTCTCACCTTCCCTGAACCTCCACACCTTCAGACCCCAGAGTATAATAGTAATTCATGGGTGACGAACCCCCAAAATTTTGTGTTCAGTTGAACCCATTGTATGTGCCATTATGGACCATTATACTGCATGGAGGGGCCACTGTGGGGAATTATTCTGTGTGGAGGGGCCACTATGGGACATTATACTGTGTCAAGGGGACACTATAGAATATTATACTGAGTGAAGGGGCCACTATGGGACATTATACTGTGTGGAGGGGCCACTATGGGACATTATACTGTGTGGAGGGGCCACTATGGGACATTATACTGTGTGAAGAGGCCACTATGGGATATTATACTGTGTGGACGGGCCACTATGGGATATTATACTGTGTGGAGGGTTCACTATGGGACATTATACTGTGTCAAGGGGCCACTATAGAATATTATACTGAGTGAAGGGGCCACTATGGGACATTATACTGTGTGGAGGGGCCACTATGGGACATTATACTGTGTGGAGGGGCCACTATGGGACATTATACTGTGTGGAGGGGCCACTATGGGACATTATACTGTGTGAAGAGGCCACTATGGGATATTATACTGTGTGGAGGGGCCACTATGGGATATTATACTGTGTGGAGGGTCCACTATGGGACATTATACTGTGTGCAGTGGCCACTATGAGACATTATACTGTGCGCAGGGCCTACTATGGGACATTTTACTGTCACTGGGATTTTTGATGTGAAGGGGGTGGAGTTTTCTGAACAGCTGTGATTCCATGGTACCCTTAATCTGCCCCTGTCCATACAGTAGCCATGCGTATAGATGTCCAAGCTGAAAATTATACCAAAGCTTTTAAAACATTTTTGGCAATCCTTTGATTTTATAAATGCCCAAAATTCATTCTTGATTTCCAATCTCCAGTCTTAAGTAAATCATCACATAGATTAAATACTAATATATCATCTAGTACGACTAAAAAAGATCACATAGAGCAGCCTTGTATAGGACAAAACATCATCGAGTCCAGAATGAGAAGAGAAATCATTTATTGAGACCTGTATAAAACTTTATTCCAAGGGTAACTTACAGGAAATATAGACAGTCACTTATATGATTAGATTTCCTATTACTATATGTGTATGACCAAAGCTCATCCTGACGTCCATATATGAGTGACCATGAAAGTTTTGAAATTTGTGATTTGTGTTATGTAAGAAATGTTCTGTATATATATTGTGTATATTTTTGTCAATAATAAATGGTTGTGTGATTTTAATTTCATAATGGATACCGCAGGTAATAATAATAAACACCTTAGTACATCGCTGGATTGTCAGGACCATTGTAAGGTGCTAATCGGGTTGTATGGGGTTAGAAAAAGATGGCTGCCTTCTATCAAAAACAGCTGTGTCCAGGCTATCCATTAAGCAGAGCTGCAGTACCTGACACAATCCATGGACATGCACAACCTGTTTAACCCCTTGACAGCCAGTTACAGATATATCTGTCACAGCCAGGTGTTAAATCCCTCCTGAGTTGTATCCATCATGATGACCTTATGGACGCTACCCAATATCCTCGATAGAGTATGGTGAGAGTATGGCTGTAATTCACAGCCATGCACCTGCTGTAACTGCTAGGATCGCAGCTCGCTCCACTGATTTTGAGGCGTATTCTGTCCCAAAACCAGGGGCAGATTCCGCCCTGGTTCTGCTTCCCATTGTATTCAATGGAAGGTAGAAATCAGAGCAGAAAACTAATAAAAAAACTCTCCTGCTCGATCCTGCCATGGATTCCATGACTGATTCTCGGCTCGAGACCCCTCGCTAATCAAAATTCCGATGATCTGCAAATGGAAAATTCCTTTTGAATTGACCATCAGGACCCATAATGTGATCAAGGGTTGTCAGTGGGTTACCATGGAAGTTGAGGCCCCCATGTGCGCCGTCAATATCTGCCTATTAGGTCAAGCTTGTCAGTGTAATATTGCAAAAATCTAGTCTAAGGACTATACAATCGATCAGAGATGTTCAATATTATTTCAGTAAAATGTCATTGAAAAACTCCCCCTGTCCCTAAAATAAATGCCTCTGCAAATGTAATAATAATGTAATAAGTAATAAAGATGACTTATTATTTATACTGCGAGACTCAATGTGTTATAAAGGAAACAAAAACAAATTAAAGATGAATGATTTGCTGGGTTTTTTTTTCCATTTTGCCCCCCGAAAAAAAAAAAAAAACTTATAAAAAGTAGTGATCAAATTACATGTACCAATAAAAACTACAAATCATCCCATAAAACAAAAGCCCCAACACATTTACATGGACTCCATTTACGTTGTATTCAGCTGCAGTTGCTCCACCTGTTATAAAGATTCCTGACATCGTCCTCTGATCCACAGGATCGCCTCTAGCTTGATGTCACTCCTGCAAGTTTTTTTGGAGATACATAGGGCATTATTTTTATGACTTTTTTTTTTTATTTTTGAATCTTTTTCTTATTTTTAATATCCAGAAAAATGTAAACAAAAAAGGAGAACCATAAAACGTCTGTTTTACACATTTTTCAAACAGTTTCCCCTCCCTGTTATGGTAGTTTTTAATTTGGCACATAGTTTTGTGTTGCCTAGGGCGAGTCTAGAACCTATGATGTGGGTGTGGCAGTGATCTAATTTTTTTTTATTTTACTTTACTTTTTATACTTTTATGTAGCTATTTATTTTATTACAAATTGTTCCCCCCAATGAGGTCATAATTAGTGGTGAGAGAACCAATTTGTAAAGGGTTGCATTTCTTAATTTTCCCCAAAAATTTGGCTGAGCCTGAACCCAAAATTTTTGTAGTTCACAACACACAAACCACTATTATAGTCTAGGTGTCCTTATGCCCCCACAATATTTTAATGGCCCCCTTATGCACCCACAATTTTTTAATGGCCCCCTTATGTCCCTACAAATATAGAGTAATAGCCCCTTATGCCACACAAAGTATAATGGCTCCCTTATGCCTTGATAAAGTATAATGGCTCCCTTATGCCTTGATAAAGTATAATGGCTCCCTTATGCCTTGATAAAGTATAATGGCTCCCTTATGCCCCCCAGCTTTGTCTCTGCATGGTAATGCAAGTAAGATACTGGGGACTGTGCGGTGCTAAGGATTTCATTATCAGTCTCCTCTCTTAGCTCCTCAGACTCCCTGCTGGACTGGACAGTGGGAGACCCCAGAGCTCCGGGGACAGGTGAGTATGATGTGTTTTTTATGTTTCCCCAGCCTCTGGCCCAAGTATTTTAATTCCTGGACAATCAGAGGACCAGAAGAGCAGAAAAAGGGACACAATCGGATCCATTAAATGACGGAGATGAACTGAGCCCTGTGGACCTCAATGACTGTAATGGCGTCCATTGCGTGTCCAATTTCTTTTTAACTGAAACTACCAGAAGAAAAATCATGACATTTTCATCAAGCCATTTCCAATGAGTCTCTACGCAGATGTGGAGCCAGTCGTGGACCCAGTCCTGGACCCAGTCGTGGACCCAGCCATAGACCCAGCCTAGCTGTGCAAGATATGAAAAAAGAATAGAAAAAAACATTAGTAAAACAAAATTAAGGAATACATTTACCATACTTACCCATCCGGGTCCAGCATCGCCTCCTCTCATGGAGTAAACAATAACATCTTATTGGCTGGTTTACATCATGTGATGGGGTTACTAGAGCACTGTCCTAGGGCCTGCAAGAGAATTTGATGCGAAAAAGGCACTGTGACCAGAGGAGCCGCCATCTTGGGCTTTTGCCAACTGCATGAAGGTTTTACGGGCTCAGCTAGGGGACGAGGCTGACATTCATTGTGGCAGACATGATGATGAAGGAGCTGGCCATAATCAACCATCCCTATTGACGTATAAAACGTCTAAAAATCCAACAGTGCGGTGTGTTTTAGGCTCTGCCTAACATCCATTTAACCATTACCATATCTGCTATTCTCACGTTGTCATTACTAAGGCTGTTATTGCCTTAAAGGGGTTTTCTGGGCAAGGGTTTTTTTTTCATAAAAGGTCAGTTAGTACTATTAATAGGTTAATAAGTGCAACCAAATACATTTAGCAGTGTTTTGAGCGATTTCTGGGTTCTCTGGGAGCTCCTGTGTGAAAGATGCTGAGTGCGCCAACACCGCGTTGGCCCACACCTGAGACTTCTTTCCTAAAAACCACACACACCACCAGTGAGTGCTGGGTCCACAAGATAAATACAAGACAAGCTTTCTAGATTTTATATATTTATTAACCCCTAAATGGGTCAGTATTAACATCTAACACATGCAGTTCAGAACAGATATGCAGATGTATGCAAGCATTAACAGTTACTAGTTACAATATACAGCGCATAAAATAAAAGGGAATAAAGGTGAAATAATTACTTTACAACACATATCCTTGATGTGGTTCTGTAGTCCAACACTCACACATGTTCTGGTAGGTGTGAATAACCAGGGGAGGCTTCTAGCAGCATCACAGCATTCCAGCCTGCATGCTCATCACAGTATATCCCAGTAGTCTCTCAGTAGCCTCATCATAGTATTCTCTAGTAGTCCCAGCACAGTCTCCTCCTCACTGACCTCTTACCTCATCTTTTATACCCTTGATTACACCATCCAGAATGAGGTCACCGGCGACGGCAAGTCTGGTTGACTAACACACTCAAGTCCAGATTCTTTGTAAGGAGATAGGATTAAGTGGAATGATACAATGCCTTCTATATGTTATCAACCATGTCTGATCAACAGCCCAGGCTGAACAATGCATGTGTATTTGATCACCCAGGGCTATGTAGGAATTCAATGGAGCCATTCTGGGATGGATACAAAGCCCTATTGTTCCATGGTTGCCACTACTGACAACATACATCTAGGATTAGAGCTGCGCACATTATGAGTAAATGGAAGTAAGAGGGAGATACGATATCCAGAGATCAAAATACATATTTGAGTTATAGCCATATTTAAGTAGAATCATCACATCCTGGCATCCTCTGCATTTGTTTACATGGTGTAGATTCCTGTTCTGTTTTCCTACAACTACCATGATGCATTGCAATATACTCAGATTTGACTCACACTACCTCTCCCTCTCACTCCCTCCCCCTCCATCTCTCACACCCCCCTCCCTGTCTCCCTAGCTAGCCCTGCCATTACTAGCCCTTCCCAATTAACTAACTCAGCCCACCCCCCTCACCCTATCATACTTACCTGTCTTCTAGGAATGGGACATCACTTCCTTCAGGGGGCCATCTCCTCCTCTTCTTCATGTCTGCCGGTGCCTGCACAATAGAGCCGGAGTGCCGGCTGCAATGCATGCCGACACTCCGGCTTTATCCAGGCACTGGCAGACATGAAGAGGAGGAGACGGTCCCCTGAAGGAAGTGATGTCCCGTGCCCAGAAGATCCGGACAGTAAGACAGATAATTATGATGGGGTGGGGGGATTAGTATAGGTGACGTCCTGTTTCCGTAACTGGGGCTAAAATGTCCCCTAGAGGTTTATTATGATCTATTTTGGAAGGGGGGGGGGAAAAAAAAACAAACGAAACACTACCATGCCCACATTACAAGTTATAGTCCCCGCCCTCGGCGACACAACAATAAGTGTCCCCTTCATAAATATTACTGTAATGGAGATGGAAAACTATTTATTTTTTTATTTTTTTGGACCACTTTGTGCTACTAAAAAAAAGCCATGAAAAATATGAAAAACAGGTACGTTGCCCCTCCATTTTCTTGGATGTTAAAATAAATAAAAAACATGGAAAAATAAAACCATAAAAATAAAGCCTATTTATCGCCCCCAAAAAGGCGCAAAATTTATTTGAATAACCCAAAGGTAAAAAAGTTATAACCCTCAAAACTTCATGTATGAAAAAACCCAAAAATGTGTCTGAGGCTACAGCCCCACGTTACAGAAACGCAGCTTTTTTAGTTGCAGATTTTGCTGCATTTTTTTGAGCCAAAGCCAACAATGACTTCAAAAGGAATGGGAAATACATAGGACGTTCTTATACTTCTCCCTTCTGCTCAATCCACTCCTGGCTTTGGCTCAAAAAACCGCAGCAAAATCTGCAACAAAAAAAGCTGCTTTTCCGCAACATGGGGCCGTAGCCTGAACCAGGGAAAATGACTCCGTCCTGAAGTGGTTAAAGAGCGTGAGAGTAGTGGGATACAGTCCTAGCACAGCTCAGACGGTCATACACAACTTTTTGGGGCAAATGGAGCATTTTTGAGACAGAATCATTATGACCAAAACTAATCTCAGGAGTTTCTCTCATCTTCAGCTATGAGGATTTATAGGAAAAAACTTTTTTGGGGGCAATTGTTTTTTTTTCTACTTCTCCTGACATGTAATGTATAGACGGCTCTATATTATCTATACAGGTGCAGAGAATATGGACTTAACTATTTCTCTGCCTGTAACATATAACATACATCACAGGAGTCAATACTGGTGGTGAAGCTTTGGTGTTGCTCTATTGATAGACCTGAATAAGATAAAGATGTAAACACTGATACAAATGGAAAAGAAAAAAAAGAAAAAGTGCAAAATATCTGAGGTCACAGCAAAATATCCAACCCTAACTCAAAGTGATGGAGAACTACATAAGGAAGTGAGCAGAGGAGCGATGTTTGGAGGAAAGGGTTAACTGGTTGCTTTAAGGAAGATGTAGAACACACACATACATATACATATATATACTGTATATATATATATATATAGCAGATATCACGTCTGCAGGACAAGCCCCAGCATGGATGTGTGTCCCCCCAGTCCAAGGAATATTCTGAATATTCAGTTACTCCTACTGAGGACATTCTTTAGGACAATACACCTGTAGGCTTCCGGGCATTGCAGACAATAGGACCCTGGCTCAGGAATGCAGATGACAGAGATAAGGCCGGTTTCACCCCTTGAAGCTTACACACATAGGCAATACCAGGAACCTTCTAGAAAAAAAAATAGTGTCTGTAATGTGCAATAGAAACCCTTTCTAGGGTTAACCCTTTACTTCATCAGAACACAGGATCTGTGCACACCACATTGTGTCCTTTGGGCCCCCTAAACCAAGAGCCTGTCTTTACTCTGCTGGGGTTTACAGTCCTAACCCTGACAAATATCAGGCCCATCCCCCCTCCCCCTGCTTTTCAGGTCTTTGAAGTTTCAGTTTGCTGGGTAGACTTGTTTTATTTACCCTAGACCACCCTATGGTGGTGGCCCCGGGGTGGCGCCTGCACTATGTACTGTTGAGGCCGAGAACATTACACCTTGTTATATGGCACATGGGCAGTGAAGGCAGGTGCATTGTGAATGACCCAATGTGCTTAACCCTGAGCACACGGGGTAGGATTTACACTTCTCTTTTCTTCATTCACTTCATTCGCAAAAATTAACTATTAACCCTTCTATTTCTGGAAACATTCTTACTCTGCAGCATTGTTGACAATGAGTCTTGTGTGCGCCATCCCCGGGGTCATGAGGACAGTAAGGAGAGTAGTGCAGGCTCTGTAAGTTCCACATGAGCTCGGCCCCTACATCTCGCCCTCCCTCCTATATGCTGATGGTTTCCAGCTTCCTAGTTGTCGTCATATGTTGAAGCTATGGAAAATTCCCAGAATTAGGAGCTTTGACCCCTCCCCACTAGAGTAGGACAGGCCAGATTATCACATTGTCATGTCTTGAAGTGTCACAACAAAGTGTTAGGACAGAGCTCAAGTTACCTTGCAGGGAGGAAAGTAATCACTGAGGAACAACTATTCAGGGAGGGGCACAGAGGAGCAACTATTCAGGGAGGGGCACAGAGGAGCAACTATTCAGAGAGGGGCACAGAGGAGCAACTATTCAGGGAGGGGCATGTGGGGAATATAATGCAGTGTTATCTCAGCGTGTCTGCTATTCCATCATAGATCCTGGAGTAACATCTACACATGGATCCGCACTCTGCAGGTAGGTGGCCGTATCTACCCACATATAATAAGTCACCTCTAGAAATGGTCCAGATAAAAATACCCTAAGAATGCCAAACTATTTCTTATAAAGGGTGCTGATGCTAGTGTAGCCCTATTTGGGGGGGGGGGTATGAGTATTATCCCTCCCGCAACAGACTCTGGCGCTGACCTGTGTGTATAATGGGACCTGAAGCCTTCGCTGAAGGGAAGAGTGGGAACATATATGAAATATATCAGTGCCTCCACCCAGGATAGAGCCTCTGTATTACAGGGAGGATCTCTTCCTGGGACTTACCCATGAAGTACAGTTAGTAGCCTTAACAAGGATCACTGTACTAATCTCACAGTCTGAAGAATACATACAGATACCACATAAGGTTATAACAGTAGCTTTATAAGAATCAACAGGGTAATAATACATACATAAAATATACTCAGAACACAGCAATACTACAACAACCAGCAAGTCCTCAACCGTCTTAGGTTATATACCCGGGTATATATATAGATATATAGCAAGAGTCCAGTGCACAATACCTCCAGGCAACAGAAGAGATGCAGGGGCCCCTGTGGATGACTGTGGATCCTCGGATTCTTCCAGGAGATGACAGACAGCCGATCAGGAGATGATGATGATGATGGTGAGATTCTTCACAGGCAGCAAACAGGGCGACGGTGACGGCAGTAGATGCAGGCCTGACTACCCTAACACTGAGTCCTTAACCTGCCAGCTAAACTACTAGTGCCACCGGGCCTCTAACTAGCTAGTTGGCCTTCGGAAGCCTAACCTATCACTGCCCTGAACTGTATATATATATGGATCCCTAACTACGGTTACTAGCTAGGTCCTGTGAGTATATAGGGGGTAACACATACCTAACTATATACTGTGAAGTAAAGAGGAACAAGTGGCTCTTAGACTCCCCCAGACATAACATGTCTGTCTCAGCAGCTCTGCTCACATCTCTCCCCCCATCTCTCCCCCCAGCAGCTCTGCCTCACATGTGTCTGACTCACTGTATTTACAAAACAAAACTTGCACTGAATGCCTGGGGTCTCTGAAGCCAAACTGCAGGGGCAAAGAAGCCAGTTACATTATATACTAATAGAAATGGCAGTTCCCTACACTCTCCCTCTGGTGAAATCTTTACGTCACGTCAAAGACATACAAAGTCATAGTATACAGTCAACATTACCAATGACAATATCAATATGGTTGCTTTTGCATTTACAGAGTCACAACAGGTTAATAGGTATACATGCCAGCAGGAGCGAAAATTGGTAACATATTGACCAAAGTGGACACTGCACCCACCCAAGCATGGTATAAATGAGGCTGAGTAGTAAATCTGGGGTCCCCCAAACTATCATATGTCAGCATAGGTGGAGGGTGTCTAATTCTCTCTCCTCTCCGTACCTCTCTCTGAGGTAAACTAGCATGTCCAGGCCCTAAACTAGGGTTGTCTGCCATGGGAGGGGATGGTGCTGGTGGCGTAGGAGAGCTAGATCCCTGCTCATCTGTAGACACAGATCTAGGTACGAATTCTGGAGTTTGAGGGTTCATAGGTCTCCCTGAAGGAGAAGATACTGGTGATCTAGGAACTTCAGGAGCCACAGTCCAATCACTCTCAGGAGTTTCAGGAAGGTCAGGTGGAATATCGGCTAAGGACTGTGGAGAATCGCAGGCCGAGCCATCATTGGAGATATCCATACCATCAATCTGAGGTACAGGCAACAAATGATTTCTATGCCAAGTCCTGATCCTCCCGTCCCGTCCTTTTATCTTGTAGACTGGTATTCCAGGCAACCGATCTACCACTGTAAAGAGTTCACTCCGCCATCGATCAGTCAGCTTATGTTTTGCAGATGCTCCCAAATTCCGTAGCAGAACATGGTCCCCAGGGTTCAATTCTCGGTATCTTACTCGAAGATCAAATCTCCTTTTATTTCCTTCATTCACTTTGGCCGCATTTTCCTCAGCCAGCTCATAAGCACTCTTAAGCGTTTCTTTCAAACGTGCCACATATTGGTAATGATCTCGATGACTGATACCATCGGTAGAGACTCCCAACAAGATGTCAATAGGTAGCCTAGGCTCTCTTCCAAACATCAGAAAGTATGGTGAATATCCTGTGCTCTCGTGCCTTGTACTATTATAGGCATGCACCATAGCCTCCACTTTTCGACTCCAGGATCGCTTATCCTCAATTCGTAAGGTACCAAGCATATCAAGTAAAGTCCTGTTAAATCTTTCAGGAAGGGCATCTCCCTCTGGATGGTAAGGCATCGTCCGACTTTTGCAGATGTTCAACAACTGAAGTAACTCTTTGATCATGTTACTCTCAAAATCCCGGCCTTGATCAGAATGCAACCGGTGTGGTAAGCCATAATGGATAAAATACTTTTCCCAAAGCACTCTTGCAACAGTGACTGCTTTTTGATCCTTAGTCGGAAAGGCTTGAGCATATCGTGTGAAGTGATCAGTCACCACCAATACATTTCCAAATCCTCTGGAGTCATTGTCAATACAAAGGAAGTCTATGCAGACAAGATCCATGGGGCCCGAACTCTTCAAGTGTCCCATGAAGGCCGCTCGAACCGGGACAGTCTTCCTCTGCAAACATCTGCGACAGCACCTACACAGACGAGTCACGGTATCTCTCATTTTGGGCCAGTAGAATCGGTCTTGTATTAGGCCATAAGTCTTCTCAGGTCCCAAATGACCATGATAATCATGCAGACTTCGGAAAATCATCTTCTGAAAGCAGCTTGGAATAACTAGTTGGCGCCTTCCAGGGTGATCATGATACAGCACCACACGATAAAGTAGGCCATTGTCTATTTCAAACTTCTCCCAATCTCGTAGAAGTTGACTGCATTCAGAGGGTAGGGATGTCTTTAACATTTCTCTGTCTTGAGAACTCACTGCTTGATAAAGAGGTCCAATTAAAGGATCAGTCTTTTGACTCCAGATCATTCGCTTTGAAGATATAGAACAACTCTCAAAGGATCCTAAAGCGGCAGGGTAGGCAAACATGTCTGGTACAGCTTCGGGACCTCCCCCAATAGAGTCAATAAGCCGAGTTTCAGAAAAGGCTACTCAGTCTTCAACTACAGCAGCCATGGCACACAAAGCTCCTACTCCAGGACTTGGCACTTCTTCCCATTCATCCACTACTTCCGGACTAGGTAATCCAGGCCGTCTTGATAGAGCATCTGCCCCAATGTTCTTAGGCCCCGATTTATACTTGAGTGTGAATTGGTAGTTGGATAAAGCCGCCAACCAGCGATGTCCTGTAGCATCGAGTTTAGTGGTTGACAAAACGTATGTCAGTGGATTGTTGTCTGTTCTTACTTCAAATGTGGCTCCGTATAAATAGTCATGTAATTTATCAACAATGGCCCACTTGAGCGCCAAAAACTCCAATTTATGTACTGGATAATTTTTCTCGCTGGGAGAAAGACTTCGACTTATGAAAGCTATGGGCCGTAACCCGGCCGGGTATTCTTGGTGCAGCACGCCACCTAATCCTTCAAAGCTGGCATCTACATGTAGCACATATGGCTTCTGTGCATCAGCATAAGCCAGAACGGGAGCTTCTGTCAATTTCTTCTTCAACAACTTAAATGCTTCTTCACAATCCGCAGTCCACCTATCGCCAAAAAGGCTTTTGGAAGACCCTTTCTTCTTTCCCGGATCTCCTGCATCACTCTTCAACAGGTCGAGGAGGGCTCGAGCAATTTTTGAATATCCTTCCACAAATCGTCGATAGAATCCACAAAACCCCAAGAAAGATTGCAACTCCGTAATATTTTGCGGTCGGGGCCAATTCACCACAGCTTCAATCTTACCAGGATCGGTAGCAACTCCTTCAGCAGAAACAATATGACCTACATAAGTGACCGAAGATCTACAAAATTTGCATTTGTCAGCCGACAACTTCAGCCCCTCTTCTTTTAAGCGTTGGAGTACTCTCATGAGTCGTTCTTCATGTTCTTCCAGCGTCTTTCCAAACACAATAATGTCGTCAAGATATACAAGGCATTCCCGGGGCACTAAATCACCTAACACTCTTTCCATCAACCTTTGGAACGTTGCTGGCGCACCTTTTGTACCTTGCGGCATACGAGTGAACTGAAAGAAACCCAAGGGGCATATGAAGGCTGTCTTTTCCTGATCCTCAGGTGCCATTGGGACTTGATAGTATCCCGATCTTAGGTCCAGCACTGTGAACCAACAGTTTTCATTCAGAGCTTCCAGAGCTTCTTCAATTCTCGGCAGTGTATACTGATCAGGTAAGGTTCTCCGGTTCAGAGTTCTGTAATCCACACATAGGCGAATTGCTCCAGATTTTTTTCTTACCACCACAATAGGTGAGGCATAGGGGCTCTTACTGTCCACAATGATCCCCTGACCTTTCATTTGCTGTAGAGTCTGTCTTAACTCATCAACATCCTTTGGAGCAACTCTCCGTGGTCGCTCCCGGAAGGGAGTAGAATCAGTCAATCGGAAAGTGTGTTGAGCACTTTTAGCACAACCTACATCCATATCATCCATGGAGAACACTTCCGATAATTCAGACAACTTCTGTGTCAGTCGCTGATTCCAGGCCTCTGGTAAATGTGGATCACTCAAGTCAAGATTGAGATTAGGGATTGCATCTCGGATTTGAATCCTGCACACTTCAGCGTATGGATTTACTCCAAGCACAGGGTAGCAGTGGGCCACATTCTGGTATGGTCCAATTACGATCGGATGCGGTGAACAGTTCCTCACTGTCACACAGGTAGATAACTCCACTTTATTTCTCCAGTCCTTTCTCTCTGGGATCACCATCCAGCCATTCTGGTTAATCATTTCTTCAGGGGTTTCCATAAGGACATAACTCCCCCCTTTCAAGCAAATCGGGAGCAATGCTGGAGGCTACTCTCAGAACTCTCTCCCCGCCGGCAGGAACTTCCACGGTTCTCTCACCGATATGATATACCATTCCATGTCGATAGCCAGTAGACAGGGCATCACAGAGTTCTCTAAGATCAGAAGATATATTCACCGGCTGAGCTGCAGGGTTCCAATCTCTTCCAAGAAACTTCTGAAAAGCATAATGCACTGCGGGACAATTAGTGCCAAGTATCACAGGAGCTGCACAAGAATCCCCTGTATCAGGACAGACAAGAGCCGTAATCTTCATGGGAGCGACACTCTGATCTTCTAATTCAGGGACAGCTATAACTACTTGTAGGCTGCCATCTACAGGATATGATCCTGAATTAAGCCCCCACAATTTCATTTGTCCCGTAGACTGAAGAGGTATATCCCTCAGATACTTTTGGTAGAACGAGCGATAAATCAGGGTCACTTGAGATCCTGTATCAAACAGGGCAGGAGCGGCATGACCATTGACAGTGACTTTGACAACGGACCTGGAGCCCGCGATAGCGCCTCTGGTATTTACTCGGCCCGCCTTCCTTCGGTGTCTTTGATTCTGAATAGAGAAGACAGCACTGTGTCCCAATCCCTCACTGTCCTCCGTACACTGTCTGGCAGTATGGCCTGTCTGACCACATTTATAACAGGTTCTAGCATCCTTCCTCCATTGAGTGGCAGTGCGTGGAGTGGCGGACTGTCTAAGTTCTGACCGCTCCGCTGGTTTGTCCTTGTTTGAATTAGGAACAACATCTTCTTTAGAGATGCTTTTCGCTTTCTTAGGGGTACTAAAACTAATGTCAGCTTCTTGTTTCTTCACTAACTTCATTAAGTCAGGAAATGGAAGGACTCTATCAGATAGTAAGACCTTGAGTACTTGAGCAAGAGGATGATGAGGTTGTAACCCTCTCACCAACTGACTGGTTCTCATAGCGTCTACCTCTGAAGTAGATATAGCTGCGTGGTACACCAGACGTGAAAGAAGTAACTGTAAACGGTTAATAAAAGTAGAGACATTTTCCCCTTCTTTTTGACGAACCATTCGGTAATCAGCAACCATCTGGGCAAGGTCATAGTATGGCTCAAAGTGATAAGACAGTACTTGTATATAGTCTAATGCACTCACTCCTTCATGAGAGTCTCTGTACAAGCGGATCAATTCTGCAGCAGGAGACCGCAAACTTTCACTGATACGCTGCCGCTTGCCTTCTTCAGAGCAAGACCATTCCTTCAGGCATTGGAGAGTATGTTCTTTCCATATCTCAAAGTTTTCCTCCCCTTGTGGTACTGGGACATTACCAGAGAATACTTTTAGTTTCTTGTAGTGAGTGGCCTGCAGGCCCTGAGCTAACATTTCAGTCAGCCTGGCTAAAGTGCTAATAGCACTGTCACTAGAGGAACTGCTAGCGACGGCCATACTGGGGGGGTAACTGGCTGAGCGGGGTTCTTCCTTTACCTGAACCAGGGGAGGAACAGGAGGTCGGTAATCCCATGTAGTAGCTAGTGGGAGGTTCCCCTCTGAGCTATATCGCTTCTCCATATCAATGACTATTCCCACTTCTAAACCTCAGCAGTGCCTCCAAATGTAGCCCTATTTGGGGGGGGGTATGAGTATTATCCCTCCCGCAACAGACTCTGGCGCTGACCTGTGTGTATAATGGGACCTGAAGCCTTCGCTGAAGGGAAGAGTGGGAACATATATGAAATATATCAGTGCCTCCACCCAGGATAGAGCCTCTGTATTACAGGGAGGATCTCTTCCTGGGACTTACCCATGAAGTACAGTTAGTAGCCTTAACAAGGATCACTGTACTAATCTCACAGTCTGAAGAATACATACAGATACCACATAAGGTTATAACAGTAGCTTTATAAGAATCAACAGGGTAATAATACATACATAAAATATACTCAGAACACAGCAATACTACAACAACCAGCAAGTCCTCAACCGTCTTAGGTTATATACCCGGGTATATATATAGATATATAGCAATAGTCCGATGCACAATACCTCCAGGCAACAGAAGAGATGCAGGGGCCCCTGTGGATGACTGTGGATCCTCGGATTCTTCCAGGAGATGACAGACAGCCGATCAGGAGATGATGATGATGATGGTGAGATTCTTCACAGGCAGCAAACAGGGCGACGGTGACGGCAGTAGATGCAGGCCTGACTACCCTAACACTGAGTCCTTAACCTGCCAGCTAAACTACTAGTGCCACCGGGCCTCTAACTAGCTAGTTGGCCTTCGGAAGCCTAACCTATCACTGCCCTGAACTATATATATATATGGATCCCTAACTACGGTTACTAGCTAGGTCCTGTGAGTATATAGGGGGTAACACATACCTAACTATATACTGTGAAGTAAAGAGGAACAAGTGGCTCTTAGACTCCCCCAGACATAACATGTCTGTCTCAGCAGCTCTGCTCACATCTCTCCCCCCAGCAGCTCTGCCTCACATGTGTCTGACTCACTGTATTTACAAAACAAAACTTGCACTGAATGCCTGGGGTCTCTGAAGCCAAACTGCAGGGGCAAAGAAGCCAGTTACATTATATACTAATAGAAATGGCAGTTCCCTACACTAGTAACATTAACCCTGCCCTGTCCATCATCTACACCATCCAGCTTGAAATGTTACCCCGCAGCATGCAGAGTTACTCCCGTACTTGTGGACAGGGCTTTAAAGCCTCCATTCACTTGTATTGTATTCTGATTGAAGGCATCATTGGGGTCTGGGCCGGATGCACCTTTAAGCCTTAGCAAAAAGGGGGTCCTACGTAGAGATACCTGCACCTATTGTCTTATATGGGTTTCTCATGAGATACGTTGACGTCGTGTTTATGTATTAGACTATCAATCTCTGATTGTGGGGTGGGGAATAGGGGCAACCTCACATGCCATCTATGCACTTGAGATCACATCTGGGAAAATCTAAAACCTGGAACCCGAAATATTTTTCTGTTTGAGAAAGACATCCAATGACAGGATTGGACTGACATCTGATGAATTTTCTGCCTACTGTATCCCACCTCTGAGAGGCGCTATTGCTACCAGATAATCGATGTTATACATGATATGGCTGATAGGTGTATATATGTATATTGTTTTTTACAGGATATACCTGGAACAAGAATTCTGAAACTGTCCAAACCCAACCACAATGGCAGGACACATCGCCACTGTCCCTCCAGAGTCACCTGTATAACCCCAGGGCAGTGGTGCCCCCCGGACTGGAGTGTCTTGTAGAGGTAAGATAAGTAAAAAGTGTGTTATACAATATTAAGGTGGAGATTATATTTTTTACATGTGTGTGGAGGGTCATAAAGTCATCAATTTTATCTATAGGTAGACGAGTCATAGTAGATAAGTCATTTTTGGGGTCACTATTCTGTGCCGATACGTTCCATGAAGGCTCCCGAGCTCCAAATCTTCTGTATAGACATGAAGTTAAAGCATCACTCCAGTCAGGAGCTCAATAATTTTCGTTCCTACTGGGGATCTTCTATTTATTTTCCTCGGATCCTTGGCTCATTCTTAGCTCTGCTCCATTAGGGTACAGAAGTCATTTATTTGACCCCAGTTTTGCTACTGTGCCAAAAGGGAGTCTGAGGTAGCCTGGACAAACCTCCTGTCTCATCATTGGTTCAGGCCACAGCAGAGCACTAGGGGGTGTGTCTCAGACTACCTCAGATTCCCAGTAGGCACTGTAGGTAAGCCGTAGTCACAGATCACATCTCTGAGACAACGGAGCTGAGCTATACAAAAATCCAACAATGACCAAGATCTAAAAAAAAATATTCCCTATAGCTAGGGAACAGTGTTGGGTGAAACTTGTCAGATTTGTTTTGCTGAATATTTTTGGGTTTTTCTAGCAGTGTCAAGTTTGGCCCAAACCAGAACTGCTATTATTATACTGTGGGGTCTCTTCAGATGCCAGGGTATAATAAGTGGAGGCTTAGGGGAGAAGAGTAAATATAACAAAACGTCTTACTCACCTCTTCTGGGCTCCATCATGGCATTCGGTGGTCCCTCTGATCCTGTTCAGGCCACTTCCAGTCTTTTGAATGACATCAGTGGCCCCGGGGGACTGCTAAAGCCTGTGATACATCATGGGATCATCTCAAGGCTTTCAAGTGCACAAACTGTACTGTATGTTTGGAAGACTCTTTTCAATTTTTCAAGATGGTGTTTTTAAATATTTTTTTTTGCATTTGTGTTGCTATATTTGTTCTTTCTATATTTTTCTTTATTATTTATCTTTTTTCTTCATACATTTTTTTCTTTGCAGTGTGAATTGTGCTCCTTGTTTATTATGAAGAATATGAACAGCTGTTAAATATAAGTGAATAAAAGCCATCAATACTGATGCTTTTAGTAAAAAATCTTAACCAGTGCAGGAAATGCGCCTTTAAATCTGGCCCATGGTAGGCCGTCTAGTCTTATAATTTTATACCACCTTTTAGTTGGTTTACGTTGAGTCTGAATTTTACATCCCAATTTTGTTGTTGAGTTTACTTACTGAGATCATTGTTCAGCTTTCTTCATTAGGTCTGGGCAGACTCTATTTACGATACATCAGGAGTCAGAATGTTGTGGACCGGCCTTCAATATGAGGTTACAAAATTCTAAGAGGAGAGTTAGGGTGTCACTACGTGCGGAGTCAGGGGGAAGGCTGCTGCTGCTGCAGAGAATCTTACGTAAGTTCCACACCGCCCTAGTACAAGAAAAAGCCAACCAGTGTCTTGGTTCCACCAGATAAAATTATTCTGGTGGACCACCACCAACTCTAGGAAATAGACTGTTGTACTCTTCCAATTATGGGCGTTTTCTGCTAGACTATTATTGTGTTAAAGCCTTGGCCCACCAGAAGAGCCTTTGGTACTCTGGTGGGCCAGTCCAACTCTGCAGACAACCCACTGACTCGGATAAGTGTAGTGTAACTCCTATTTTTCCATGTGGTGGCGCTGTAGAGAAATTAACCCTACTGATTATAGCTGTTCATTGGGTGGTCTAAGAAGGGGGTTGTTTTGTGATAATCTATTGTGAAATAGGAATTGTCCACAGCAGAGAACCCCTATAACAATGTGTCTAAAATATTAGTAGATGACCAGCTATCTCCCGTCAAAATGGACACCAGAAAGCAGTGAAGGTAATGTAGATGCTATTGTATCTTTGTAAAAGTGTTTTCTCATAATGACATCTGTTCTTATAGTAGGGGGCAAGGACATTATAGGATTAGACCCCCATCTTTGAGGAAGAGTATGGCGCCACCCTAGCTATCCATGTATTTTGTGTTCAGTCATTCATCTGGCTGGCATATACTATAAGATTTTCCTATCTTGCTGGATAAACAAAGATATCATCTTGTTCTCTAGCTGAAGATCACCGTTCTTCCTGAGAGCACCATAGGTTTCATCAAATGTTCGAGGTCTTATCGTCAAATTAAACAAAGCACCATTGAGGTGAGGTGTAAAGTCTTGAAGCATTGAGGACAGTGGGTTGTCAATTGCTTTGTGCAAGCTGTAGTGACCAGTGGGTTGTGGTGACTGTGTCACCAAGCCAGTTTTGCTTTGGGCTACCCCTAACGACAATGTCCAAGTGGTTCCCTGGTATTCACTTTGTAACTGCTGTACGGGGATCTAGACTTTTCCTCAGGTAGACCACCAGGTTGTTAACTTTTCGAGTCATTGTGTTGGTGACAACTCCAAGAGATCAGAAAGAAGTTGATTCTAAATATTAGCCAAGGTCAGGGCTGGCAGCATACTTGTGAGCACAGAGGACAGGTTTATGGTCGGGTCAGGCAGAGTATATGCACAATGAGTGAACAGGCAGAATAGAAAGGCTGGCAGAACAGATTCAGTGGCTGGGAATAGTTCTAAGTTAGCTACAGATAGTCAGAAGTTAGTCTCAGCAGGCAAGGAAAAAGTCAGAGAACAAGTCTAGGTCAAACACACAAAATCAAACAGTGCACAAAAAACCTTTGCAGAAACATTGGCAGGATAGGAAAGACTGGGGAAGGATTCATGGTGCATGTGCTGGCCCTGTAAGTAGCTGGGAGGGAGAGTGGAGAACCAAGCAATGGACTGTGTGTAGAGAAGGTAACTATAGGCTGTGGTGAGGTAGTACACAGGAAGAGGTTACACAGTCATCCATGGTCAGTAACACATAAGGACCATCCATGGTTTCCAATGACCTGTGTCTTCAACAGCAGAGGACACAAAAATACATTCACAAGGCAGAGACTTGAGTAGATTCCCTTGCGAGATTGTAGATTTATGTGGTGAACTTCACTTCAATGTCCTGGTCCACCTATTGAGTCTATCACGTATATTATCCGCAGATACTCAGTGTAAAAGAGTCTTGTCCTGTGGCAATAATAACCAAGGAGGGAAAAAAGAAGTCTTCAAAAGTCAACTTCCAGTTTCCAATGGACATGGAGGCCACATTGAAAACTGTTATCTTGGCTGCATTCCTGTATATGGTGAGTTGTAGATACCAGTGATGGTCCTACAAAAGTACAGATCAATGACACTTTGGCACTTTGGTTGAAGACATTACATCCACATATCATAGACTTCTTCAATTTTCCATTATAGATAGACAGTACTGTGTAGAAGATTTAGGCAGGTGTGGAAAAAATGCTGAGCAGTAAGAATGCTTTCAGAAATGGAAGGGTTAATAGTTTATTTTTGTCAGTTAACAAAATGCAAAAAAATGAATGAAGAAAAGAGAAATATAAATCCCATCAATCTTTGGTATGACTTTTGCCCTTTGCCTTCCATCACTTCTTCTTGGTACTTGCAGACAGTTTTGGCAGAACTCGGTAGGAAGGTTGTTCCCCCCGCCATCTTGGAGAACTAAGGATAGATCTTCTGTGGAGTTAGATCTTCTTGGAGATCAGCTAAGCCACACCTTGAGATGGGAGGAAGAAAGTCACCCCTATTTAGGGTGAGGAAATCCAGAAGTGTGCACAAGGCTAGAATCTGAGGATACGTATAATATAGGCCTTAGAGCTACAACCCTACCTGCACCACCAGAGAGAATGGACAACTCGTTCACCTACACAACGGAGTGGGTATTGGTAAAGAATTTTGTGGGACCCTTTTGTGTTAGTGAGAGTGGCACACAGACAAGTACAGCCAGCATTACCAAGAAAGCACAGACTGCCATCTGGGAGTACCAGCTACCAACTCAGCTCCATCTCACAGTGGTAAAGTTGCAAGAAGTTGTCCTCTACTCCTTGAGTCAGTTGTTTTTTTTTTCCAGTTTTTATTTACTATCTCAAGTAAAGTTGCAAGTTTCCCTGTTTCTTCCCACCTCATGGATCCTGAGTCTTATTCCTACACAACCATCATGGGCACTCCAACTCACAACAGGTTCAGGAAGGCTTACTACCACTAGGACGTGACCTGGAGAAGAGACTACCACTATCATCGAGTACTCTGCAGCAGCTCAGAAGGAGAGCTGGAGGAATTAGTTGAGTCCATAGCCACTACAACTCCATTAATTCTACTCCCAGCTTCCTCCAGTTGGATGCTGAATTGACATTAGGGCTCTATGGGGGCCATACCATTCATTCCAAGACTCCTCTCTAAAGGGCACTCACACCAAGTATTGATGGGCTTTAGATTTCTGTTTTGTTCATTCACTTTATTTTGTTGACAAAAACAAACTATTAACCCCTTTACTTCTGAAAGCATTTTTACTTTCACGCAGAAGAATCACTGTAGATAAGATGATGTGACTCTTCTCTTGTCAACTAAAAATGGTCAATGGTGTGAAATCATTACTTACTACCCACATCTGCTCCAGTTTTCCATTCTTCTGCTCCGTCAGAGGACCAGAAAAATGACAATTCCTCCCATTGCCTCATTTACAGTAAATCCCGGACAATCCCTTTAAGTACATGTTATTATGCAATTTTTTTTTTCCCAACCAGAAACACCAACTGAATAACGACAGCCCCTCAACATCTGATGCTGGATTACTGCATGTCAAGCCCCAGGACCTGGTTTAATTGACTGACATGTATTTGTAATACTGTGTTTGCCTTTGTAGTTTTTCCCTCCTCTCTCTGTACCCCTAGCTGTAATGCTATAGCTCCTCCCCTCTCTCTGTACCCCTAGCTGTAATGCTATAGCTCCTCCCCTCTCTCTGTACCCCTAGCTGTGATGCTGCAGCTCCTCCCCTCTCTCTGTACCCCTAGCTGTAATGCTATAGCTCCTCCCCTCTCTCTGTACCCCTAGCTGTGATGCTGCAGCTCCTACCCTCTCTGACCCCTGACCCCAGCGTAATGCTATAGCTCCTCCCCTCTCTCTGTACCCCTAGCTGTGATGCTGCAGCTCCTCCCCTCTCTCTGTACCCCTAGCTGTGATTGCTGCAGCTCCTCCCCTGTCTCTGTACCCCTAGCTGTGATGCTGCAGCTCCTCCCCTCTCTCTGTACCCCTAGCTGTGATGCTGTAGCTCCTCCCCTCGTCTGTACCCCTAGCTGTGATGCTGTAGCTCCTCCCCTCTCTCTGTACCCCTAGCTGTGATGCTGTAGCTCCTCCCCTCTCTCTGTACCCCTAGCTGTGATGCTGTAGCTCCTCCCCTCTCTCTGTACCCCTAGCTGTGATGCTGTAGCTCCTCCCCTCTCTCTGTACCCCTAGCTGTGATGCTGTAGCTCCTCCCCTCTCTCTGTACCCCTAGCTGTGATGCTATCGAGCTCCTCCCCTCCTCTCTGACCCCTATCCCTTGCTGTAATGCTATAGCTCCTCCCCTCTCTCTGGCCTGTACCCCTCTCCCCTCTCTCTGTACCCCTAGCTGTGATGCTGTAGCTCCTCCCCTCTCTCTACCCCTAGCTGTAATGCTATAGCTCCTCCCCTCTCTCTGTACCCCTAGCTGTGATGCTGTAGCTCCTCCCTCTCTCTGTACCCCTAGCTGTGATGCTGTAGCTCCTCCCCTCTCTCTGTACCCCTAGCTGTGATGCTGTAGCTCCTCCCCTCTCTCTGTACCCCTAGCTGTAATGCTATAGCTCCTCCCCTCTCTCTGTACCCCTAGCTGTGATGCTGTAGCTCCTCCCCTCTCTCTGTACCCCTAGCTGTGATGCTGTAGCTCCTCCCCTCTCTCTGTACCCCTAGCTGTGATGCTGCAGCTCCTCCCCTCTCTCTGTACCCCTAGCTGTGATGCTGTAGCTCCTCCCCTCTCTCTGTACCCCTAGCTGTGATGCTGTAGCTCCTCCCCTCTCTCTGTACCCCTAGCTGAAGGTGAGCTAGCTCCTCCCCTCTCTCTGTACCCCTAGCTGTGATGCTGTAGCTCCTCCCCTCTCTGCCCCGGGGGGGCCCCCCCCCCTCTCTCTGTACCCCTAGCTGTGATGCTAGCTCCTCCCCTCTCTCTGTACCCCTAGCTGTGCTGCTGCAGCTCCTCCCCTCTCTCTGTACCCCTAGCTGTGATGCTGTAGCTCCTCCCCTCTCTCTGTACCCCTAGCTGTAATGCTGTAGCTCCTCCCCTCTCTCTGTACCCCTAGCTGTGATGCTGTAGCTCCTCCCCACTCTCTGTACCCCTAGCTGTGATCTAACCCCCCCCCCCCCCCGCTGTAGCCCCTCCCCCCTCTCTCTGTACCCCTAGCTGTAAGCTGCCCCTCCCCTCTCTCTGTACCCCTAGCTGTGATGCTGTAGCTCCTCCCCCTCTCTCTGTACCCCTAGCTGTAATGCTATAGCTCCTCCCCTCTCTCTGTACCCCTAGCTGTGATGCTGTAGCTCCTCCCCTCTCTCTGTACCCCTAGCTGTGATGCTGTAGCTCCTCCCCCTCTCTCTGTACCCCTAGCTGTGATGCTGTAGCTCCCCCCCCCCCCCGGTGCTCCTCCCCTCTCTCTGTACCCCTAGCTGTGATGCTGTAGCTCCTCCCCACTCTCTGTACCCCTAGCTGTGATGGCTCTCCCCACTCTCCCCTATAGCTCCTCCCCTCTCTCTGTATCCCTTGCTGTAATGCTATAGCTCCTCCCCTCTCTCTGTACCCCTAGCTGTGATGCTGTAGCTCCTCCCCTCTCTAGGCCCCTAGCTGTGGGCTGTAGCTCCTCCCCTCTCTCTGTACCCCTAGCTGTGATGCTGTAGCTCCTCCCCTCTCTCTGTACCCCTAGCTGTGATGCTGTAGCTCCTCCCCACTCTCTGTACCCCTAGCTGTGATGCTATAGCTCCTCCCCTCTCTCTGCCTCCGTAGTGCTATAGCTCCTCCCCTCTCTCTGTACCCCTAGCTGTGATGCTGTAGCTCCTCCCCTCTCTCTGTACCCCTAGCTGTGATGCTGTAGCTCCTCCCCACTCTCTGTATCCCTAGCTGTGATGCTATAGCTCCTCCCCCTCTCTCTGTATCCCTTGCTGTAATGCTATAGCTCCTCCCCTCTCTCTGTACCCCTAGCTGTGATGCTGTAGCTCCTCCCCTCTATTGCTTCTCTAGTTCACTAGCTCCTGGAAATCCATAATTATTTTTCACCCGCTGCTACTATTGCTGTTATATGAGGTTTTACAAGATTTACCTGGATTAAAGCATCTGAGCCAATCTAATTATATGAACACATTGACTAAATGCTAGCAATATTTTTAAAAAAGGACCACAAAAGAAATACCATCATATTGAAAGACCAGGCGGATCCAAGGGGGCCTGAGAGACAAGCCTTGGTTGGGCCTATCTTTGTTGAATGAAGTTAGAAGAACGTCCACTCTTTTTATCCTACAGTTTATCCAAAGATCATGGGAAGAAGCAACAATTTGGCCCTTCTGTCCTGGGTGGCAAAACCTGGTAGAAAATTTAGGCCCAGTCTGATATTTACTATGCGGTCTCCTCTCTTCCATATTGTAGCTACAGAAGAACCAGCCCTCTACACATCTCCACGTGTATGAATATTGATGGCTTAGTCTTAGGCCACATTTACACTGTCAAAACCAGGAGTGGTTCCAGAGCATGAGGAGGTCCAAACCTGTCCATTATAGTTTTTCTCTGTAGCTTCTACTTCTGGTTTTGACTTAAAAATTCTGATGCAATATACTGACCAAAGAATGAGCCTGTGAAGTGCCTTAGTCATGTGTCCACATTCCCGTCCTGCTGGTGGGTCGCTAGGTGTCCAGGTGGTCGTCCTCCATTCTGCTTGTGGTAATGGATATTATTAGGTGACATTGAGATATTTTATGTAGAGATGGGGACCACACCTGGAGGATTTATGTCTGAAGAGGGCGCCAGTGAGACTATTACTATGTGTGTATGGCCAAAGCTTCTGCTTCATCCTGATGTCCATACAGTATATAAGTGTCCATGAAACACTTGAAATTTGTAAATTATATTATGTAAGAAATGTTCTCTTTATATTGTGTATATAATAAATGGTTATATAATGTGAGTCCTTACTACATCGCTGGATTTATTGGACAATTGCAAGATGCTAAAAGGGTTGGATGGGATTAGAAAAAGATGGCTGCCTTCTATCAAAAACAGCACCACAGCTGTCCACGGGCTGTCACCGGAGCAGAGCTGTCATACCTGACACAACCCATGGACATGCACAACCTGTTTAAACCCTTAAAAGCCACTTAAAACCCCTCTCCAAGCCGCCACTTCTGTCCACCTTGTTCCTTTCAGAAAAGTAATCAAAAAGTTACGTGTACTCCAAAATGGTGCAAAGAAAATTACAAACTGCCCCAACCAAAACCACCACCATAGCACACCTACATAGAAGGAAATAGGAAAAGTTATGGTGTCAGAAAATGGCGGCATGTGATGAACCGACCCTCAGTTGTACATCTTTCTTAGAAATGTATTTTTACTTGCTCATGTCCGTCCTCCCCCTACCTATTGGAATGTTGTGTTTAACTTGGGTTTTACATTGCTGGACGATAGGCTTCACTGGTTTTATGTGTGTTCATTGGAGATGGCTTGCTATAGCCAGGAACTTTTATTATCCCTGGCCAGATGGCGATGGGGGGATAGCAAGCCAGTGACCTTAACTTCACCCATCTCTCCGAGGGTTCTGCAAAGGTGGGAGAAGGGGGGCTGCCTGGGTGCAAGGGGTGGGTGGAGCACTAGCCATATGCTGTGGGCAGACCTGGATTCGGGGTCATTCAGCAAAGAGGCAGTAAGGAGCTCTGATCTGGGAGAAGAGGAGAGGGCCTGCCCTACTGAGGAATGCATTGAGGGCCTAGCAGTGAGGCCTGAAGCCTTTCCCTTTGTTCTGGACAACATGTAGAAGGATTGTTTTATGCAACTTGCTTAAGCTTGCGCCCTAGGCCCAAAACTCTGCTGTGGCCTAGAGAAACGGACTACGAGCCTATGCCGGTATTTTCTCTATCTTTTAATTTCCCTGTTTATTTTTGTGTATTGTATCATCGCTCCTTTGCTTGTATGTTTATGCTTGATCATATTAATATTGTATATTTCTGTATATGCTATTAATTCATACCGACCCACTTGGGTTATTAAACATATAAAATTTATATCGCTCATTTCGTTTTATCCTATGACCCGGTCTACTCACGGTGTGTGAGTGGGAGGTTAAGAAAGAAGTTTGATCGCAGTCGTGCCAGGCGGCTGGGCGAGGCGATATTCTTCACACGGCACAAGACCAAAGTTAAGTCTAACAAATGTAAACTTGGTCTCGCTGATTTCCCTGCAAACAATTTTTGCTCCCACTTTTCAGTACATGATATGTGGCGATAAGTGATAGATTTAGCATTCAACTAAATTCCGTCTGAAATGCCCAAAATTTCAGATTTAAGCAAATACGAAACTTTTGGGTTTTGGATTGTGTTGGGTGAACATCTTGAAATTTGTCTTGGAAATATTTGTGAGGTTCACTGGGAAGCTTCTTCCAAACTATAAGAGCTATTAATATACCCCGGGGTATCTTCAGACCGCAACGGATAATAAGCAGGGAGCCAAGAGAGGTGCGTCACAGAATCCTACAGTCTTACTCACCTCTCCAGGGCTCCGGTGTGGTATCATGTGCGAGTTCCCGTCCTCTTTGGGTCTCTTCCGCCCTCTTCTGCCTTGTCCATCATGTCCCATACCATATTGCGGCTGGAAAACTTTGAGTAGGAAATTACTCTGACTGAAACAAATCTGACATCTGCCAAAATGAGAATTCATAAGAAAAGCCTTTTTTGGGCAATTTTTATTTATATCTTTCCTGACATATAATGTATAGACAGCTTATTATATCCTATAAAGGTGCAGTGAATGTAGGCTTAACTATTTCACTGCCAGGTACATGCGACATACATCACCCAAGGCTCTGAAAGACTAACACTCAATACTGGAAATACAGGAACTCCCAGCGCCCCCTGGTGGTGAAGCTTAGGTGTTAATCTACCGATGGACCTGAATAAGATAAAGATGTAAACACTGATACAAATGGGAAAGAAAAAAAAAGAAAAAGAGCAAAATATCTGAGGTCACAGCAAAATATCCAACCCTAACTCAAAGTGATGGAGAATTACATAAAGAAGTGAGCAGAGGAACGAGCGCTCCAGTGTATGTGGATGAAAGGGTTAAACTGGTTGCTTTGAGGAAGATGTAGAACACAAGCACATATACATATATATACTGTATATATATATATATACAGTATATATAGTAGATATCACGTCTGCAGGACAAGCCCCAGCATAGATGTGAGTCCAAGGAATATTCTGAATATTCAGTTTCCCCTACTGAGGACATTCTTTAGGACAATACACCTGTAGGCTTCCATGTTGCAGACAATAGGACCCTGGCTCAGGAATGTGGATGACAGAGATAAGACTGTTTTCACCCCTTGAAGCTTACACACATAGGCAATACCAGGAACCTTCTAGAAAAAAAAAATAGTGTCTGTAATGTGCAATAGAAACCCTTTCTAGGGTTAACCCTTTACTTCATCAGAACACAGGATCTGTGCACACCACATTGTGTCCTTTGGGCCCCCTAAACCAAGAGCCTGTCTTTACTCTGCTGGGGTTTACAGTCCTAACCCTGACAAATATCAGGCCCATCCCCCCTCCCCCTGCTTTTCAGGTCTTTGAAGTTTCAGTTTGTTGGTTAGACTTGTTTTATTTACCCTAGACCACCCTATGGTGGTGGCCCCGGGGTGGCGCCTGCACTATGTACTGTTGAGGCCGAGAACATTACACCTTGTTATATTGCACATGGGCAGTGAAGGCAGGTGCATTGTGAATGACCCAATGTACATAACCCCCGAGCACACAGGGTAGGATTTACACTTCTCTTTTCTTCATTCACTTCATTTTCTTCATTGACAAAAATAAACTATTAACCCTTCTATTTCTGGAAGCATTCTTACTCTTCGGCATTAGTTATTGTATATATAAGTGACAATGGGTCTTGTGTACACAATCCCCGGGGCCACGAGGACAGTAAGGAGAGTAGAGCAGGCTCTGTAAGCTCCACATGAGCTCAGCCCCTACATCTCGCCCTCCCTCCTATATGCTGATGGTTTCCAGCTTCCTAGTTCTTATCATATGTTGCAGCTATGGGAAATTCCCAGAATTAGGAGCTTTGACCCCTCCCCACTAGAGTAGGACAGGCCAGATTATCACATTGTCATGTCTTGAAGTGTCACAACAAACTGTTACGACCCACCTCACATTACCTCGCTGGGCAGGAAGTGATCACAGAGGAGCAACTATTTAGGGAGGGGCATGTGGAGAATATAATGCAGTGTTATCTCAGTGTCTCTGCTATTCTACCATAGATCCTGGAGTAACATCTACACATGGATCCGCACTCTACAGGTAGGTGGCCGTATCTACTCTCATATAATAAGTCACCTCTAGAAATGGTCCAGCTAAAAATACCCTAAGAATGCCAAACTATTTCTTATAAAGGGTGCTGATGCGAGTAACATTAACCCTGCCCTGTCCATCATCTACACCATCCAGCAGGGAAATGTTACCCGGCAGCATGCAGAGTTACTCCCGTACATGTGGACAGGGCTTTGAAGCCTCCATTCACTTGTATTGTATTCTGATTGAAGGCATCATTGGGGTCTGGGCCGGATGCACCTTTTAGCCTTAGCAAAAAGAGGGGGGTCCTACGTAAAGATACCCGCACCTATTGTCTTATATGGGTTTCTCACAAGATACGTTGACACCATGTTTATGTATTTGACTATTAATCTCGTATCATGGGGTGGGGAATAGGGGCAATCACACGTGCCATCTATAGACTTGAGATCACATCTCGGAGGAGGTTCTTCATAGCTCTCAGTAGTTTATGGACTTGTCCGTCGACAGGAGAACTTTACACACAACATTTCCTCGTTGTCTCATTTTTATGCCAAAAAAATGCTAGAAAGTATCACTATTATGGTGAAAACCTTACTGTGGGATGGTGTATTGCCCTCTGTTATCAGCCAGTCTATGGAGGGGAGATGGTACCTATAAGACATAATTAGAGACTTAATGCATGACATCGTTCTCTGTTTTCAGCCAGATGAAGTGAATATAATCCATTTCTTTGATAATGTTCAGTTTCATACTTTGACCACTGATAAAGTTCATATCACCGACCATTCCAGGTGGGGCTTGCATCACTTACTCGTGTATTGGCACAGTCCCAGCTTGGCTTTCCTGCACTTGGAGCAAAGTTCATTTCTTAGCCCTAGCCTTGTATTTTAATACCCTGACCTAAGACATGGCTTGTTGGTGCCCCCTTCCTAGTTATTGGCCCCCTCTCCCTACAAGTGCATCTCAATAAATTAGAATATCATTAAAACGTTGTTTTTTTTTTAATAATTCAATTGAAAAAGTGAAACCCATCTATTATATTAAGTCATTACAAACAAAGTGAACTTTTTCAAGTGTTTCTTTCTGTTATTGTTCATGATTATGGCTTACAGCCAAGGAAAACCCAAAAGTCATTATCTCAGAAAATTAGAATAATTAACCCAAAAACTTCTGCAAAGGTTTCCTAAGCGTTTAAAAAGGTCCCTTAGTCTGGTTCAGTAGGCGACACAATCATGGGGAAGACTACTGACTTGACAGATGCCCAGAAGGCAGTCATTGACGCACTCCACAAGGAGGGTAAGCCACAAAAGGTCATTGCTAAAGAAGCTGGCTGTTCAGAGTGCTGTATCAAAGCAGATTAATGGAGAGTTGAGTGGAAGGAAAAATTGTGGTAGAAAAAGGTGCACAAGCAACCGGGATAACCGCAGTCTTGATAGGATTGTTAAGAAAAGGCCATTCAAAAATTTGGGGGAGATTGACAAGGAGTGGACGGCTGCTGAAGTCAGTGCCACAAGAGCCACCACACACAGACATTGTATCCAGGACATGGCCTACAAGTGTCACATCCCATGTGTCAAGCCACTCGTGACCAATAGACAACGCCAGAAGCGTCTTACCTGGGCCACGGAGATAAAGAACTGGACTGTTGCTCAGTGGCCAAAGGTGTTGTTTTCAGATGAAAGTAAATTTTGCATTTAATTTGGAAATCAAGGTCCCAGAGTCTGGAGGAAGAGCGGAGAGGCCACAATCCAAGCTGCTGGAGGTCTAGTGTGATGGTTTGGGGAGCCATGTCATCTGCTGGTGTAGGTCCACTGTGTTTTGTCAAGACCAAAGTCAGCGCAGCCGTCTACCAGGAAATTCTAGTACAAATTCCTCTGCCGACAAGTTTCTTGGAGATGGAATTTTCATTTTCGAACAGGACTTGGCCCCTGTCCACCCTGCCAAAAGTACCAATACCTGGTGTAATAACCGCAGTATCACTGTGCTTGATTGGCCAGAAAACTCGCCTGACCTTAACCCCATAGAAAATCTATGGGGTATTGTCAAGAGGAAGATGAGACACCAGACCCAACAATACAGACGAGCTGAAGGCTACTATCAAAGCAACCTGGGCGTCCATAACCCCTCTGCAGTGCCACAGGCTGATCCCTCCAGGCCACGCCACATTGATGTAGTCATTCATACAAAAGGAGCCCCCACCAAGTATGGAGGGCATTTACTGGACATACTTTTCATTTGGCCAACATTTCTGTGTTAATTAATTTTTTTACAGTTGGTCTTATATAATAATCTAATTTTCTGAGATAATGACTTTTAGGTTTTCCTTGGCTGTAAGTCATAATCATCAACATTAACAGAAAGAAACACTTGAAAAAGTTCACTCTGTTTGTAATGACTCAATATAATATATGTTTCACTTTTTCAATTGAATTACTAAAAAAAAAAAATAACTTTTTGATGATATTCTAATTTATTGAGATGCACTTGTAAATGATGACAAAGTGAGTGGAAAACATAGAGGGATGGATGCCACCAGTCTATTTCCTACATGAGGGGTGGTGGCAACAACCCTATCAGCAGCAGCATTTTAGTTTTTGCTTTGGGCCCCCTAAGCACTGTGTACCAAGGTTCCTGGGAATCAATAGAGTAGATGAGGTTGGATGAAGACACAGGCCCATAAAGTCCAACCTATAACCCTACAGTGTTGATGCAGAGGAAAAACAAAAAAAAACTTGAGGCTTATACCAATCGCCCCATGTCAAGGGAAAAAAATCCTTCCCGACTCCAATCTGGCTATCAGTATAAAACCCTGGATCAACTTCTCTTTACCAAAATTTAAAACCTGGAACCCGAAATATTTTTCTGTTTAAGAAAGACATCCAATGATAGGATTGGATTGACATCTGGAGAATTTTCTAATGTATCCCAGCTCTGAGAGGCGCTATTGATACCAGATAATCAATGTTATACATGATATGGGTGTATATATGTATATTGTTTTTTACAGGTTATACCTGGAACAAGAATTCTGAAACTGTCCAAACCCAACCACAATGGCAGGACACATCGGCACTGTCCCACCAGAATACTCTGTATAACCCCAGGGCGGTGGTGCCTCCAGGACTGGAGTGTCTTGTAGAGGTAAGATAAGTAAAATAGTGCTATATACAATACTAAGGTGGAGATTATATTTATACGTGTGTGTGTGGAGGGTCATAAAGGCATCTATTTTATCTATCCTTTATCTATAGGTAGACGAGGTTATCCTGCAGGATAAAGGTAAGAAAGAACAAATTCGAGTCCTGATAAGTCATTTTTGGGGTCAGTATTCTATGCTGATACATTCCATGAAGGCTCCCGAGCTCTAAATCTGCTGTATAGACATACAGTTAAAGCATCTCTCCAGTCAGGAGCTCAATAATGTCCGTACCTATAGGGGATCTGCTATTTATTTTCCTCTGATCCTTGGCTCATTCTTAGCTCTGCTCCATTAGGGTACAGATGTAATTTATTTGACTCCAGTTTTGCTACTGTGCCTAAAGGGAGTCTGAGGTAGCCTGGGACACACCCCCTGTCTCATCATTGGTTCAGGCCACAGCAGAGCACTAGGGGGTGTGTCGCAGACTACCTCAGATTCCCAGTAGGCACTGTAGGTAAGCCGTAGTCACAGATCACATCTCTGAGACAATGGAGCTGAGCTATACAAAAATCTAAAAAAAAAAAAAAAATACCCTATAGCTAGTGACCTGTGCTGGGTGAAACTTGTCAGATTTGTTTTAAATATTTTTGGGTTTTTCTAGCAGTGTCAAGTTTGGCCCAAACCAGAACTGCTATTATTATACTGTGGGGTCTCTTCAGACGCCAGGGTATAATAAGTGGAGGCTTAGGGGAGAAGAGTAAATATAACAAAACTTCTTACTCACCTCTTCTGAGCTCCGTCACGGCATTCGGTGGTCCCTCTGATCCTGTTCGGGCCACTTCCAGTCTTTTGAATGACATCAGTGGCCCCGGGGGACTGCTAAAGCCTGTGATACATCATGGGATCATCTCAAGGCTTTCAAGTGCACATACGTTTGGAAGACTCTTCAATTTTTCAAGATAGTATTTTTGAATTTTTTTTTATGCATTTATATTTGTTGCTGTTTTTTCTTTCTATTTCATTTTTTTATTTTTCTATCTTTTTTTCTTTGTACATTTTTTTCTTTGCAATGTGAATTGTGCTCCTTGTTTATTATGAAGAATATGAACAGCTGTTAAATATAATTAATACCAGTGCAGGGTATGCCCCTTTAAATCTGGCCCATGGTAGGCCGTCTAGTCTTATAAGTTTATACCACCTTTTAGTTGGTTTACGTTGAGTCTGAATTTTACAGCCCAATTTTGTTTTTGTGTTTACTTACTAATATCATTGTTCAGCTTTCTTCATCAGGTCTGGGCAGACTCTCTTTACGATACGTCGAGAGTCAGAATGTTGTGGACCGGCCTTCAATCTGAGGTTACAAAATTCTAACAGGAGAGTTAGGGTGTCACTACGTGCGGAGTCAGGGGAAGGCTGCTGCGGAGGAGAATCTTACGTAAGTTCCACACTGCCCTAGTACAGAAAAAGGCTACCAGTGTCGGACTGAAGTTCCTTGGTCCCACCAGATAAAATTATTCTGGTGGACCACCACCAACAACTCTAGGAAATAGACTGTTGTACTCTTCCAATTATGGGTGTTTTCTGCTAGATTATTATTGTGTTAAAGCCTTGACCCACCGGAAGAGCCTTTGGTACTCTTGTGGGCCAGTCCAACTCTGCAGACAACCCACTGACTTGGATAAGTGTTTATAGCTGTTCATTGAGGTGGTCTAAGCAGGGGGATGTTTTGTGATAGCCTATTGTGAAATAGAGATTTGCCACAGCAGAGAACCCCTATAACAAAGTGTCTAAAATATTAGTAGATGACCAGCTATCTCCTGTCAAAATGGACACTAGCACCAAAAAGCAGTGAAGATCTGGTAATGTAGATGCTATTGTATCTTTGTAAAAGTGTTTTCTCATAATGACATCTGTTCTTAGAGCAGGGGGCAAGGAAATTATAGGATTAGACCTCCATCTTTGAGGAAGAGTATGGCGCCACCCTAGCTATCCATGTATTTTGTGTTCAGTCATTCATCTGACTGGCTGGCATATACTATAAGATTTTCCTAGCTTACTGGATAAACAAAGATATCTTCTTGTCCTCTAGCTGAAGATCACCGTTCTTCCTGAGAGCACCATAGGTTTCATCAAATGTTCAAACTCTTCTCATCAAATGACTCTCTCGATCCTGACGAAGTATAGAGAGCCTTCGTTCACTGCTGAACTACCCTTATCCCGCTCTAAACAAAGCACCATTGAGGTGAGGTGTAAAATCTGGAGGCATCAAAGATAGCGGGATGCCCATTGCTTTGTGCAAGCTGTAGTGACCAATGAGTTGTGGTGACTATGTCACCAAACCAGTTTTGCTTTGGGCTACACCTAAGGACAAAGTCCAAGTGGTTCCCTGGTATTCACTTTTTAACTGCTGTACGGGGATCTAGACTTCGCTGCAGGGAGACCACTAGGTTCTCTTCGAGTGGTCCCTGTGTTTGTGACAGCTCCAAGAGGTCAGAAAGAAGTTGATTCTAAATATTAGCCGAGGTCAGGGCTGGCAGCATACTTGTGAGGTCAGCGGACAGGTTTATCATCAGGTCAGGCAGAGTATATGCACAATGAGTGAACAGGCAGAATAGAAACGCTGGCAGAACAAATTCAGTGGCCGGGAATAGTTCTAAGTTAGCTACAGATAGAAGTTAGTCTCAGCAGGCAAGGAAAAAGTCAGAGAACAAGTCGAGGTCAAACACAGTAAATCAAACAATGCACAAAAAACCTTTGCAGAAACATTGGCAGGTTAGGAACCTAAATGCCCAGGCAGGGAAGGATTAATGGTCCATGTGCTGGCCCTGTTAGTAGCTGGAAGGGAGAGTACACCTGCATGGATGTGCATGGTAGTGTGGAGAACCAAGCAATGGACTGTGTGTAAAGAAGGTAACTATAGGCTGTGGCGAGGTAGTACACAGGAAGAGGCTACACAGTCATCCATGGTCAATAACACATAATGTCCATCCATGGTTTCCAATGACCTGTGTCTTCAACAGCAGAGAACACAAAAAATACATTCACAAGGCAGAGACATGAGTTGATTCTCTTTCGAGATTGTATATTTATATGGTGAACTTCATTTGAATGTCCTGGTCCACCTATTGAGTTTATCACCTTGACTTCTCTGCAGATACTCAGCGTAAAAGGGTCTTTTCCTGTGGCCATAATAACCAAGGAGGGAGAAAAGAAGTCTTCAAAAGTCATCTTCCAGTTTCCTATGGACATGGAGGCCACATTGAAAACTGTTATCTTGGCTGCATTCCTGTATATGGTGAGTTGTAGATACCAGTGATGGTCTTATGAAAGTTCAGGTCAATGACACGTTGGTGCTTGGGTTGAGGACATTACATCCACATATCATAGACTTCTTCAGTGTGCCATTATAGATAGACAGTACTTTGCAAACGATATAGACAGGTGTGGAAAAAATGCTGCGCAATAAGAATGCTTTCAGAAATGGAAGGGTTAATAGTTTATTTTGTCAGTTCCCGCTGCCATCTTGGATAACTAATCACAGATCTTCTGTGGATGTTGCTTGCTCCAATCCTTCTGTCTCTTCATGTCATCCCAGACAGACTGGATGGTGCAGGATTGCTGGAGTGTTGCTAAATGTGTATAATTCATTTGTATATAAGTTGTATATAGTATGTGGTTTCCCTCTTAAATGGGCCCCTTACTGGCTTGGAGATCGGCTAAGCCCCATCAGACTGAGACTGAGACAGATGGGAGGAAGAAAGTCACCCCTGTTTAGGATGAGGAAATCCAGAAGTGTGTGCTAGGCTAGACTCTGAGGATAAGTGTAATAGAGGTTTCAGAGCCTCGACCCTACCTGCACCACCAGACAGAATGGACAACTTGTTCACCTACACACTGGAGTGGGTATTGGTAAAGACTTTGTGGGACTCTTTTGTGTCAGTGTCAGTGGCACACAGACAAGTACAGCCAGCATTACCAAGAGAGTGCAGTATTCCAACTACCAACTCCGCTCCATCTCACAGTGGTAAAGTTGCAAGAAGGTGTCCTCCTTTCCTTGAGGCAGTTTTTTTTTTTAACAGTTTTTATTTATTACCTCAAGTTAAGTTGAAGGTTACCTTGTTTCTGCCCAGCTTGTAATTCCTGAGTCTTATTCCTGCACGACCATCATGGGCACTCCAACTCACAACAGGCTTAGGAAGGCTGATCACCACGATGTAACCTGGAGGAGAGACCACCACCATCATCGGGTACTCTGCAGATCCCCTCAGCACTGCAGCAGCTCAGAAGGAGAGCTGGAGGAATTGTTCGAGCCCATAGCCACTACAACTCCATTAATTCTACTCCCAGCTTCCTCCAGTTGGATGCTGAATTGACATTAGGGTTCTATGGGGCCATACAATTCATTCCAAGACTCCTCTTCTAAAGGGCACTCAGACAAAATACTTACGGGATTTAGATTTCTGTTTTGTTCATTCACTTTATTTTGTTAATTGACAAAAACAAACTATTAACTCTTCTATTTCTAAAAGCATTTTTTTCACACCTGCCTAAAACTTTCACATAGAAGAGTCACTGTAGATAAGATGACATGACTTTTCTGTTGTCAACTAAAAATAGGCAGTGGTGGGAAATCATTACTAACTACTCACATTTGCACCGGTTTTCCATTCTTCTGGTCCGTCAAGGACCAGAAAAATGACAATTCCTCCCATTGCCTCATTTTTGGTAGATCCCGGACAATCCCTTTAAGTACATCTTATTATGCTGTTTTTTTTTCCCAAACAGAAATACCAACTGAATAATCTCTACAGCAGCAGCAACAGCTCCTCAACATCTGATGATGGATGGATTACTGCAGGTGGCATTGACTTCCATCATGGTGGCTTTGATGGACACTATGGAGGTGGAGGAGGGGACTGGGGTGGAGATTGTGGAGGAGGAAACTGGGGAGGAGGGGATTGTGGTGGTGGAGGAGGAGATTGTGGTGGTGGAGGAGGTGGAGACTGTGGTGGTGGTGGTGGTGGAGGCGGAGATTGTGGTGGAGGCGGGGGCTGTGATTGATTCTGGTTCTTTCCTGTCTTGTTATGTTATGGCCACCATGTTCACAGTCGGTCACTTTTCTCCTTTGTCATCTTCGTCACAAGTAAAGTAAGTTCTTCACCGGAGTTCTGAACTCTACCATCTACTTCACCCTCTGCCTTTGTACATCGGCTTAGACCTTATTCTGATTTCTTGTCTCCCTTTGCATGTTGGGTCTGATCTATAAACACTATCATCCAAGTCATATACTAGACCATAATATACCAGTCCTAGTTTATACAATAGCCATGTGCACAGATGTCCAAGACAAAAAGCTCTGAGAATTCTTTTGTCAAATTCTTGATTTTATAAATTCCCAAAATTCATTCTTTATTTACAAAAATTTCAGTCTTAAAGGGGTATAGAATCACTTACCTGGTCCGGTGGGCTCTTGATGATGGACCCTTGTCCCAATGCCTGGGTCACATGATCGAAAGCAGCAATCCGACCCTGGGGGTGCTCCATCCCCTCATTCTTCCCCTATCTCACAGGTAATTACCTATGTTATGGGGGCTGGCTGGCTACCTGTGAGACTGCGGAAGGAGGGAGGGGGCGGACCAACCCCAGAAGCAGAGCACTGATTCCAATCTCTTGATCCAGGGGTCGGGACAAGGCTGAAACCCCCTGGTTCATCATCAAGAGTCCACCGGAACAGGTAAGTGATTCTACACTCTTCAAGCAGGTTATATTGCTTTTTATCTAAGTGCCGGTTGAATATTTTTACTGATGTAAAGCAAGCCAAGCCAGAGTCAAGACACGAGCAGAGGATTGTCTCCTGTATCCTGTAGTGTGGATCCAGAAGAAGACAAAAATAAACCCAATTGACAATTGTACTGACAATACCCCTGTCCTTCGGAGGGCATATTTAGCACCTTCAGAAGACCACATTTATGCATATGAGATGTGAATGGTAGAGTCCTTTTAGTTTCCATCATTTTTTCCTAACCTAACCTAACGTCATAGTTCATATTTGGAGAACACAAAAGGTTCATCATAAGGGAAGACCAGGAGGTTCCAAGGGGGCCTGGCAGAAAAGCTCTGGTTGTTGCCATCTCTGTTGAATGAAGTTAGAAGAACTTCCACTCTTTTTATCCTCCAGTTTATGCAAAGATCATGGGAAGAGGTGTAGAGTAGACATTGAAGCAAACATCTGATCCTTCTGTCCTGGGTGGCATAAACTGGTAGAACATTTGAGAGGCCCAGTCTGATCTCTGTCTCCTCTCTTCCATATTGAAGCTACAGAAGAACCAGCCCTCTACACACCACCACGTGTATGAAAATTGATGGCTTAGTCTTAGGCCACATTCACACAGTCAAAACTAGGGGTGGTTCCAGAGCATGGAGGAGGTCCAAACCTGTCCATGATAGTTTTTCTCTGTAGCTTCTACTCCTGGCTTTGGCTTACAAATACTGATACAAAACACTGACCAAATAATGAGCCTGTGAAGTGCCTTAGTCATGTGTCCACATTCCCGTCCCGCTGGTGGGTCGCTAGGTGTCCACGTGGACGTCCTCCATTCTGCTTGTGGTAATGGACATTATTAGGTGACATTGAGATATTTTATGTAGAGATGGGGACCACACCTGGAGGATTTATGTCTGAAGAGGGCGCCAGTGAGACTATTACTATGTGTGTATGGCCAAAGATTCTGCTTCATCCTGACGTCCATATATAAGTGTCCATGAAAATTTTGAAGTTTGTAATTTATACTATGTAAAAATTGTTCTGTATATAAAGCGTATATTGTGTATTTAATAAATGGCTATATAATGTGAGTCCGTAATAATAAACACCTTAGTACATCGCTGGATTTTCTGGACATTTGTAAAGTTTTAAAAGGGTTGTATGGGATTAGAAAAAGATGGCTGCCTTCTATCAAAAACAGCACCACAGCTGTCCACGAGCTGACACTGGAGCATAGCTGTCATACCTGACACAACCCATGGACATACACAACCTGTTTAACCCCTTAAAAGCAGGTTAAAACCCCTTAAAAATAAATAAAACTCTCCAAGCCACCACTTCTGTCCACCTTGTTCCTTCCAGAAAAGTAATCAAAAAGTTCCATGTACTCCAAAATGGTGCCAAGAAAATTACAAACTGCCCCAACCAAAACCTCCACCATAGCACACCTACATAGAAGGAAATAGGAAAAGTCATGGTGTCAGAAAATGGCGGCACAAAACCAAAGTTAAGTCTAACAAATGTAAATTTGGTCTCGCTGATTCCCCTGCAAACTATTTTTGCTCCCACTTTTCAGTACATGATATGTGGAGATAAGTGATAGATTTAGCATTGAACTAAATTCCGTCTGAAATTCCCAAAATTTCAGATTTAAGCAAATACGAAACTTTTGGTTTTATTTTGGATAGTGTTGGGTGAACATCTTGAGATTCGTCTTGGAAATATTTGTGAGGTTCACTGGGAAGCTTCTTCCAAACCATAAGTGCTAATAATATACCCCGGGTATCTTCAGACCCCAGAAGACAATAAGCAGGGAGCCAAGAGAGGTGCGTCACAGAATCCTACAGTCTTACTCACCTCTCCAGGGCTCCGGTGCGGTATCATGTGCGAGTTCCCGTCCTCTTTGGGTCTCTTTCGCCCTCTTCTGCCTTGTCCATCATGTCCCATACCATATTGTGGCTGGAAAACTTTGAGTAGGACATTACTCTGACTGAAACAAATCTGACATCTGTCAAAACGAGAATTCATAAGAAAAGCCTTTTTTGGGCAATTTTTATTTCTATCCTTCCTGACATATAATGTATAGACAGCTTATTATATCCTATAAAGGTGCAGTGAATGTAGGCTTAACTATTTCACTGCCCGGTACATGCGACATACATCACCCAAGGCTCTGAAAGACTAACACTCAATACTGGAAATACAGGAACTCCCAGCGCCCCCTGGTGGTGAAGCTTAGGTGTTAATCTACCGATGGACCTGAATAAGATAAAGATGTAAACACTGATACAAATGGAAAAGAAAAAAAGGATAAAAAGGAGCAAAATATCCACCCCTAAGAAAAAATGATGGCGATCTACAGTTAGATCCATAAATATTTGCACAGAGACAACATTTTCTACTTTTGGTTCTGGACATTACCACAATGTTGAAGTTCAGACTTTCATCTTTAATTCAGTGGGTTGAACAAAATGTTTGCATAAAAATGTGAGGACTATAAAGCATTTATTACACACAATCCCTTCATTTCAGGGGCTCAAAAGTAATTGGACAAATGAAATAATTGTAAATAAAATGTTACTTTCTAATACTTGGTTGTTCCCCCTTTGTTGGCAATGACTGCCTGAAGTCTTGAGCTCATGGACATCACCAGACGCCGCCGCTGTGTCTCCTCCTGGTTAATGCTCGGCCTTTACTGCAGCGGTTTTCAGTTGCTGTTTGTTTGTGGCCTTTCTGTCTGAAGTTTAGTCTGTAACAAGTGAAATGCTGCTCAGTGGGGCTGAGATCAGGCGACTGATCTTGGTTTCCTCTGTCCATAGAATGTTCTTCCAGAACTGTTCTGGCTTTGTTAGATGTTTTTTAGCCTTCTTATTCTTGCGGCTTATGAGTGTCTCGCACAGTGCAGTGAACCCTCTGTAGTTACTTTCATGCAGTCTTCTCTTTATGGTAGATTTGGATATTGATACATTGCCTACATCCTGGAGAGTGTTGTTCACTTGGTTGGCTGTTGGTGAAGGGGTTTCTCTTCACCATGGAAATTATTCTGCGATCATCCACCACTGTTGTTTACCATGGGCGTCCAGGGCTTTTTGCATTGATGAGTTCACCAGTGCTTTTTTTTCTTTCTCAGGATGTAAAAAACTGTAGATTTTGCCACTCCTAATATTGTAGCAATTTCTCGGATAGGTTTTTTCTGTTTTCGCAGCTTAAGGATGGCTTGTTTCACCTGCATGGAGAGCTCCTTTGACCACATGTTTTCTTCACGGCAAAATCTTCTAAATTCAAGCACCGCACCTCAACTCACCTCCAGGCCTTTTATCTGCTTAATTGAGACTGACATAAGGAAGGAATTGCCCAAACCTGCCCATGAAACAGCCCAAGAGTCAATTGTCCAATTACTTTTGGTCCCTTTAAAAACAGGGTGACACATGTGACCGAGCTGAAACTCCTAAACCCTTCATCCAATTGAAAGCTGAAAGTCTGGACTTTATGTCCATGTCCATTATATAACTATTACTTAAATAAGTTTCAGTAAACAGGTAAAAAAAAAAAATTGTGTCAGTGTCCAAATATATATGGACCTTACTGTACATAGGTAAGTGAGCAGAGAAGTGATATGTGTGACTAGAGATGGGAGAGATAAGACAGGTTTAACCCCTTGAAGCTTACACACATGGGCAATACCAGGAACCTTCTAGAAAAGAATAAAATAAAATAAAATATTCGCTGTAGTGTTCGATAGAAACCCTTTATAGTGTTAACCAGTTACTTTCTCAGAAGACGGGTGTAGGGGCTATGTACACCACATTGTGTCCTAAACCAAGAGCCTGTCTTTGCTCTTTAGAAGTGTCAGTTTGCTGGGTAGTCCTATATAGTTTTTTTTAACCTAGACCACCCTATTGTGGTGGCCCCGGGGTGGCGCCTGCACTTTGCACTGTTGAGGCTGAGGACATTACACCTTGTTATATTGCACATGGAGAGTGAAGGCAGGTGCACCATCCTTGACTTCAATAGCCCAATATTCATACACCCCGAACCCACAGGGTAGAGTTTTTAGGTAAAAAAATCCTCGTACCATGCAGAAGTTTTAGGCAGGTGCAAGTTACTTTTCTCCATTTATTTCATTTTGTTTATTAACAAAAATAAATTATTAACCCTTCTACTTCTGGAAGCATTCTTACACTGCGGCATTTGTTATTGTATATATAAGTGACAGTGTGTCTTGTGTACACAATCCCCGGGGCCACGAGGACAGTAAGGAGAGTAGTGCAGGCTCTGTAAGCTCCACATGAGCTCGGCCCCTACATCTCGCCGTCCCTCCTATATGCTGATGGTTTCCAGCTTTCTAGTTGTCGTCATATGTTGAAGCTATGGAAAATTCCCAGAATATTAGGAGCTTTGACCCCTCCCCACTAGAGTAGGACAGACCAGATTATCACAATGCAAGTCCTGAAGTGTCAGAACGAAATGTTACAACAGATTTCACATTAGCTATGTAGGAAGTGATCACAGAGGAGCAACTATTTAGGGAGGGGCACGAGGGGAATATAATGCAGTGTTATATCAGCGTCTCTGCTATTCTACCATAGATCCTGGAGTAACATCTACACATGGATCCGCACTCTGCAGGTAGGTGACCGTATCTACCCACATATAATAAGTCACCTCTAACAATGTTATTTCACCGAAAATAATGGCCAATGTTAAAATATTCAAATACTTTATTGATTGCATTAAAGATGTCAAGTCCCAGATTATAAAATCAAACACAATAAATCTCCACCGTCTAATATAGATCTCCTGTTACTTAGGGTTTTGGGTGTTGCAGGGTTTTATAGAATGAAACTTGGTAGTAATAATTTGTTTCACTATATCATGATGTGGATGAATATCCCAACCAATCCACCCCCAAAAACCCTGATAAGTATTGGTAGCCGACGTTTTAGCAAAAGTTATCTGACTGCCGGTCTGTGGTACAATACAAATTGGTAAAGCAACTTTTAGGTGTCCAACAGCCAGTAGTCAAACGCCCTGGATATCAAATGTACAGGTGTGTCTGTGAGAGCAAGCTAGGTGATGAAGGTGTCAGCCTGGGTTCTAGATACGTAGTCTCAGTACTAGTATATAGTCACCAAACACTGAGACCTCAATGGTAAAAATACTGGCTGAGTATCTCTAATAATTCAGTGTGTGGTGATATATAGTGCCACACTACTGATGGTATATAGCTGGATATGGGCATCTAAATACTCAGGATAGCACAGCTAATGCCAAAGTGTTCTATAACTACAGCAGCCATATGTGCAGCCTCATGAACCTGCTGCATCACACTATTCCGAGGTCCCATACAGTAATTCTAATAGAGAACTGTCACTACAATAGTGATCTATGGTTCCCAATAAACTATTACATATGACACAGCATAATCCCCATGGCAGACGTATCCAAGCCATCAGTATGGCTGTACATATACTCTATTTTTTAAAATTTAGCCTCTCAACGCGTTTCCCCTGCTACATGTATATCAGGTTCATCAGGAGAATCTGTACATTATTATATTACTTCCATGGTGCTGTACATTATTATATTAATTCCATGGAGCTCTGTACATTATTATATTACTTCCATGGTGCTGTACATTATTATATTAATTCCATGGCACTCTGTACATTATTATATTAATTCCATGGTGCTCTGTACATTATTATATTAATTTCCATGGTGCTCTGTACATTATTATATTAATTCCATGGTGCTCTGGACATTATTATATTATTCCCATGGTGCTGTACATTATTATATTATTCCCATGGTGCTGTACATTTGCGGATTTACATACAGTACACAAAATATACAAAATAAATACAATACTATCAGTGACTGGCACAGTTGGATAGAGGGCTGTGCCGGCAAGGGCTTCCAATCTATGAGGGAAGAGGGATAGAGACAGAAGGTGGGGGTAGAGGCTGTACAGGTGGTGGTGACAGTAGTGTTATTGGGGGTTGTAGGCCTTCCTGAATAGGTGAGTCTTCAGGGCCTTCTTGAAGCTTGTGACTGTGGGGGTCAGACTTATGTGTCTTGGTAATGAGTTCCAGAGTATGGGGGATGCACAGGAGAAGTCTTGGAGACGATTGTGTGAAGAGCGGATAAGAGCAGAGCGGAGTAGGAGGTCTTTGGAGGATCGGAGGTTACGTGCAGGCAGGTAGCGGGAGATTAGGTCAGAGATATATGGAGGGGAAAGGTTGTGGATGACTTTGTATGTCAGTATTAGTAATTTGAACTCTATTCGCTGGGCAACGGGTAGCCAGTGAAGGGATTGGCAGAGGGGAGCGGCCGATGAAGAACGGGGGAAGAGGTGTATTAGGCGAGCAGCACAGTTTAAGGTAGACTGGAGGGGGTGAGAGTGTTAGCTGGGGGGCCATGGAGAAGAGTATTACAGTAGTGTACGCAGGAGATTGAGGGCATCGTCTATCATCTTTGTAGATTCACGGGTGAGGTTTAATATGAGAATCTAATCTGTTGTTCTCTGTTATTAGTCAGTATGGGTATGGGAGTGTCTGATCATAGTCTTTTGCTCGATGGTATCAGTTATTTCAGAATGAGAAGAGACTGACTGGTCAATACATAGTTAGAAATGGGCAAACCTTACGAGATTCGGTTCTCAAATATACGTGAAATTCACCCATCACTTTTGTTTCAGATCAGAGGTCTGGAGAAAGGGGAGCGGGTAGAAAAATAATTAATAAACACTGATATTCACCTGCCCTGGGCTCCCTATCGGCACCTGGCACGTGTTCATAGCATCTTTGATCCTCTTCCAGCCTTCCGGTCTTCTGTGATGTGACAGGACCTGGGGTCATGACTCCTGCATGAAAACGTCATGATGTCAGTGCACCACAGATGACCACTGAGGCCCAGTTACAGGTCTCAGTAATGGCCCAGGGTCCGTGATGTCACTGAAGAAGCCTTAAGTGGACTGAAAGTGCTGAGAAATGTGCACTGGATTCTGTAAGGGAGCCCAATAGAGATGAGAGAAGGTGAATATAAGTATTTGTAATTTCCCTCTCCTCCTCCCTGCCCCTGCTTATTATACTCTGGGGTCCCAAGAGACCCCATAGTCTAATAATGATTATTGGCAAGTGAACCCCAGAAATTTTGGGTTCAGCCATACACAAAATTTTTGTAAAGTTTGTACCGAACCCGACTGGCTACAATCCAGTTCACTCATCCCATTACATATTGTTCCCTATTTTTTGTCACATCTTGTGAATATAATCTATTTCTGTGGCTGTTTCTTTGATATCCTTCATTTACACTTTGACCACTCAGTAAAAACTTCACATCACTAACAATTATAGGTGGGGTTGAGACATTTAACTTTAGCACACAGTCCCAGCTCGGCTTTCCTGCAAAGTTCATTTCTCAGTCCTAGCCCTGTAGATAAATACCCTAACCAATGACATGGCTTCTTGGTGCCCCCTCCCTATTTATTGGCTCCCACTTCCAAAATTATAGCAATCTAGTGAATGAAAAACATAGAGAGATGGAAGCCATCAGTCTTTTTTCTACATGAGATAGGTGAGGGTGACAGCATTTAAGTTTTTGCTTTGGGTCCCCCTTTGCACTATACACCAAGCTTTGGATTGGATTGAGGTCTGGGGAATATGGAGGTGAAGTCACTAACTTGAACTCTTTGTCACGTTGCTCATTCTCCGACAATTTTTACAATGTGGCAAGGGCATTATCCTACTGAAAGGGGCCATTGCCATTAGGGTCACCACTGCCATGAAGTGTGGTACTTAGTCTGTCCATTTTTTAAGTAGGTGGTACGTGTGACAGTAGTATCCAGAAGATGCCAGGACCCAAGGTTTCCTAAAAGAATATTTTCATAGTATCATACTGCTTCGGTCGACGTCTTCTTTCCATAGTGCTCCCTGGTGCCATTGTCTTGTCCCAGTAGGAACACTACAAAAAGAAACAGTTAATGACCTTACATGTATATTTAAGAGTATGCTCTACTGCATGTAACATACTGTACGTGTGTTGTTACTGCAACTTTGTGTGTAATATGCGACTGTGCCCTTAATCATGAGGATGTGACTTGAGCATTTGGTACAACCTTCGAAAACTCTAGTGTGAGGGAAGAGATGTGTTAGCACTCTACCCAGCTAGAGACCTGGTTAGGTTAGGCCCTGCTAACTACAAGTCAACCCTTGTATTGTTCTGCAGCCAGGAGATGGGAGAAATCCCTGCTCATTTTATGATAACAGAGACAAGGAGAGGTGACTAAGACAGTTATGTTTACGCCTATCCCCTTTGGGGTCTAAAGAAACCCAGAGTATAATAGTGGTTCATTAAAAACCAGTTTATACTTAGTACTACCCACTGCATACTGGGAACACCCTACGAGCCCTGCTGTATTGATAGGCTCTGACCCAGTCATCACCATCATGATTTACTCCTTTTCACACTCACTGAGATCCTTATGCTGGCCTATGGACAGTTCATTTTCTGCCTAATGTGTCCCACCTCCGAGAGGCGCTATTGTTACCAGATAATCAATGTTATACATGATATGGCTGATGGGTGTTATATATATATATATATATATATATGTACTGATTTTTACAGGATATACCTGGAACAAGAATTCTGAAATTGTCCAAACCCAACCACAATGGCAGGACACATTGGCACTATCCCACCAGAGTCTCCTGTACAACCCCAGGGCGGTGGTGCCTCCAGGACTGGAGTGTCTTGTAGAGGTAAGATCTTATCCACACTGTAGATAAAGAGCGTCATATATAATATTAAGGTGGAGATGATATTTATACGTGTGGGGAGGGTCATAGAGTCATCTATGTCATGACACTGTTCCTTTACCTCTAGGTAGACGAGGTTACCCTGCAGGATAAAGGTAAGAAAGTACTATTACAAATCCTGATAAGTCTTTTTTGGGGTCAGTATTCTGTGCTGACACATTCCATGAAAGCTCCCAAACTTCCATTTTCTGATACAGAGCTACAAATCCTCTATATAGACAACCCTCCAGTCAGGAGCTCAAAAATGATACAGAAGTTAATACATATAGGGGATCAGGGGATTGCCATTCATTTTCCTCAGATCTTTCTCCTGGCTCATTTTCAGCCTAGCTGCTCTAGAGTAGAGATGTGATCTGTGACTACAGCTTAGATACTGTGTGTAAAGGGAGTCTGAGGTAGCCTGGGACACACCCCCTTTCTCATCATTGGTTCAGACCACAGCAGAGGGTGTGTCTCAGACTACCTAAGATTCCCTGTAGGCACTGTAACTAAGCTGTAGTTACAGATCACATCTGCTGCAATGGAGCTGAGTAACATCTGTTAAAAATAATAAGTGAGTAAAGCCCATCAATACTGGTGCATAAAAACCAGATTGGGCCTGGAATTGATTTACTCCAGCCCTGGAACGCACTTTTGGGTCAGGATGAAGGTGGGGGGGGGGGGGGTTCAGAGTTATAATACACAGCTGATCACTCATCTCTTTGTTCACCCCACATATGTGATAATCCATAGGCCATGATCAAGCCAGGGGGGTTGGATAAAAAGGGTTAATGCCAAAGTAAAGGTTCAGGAGCAAGATGGTGGCTTTTACTTTTTGGAAGAGATGATTAATTCTTCAAAAAAATTGGTCTTTATAAGGAAAATGTGGATATTTTCTCTCCTATCCAAGTCATCAAATTTCAACCCAGTTTTATGTACGTAACGTAAGACATTGGCCAAGGTTTACTTATAGTTAGAGAGTGTAAATTTAGACTAGATAGTCTGAAAATATGCCAGATTTATTATAAGGGCTGCCTGCACTGGCTAATCTTTCTTACTAATATACACCCCGGTTCCCCAGAAGCCCAAAGCTACCAGTAGGGCAGCTTGAGGGGATCGGAGCTCTCATCCCCCTCTCTTTTCTGCTCATTCTCCAACTGTCGGTCATGTGACCAACTCCATTCTACTCAGGTGGTGTCACTGAGAGTCAAAGTATCGGCAGGGAAGACAGAGTTCCAGCTCCTCTCCAGCTGCTCTCCACGCAAGTAGAGCAACTCATTGAGGGAGGCCAGGAGGCTGGGAATAGTAGTACTTGAAACGTCACAGTGGCTAAAGACTTGACCAACAACTCCAACTCTCCTCCTAGGCTGCTGCAGTGCTGAGGGGACCTGTAGGGTACCTGATGGTGGTGATAGTGTTTCTCTGAGACATGTTGTACTTATTGTCAACCTTCCTGAGTCTGATGGAGGTTGGAGTGCCCATGGTGGTCATACAGGAATAAGATTCAGGATACAGGAGGTATACAGGGTACCTTGCAACTTTTACTTGCACTAGAACAACTGAACAGCATCCAAGTATAGAGGTACAATGCTTGTAACATTACAACTGTAAGTTGGGACTGAGCTGGCCATTGGTACACCCCTTTGGCAGTCTGCCTTTTCTTTGCTCTGGCAGTCTCTACTTTAATCTGTGTGCTACTGTCTAACACACGCATTCAAGTCTCTTTTGGTTTTCACTGCAAGGTGTAGATAAACAGGGTGCCCTGTCTGTCATGGTAGTGGCTCTGAGACCCTCTGATGCTTATCTGGCACACAGTCCTCTATCACCAAAACCAAACAGGGATTGTTCCCATCTCCTGCGGACGAGCTCCAGGTCAGCTAAGGTTCTAGCTTAGTCTAGCTTCACATTTTGCACTTCAGACTCCCGATCTCCTCCTCTTTTCCAGAACTCCCTAGATGGGTCGAACCAAGTCTCCACTCCCTACTCACAATGGTCCAGCCCATTTAAGGGGATAACTGCATATTATATACATGTTAAAGGGTAAACAGGTCATTGAAAACACAAATCATCCACAAGCATCTTATAGCGTTGTATTGCGTTGCTACACAGGTAGCCTATGGGGCTTAGGGAAACCAGACTGTATATTACTAATAAAACTTAAAGGGTTTGTGCCGATATGGACGCTTATTCCCTATCCAAAGGATGATTGTCTAGTCTAAGTTTATACCGCCTTTAAGTTGGTTTACTTTGAGCCTGAATTTTACAACACAATTTTGGTTTTTACATTTCCAAGACTTACTGAGGTTATTGTTCAGCTTTCTTCACCAGATCTGGGCAGACTCTCTTCACGATACATCGGGAGTCAGAATGCTGTGGATCAGCCTTAAATCTGAGGTTAGAAAATCCTAAGAAGATGGCTGTGGTGTCACTATATGCAGAGTCAGGGGAAGACTGCTGTGGAGGAGAATCTTACGTAAGTTCCACACTGCACAAATACACAAACAGACAACCAGTGTTGGACTGAAGTTTCTTAGTCCCACCAACAACCCTGGAAGTAGATAGTTCTCTTTTGGTGTTTTCTGCTGGACTATTATTGTGTTAGAGCCTGGGTGTATCAGAGAATCCTTTAGTACTCTGGTGGGCCAGTCCATCACTGCCGACAACCCATTGACTTGGATAAACACTGGTATGCCTATTTTCCCCCGATGTGGTGCTTTAGAGGAACTAAACACTTACAAATAAACAAAGATATCTTCTTGTCCTCTAGCTGAAGATCACCGTTCTTCCTGCGCGCACCATAGGTTTCATCAAATGTTCGAGCTCTTCTCGTCAAATGAATATCTCAATCCAGATGAAGAATGGAGAGCCTGTGTTCACTGCTGAACTACCTTTATCCTACTCTGAACAAAACACCATTGAGGTGAGGTGTAAAATCTGGAGGCTTCGAGGACAGCGGGTAGCCCATTGCTTTGTGCAAAGGGTAGTGACCAGTGGATTGTGGTGACTGTGTCACCAAACCAGTTTGGACTTGGAGTTGATGTCTAAGTGGCTCTCAGGAATCTAAACCTTGCTGCAGGTAGACCACCAGGTTGCTATCTCTTGTAATGGTCCCCATGTTGGTGACAGCTGACCAGGCAGGTCAGAGACAATGATGCAGAGCTCCACAGGGTCAGAAAGAAGTTGATTCTAAATATTAGCCGAGGTCAGAGCTGGTAACAAATTTGCGAGGTCGGAAAACGGGCTGGCAAAACAGGTTCAGTGGTCAGGAACAATCCGAAGTTAGCAACAGGTAGTCTGAAGTTAGTTTCAGCATAGACTCAGCAAGAAGGGAAAAAAGTCAGGGAACAAGCTAAAGTCAACACAGTAAATCAAACCGTACACAAAAAAACCTTGGCAAAAACGTTAGCAGGCTAGGAACCTAATTGTTCAGGCAGGTTGTGTCTAGTGAAGCAGATTCTCATATATGCAGACTGGCAGAGATAGACTGGGGAAGCATGAGTAGTACACATGCTGGCTCCATACGTAGCAGGAACGGAACACACACCTGCCCTATGGGAAGACTAAGCAGTAGCACCAAGAAGTGTGTGTGCATGATAGCATGGAGGAGCAAAGGACAGTGTGTAGAGAAGGTAACTTATCGGCTGTGGTGAGGTAGTAAGTAGGAAGAGGTTACACAAAATCATTTCAAGACAGTGGTCTGCATGCTCTTGTCCTGTAGGTCACATCATCCATGGTGTGTAATTCATATTAAGGTCCATCCATGGTTTGCAACGAGCAGTGTCACTTTTTGTCATCAGAGAACACAAAACAACCACAAGGCAGAGACAGACAAGGTAGATTCCTGTGACATTATATGTACCGTATATGGGAGAAAAAACTCTTTAATGTCCTGGTCCCCCCCATTGAGTCAATCACTTTGACTTCTCCGCAGATACTCAGTGTGAAAGGGTCTTGTCCTGTGGCCAAAATAACCAGGGAGGGAGAAAAGAAGTCTTCAAAAGTCATCTTCCAGTTTCCTATGGACATGGAGGCCACATTGAAAACTGTTATCTTGTCTGCGTTCCTATATATGGTGAGTTGTAGATACAAGGAATGGTCCTAGGACACTTGGGGCACAGGATAATGACATATTGACACTTGGGTTGAGGACATTGCATCCATATATCATAGGCTTCTTCAGTTTGCCATTATAGACAGTGCAATGCAGAGGTTTTAGGCATGTATAGAAAAATGCTGTACAGTAAGAATGCTTTTAGAAATAAAAGTGTTAATAGTTTACTAAATGCAAAGTGAATCAAGAAAAGAGAAATGTAAATCCCATCAATATTTGGTGTGACCTTTGCCCTTTATCCGCCATCAATTATGCAGTATAAAGTAATATACAACCCAGGCATTTAGGCACCTAACTGGCTTGGAGATCAGCTAAGTCCCACCAGACTATGACTGAGATAGATGGAAGGAAGAAAGTCACCTCTATTTAGGCTAAGGAAATCCAAAAATGTGTGCCAGCCTAGAATCTGAGGATAAGTTTAATATAGGCCTTAGAGCTACAACCCTACCTGCGCCACCAGACAGAATGCACAACTTGTTCACCTACACAATGGAGTGGGTATTGGTAAAGAATTTTGTGGGACCCTTTTGTGTTAGTGAGAGTGGCACACAGACAAGTACAGCCAGCATTACCAAGAGAGCGTAGACTGCCATCTGGGAGTACCAGCTACCAACTCAGCTCCATCTACAGTGGTAAAGTTACAAGAAGTTGTCCTCTATTCTTTGAAGCTTTTTTTTTAACAGATTTTATTTACTACCTCAAGTAAAATTGTAAGTTTCCCTGTTTCTGCCCACCTCATGTCTCCTGAGTCCTATTCCTGCAGAACCATCATGGACACTCCAACTCACAACAGGCTCAGGAAGGCTTGCTACCACTAGGACATGATATGGGGGAGAGAATAATATACTATCAGGTATGCTGCAGGACCCCAAGGAGGAGAACTCAAGAAATAAGTCGAGTTCATAGCCATTCTAGTGGGTCCCCGGTCTGTATGGGGGCAATGTCATCACTTCCAGGACTCCTCCTCTAAAGGGCACTCACACAAATTTTGATCGGATTTAGATTTCTGTTTTGTTCATTCACTTCATTTTGTTATTTGACAAAAAAGAAACTATTAACTCTTCTTTTTCTGAAAGCATTCTTACTTTGCAGCATTTTTTTCTCGCCTGCCTAAAACTTTGACACAGTACTGTAGATAAGATGACAAGACGCTTTGGTGAAAGGGGTTGTCAGCTAAAAATGGGCAGTGGCGGGAAATGCCATTAATAGAAATCATTACTTGTTTTGTTCACATCTCTTTCCCCAACAGAAATACCAGTTGTACAGAAGCAGAAGCTCCTCAACGTCTGATGATGATGATGGATGGGTTACTGCGGGCATTGACTTCTATCATGATTATGGTGGCTTTGATGGGGACTGCTGTGGAGATGGGGACTGTGGAGATGGGGACGGTGGAGGCGGGGACGGTGGAGGCGGAGATTAATTGCAGTTCTTTCATGTCTTGCTATGTTATGGCCACCATGATCACAGTCTATCACTTTTCTCCTCTGTCATCTACAAGTAAGGTAAATTCTTCACCTGTGCCCTACCAACCCTACCATCTACTTCACCCTCTGCCTTTGTACATCGACTTAGACCTTATTCTGATTTCTTGTTCCCCTTTGCATGGTGGGTCTAATTTATACACACTATCATCCAAGTCATATACTAGACCATAATATACCAGTTCTAGTCCATTCAGTAGCCATGTGTACAGACAACCATGACAAAAAGCTCTAAGAAATCTTTTCTAAAATACTTGATTGTATAAATTGCCAAAATTAATTCTTGATTTTCAAAAACTTCAGTCTTGACTATATGAACAGATAAACTAAATGCCAGAAATATATTAAAAAATAGATCACAAAGACCAGGCTTGTACAGGAAGAAGAATCATCGGGCACGAGGGATGGAAAATTATAGAACTTTATTGACTTTACAAAACATCATTCCAAGGTTAATGGCAACTTACACATTTATAGCATGGGAAGTATATATGGCAGTCTCTAAATTACAGTAATGTAACCTTGAAGTAAAGTTTTAAGGGAAGTTTACAGATATATTGATTTTTGTCTATTTGCTGGTTGAATTGTCTACTTGTATCTTGTAATGTTAATCAAAAAATAAACCCAGTTGACAATTGTACTAACAACACCCCTGCCCTTCAGAGGTCATGCTTAGCACCTTCAGAAAGCCACATTAACGCACATGAGATGTGAATGGTAGAGCCCTAGGGAGTTATAGTTCATATTTGCAGAACACAAAGGGTTCATCATAAGGGAAGACCAGGAGGTTCCTAGAGGTCTTATCTCTGTTGAATGAAGTTAGAAGAACTTCCACTCTTTTTATCCTCCAGTTTATCCAATAATCATGGGAAGAGGTGTAGAGTAGACATTGAAGCAAAAATCTGGTCCTACTGTCCTGGGTGGCAAAACCTGGTAGAACATTTGTGACTAAATCCAAAATAATATAATTTTTAGTACACTAAAAAATAACTTTTATTAATATCCACTAAAAGTATATTTATAAAAGAAGAAACACCTAATATATGAAGGTATCAAGATATGAATGGAGTCATACATAGGATAAGGGCAGCCTACCTACAAATAAGGGAGTTGTGTGGTGAAAACCAATATCCCTTCACAATCAACCCCTAAATCTTTCATTATAATTCCCAGTCTCTAAATGCCAATTCAGAAGAGGGGAAAAAATGAGGGATGCATCCATATGAGGTAAAACACACACACATACACACCAACTGGCTAGAGGTCAGTAAAAGACCGACCAAAGAGACTAACTAGTCACTACCTTGGGAGCTTACGTTACACTCCCACAATTGGCTGCCTAATATCCAAACAAGCAACAAACACCAAAGACGATATATAAGAGGTAATTGCCCTCCCTCCTAACCTGCCTGACGCGTTTCTGCTGAACTACATCAGCTCATCAGATGCATAAGGGCAAAGCAGAGTGCACTGTAGATATGTGCAAACTGCCTCAATAATTTAGAGCGTCTAGTATATAGCCCGGCCGGCCGTGATGAATGACTGCAAATGCTGGTGCGCACAGCCTAGCTTGATATACGCTAAGCCACACCCCTTAGCAGTCCACATCATCGGGGGTGCTCCCAATCACCAAGCACCAACACCCAGAAGATCCGGACAATGCTATAAGAGAGGAACGCCCACAGAAGGCGTTCCCTAGGAACTTAGACAGACGCATTAACACGTCCATGATAACGCCCGGACCCTAACATTGCGGTAAATATAAAAATCGGGCCACAGAGATACAAGACACCATGAGAGATACCAAATGACACCAAGGGACCAAAAATGGGCTATTCCGATAACAACATGAGTAAATAGGGCTCAAAACAAAAGAACCACAATATAAACTTAATAGGAGAAATTAAGCACACAGAAGGAATAAAATATCCCAGCAGAATGGAATTATCAATGGAGAGGACATATATTAAAGAAATAAACGGAGATGGAAGGGAGGAGAAAAACATATGGTTTAGAATTTATAAGAGGGGTTAAGGCTATATAAGATGTCACTAACCAGACAACATTTATTTCTTTATTTTGGATTTATTCTATGGTGTTGGTGCACATACTCTGCTATCAGATATATATCTTTAGTGGTTAGAACATTTGTGAGACCAAGTCTGATCTCTGCTATGGGGGTCTACTCTCTTCCATATTGTAGATACAGAAGAACCAGCCCTCTACACACCACCACATGTATGAATATTGATGGCTTAGTCTTAGGCCACATTCACACAGTCAAAACCAGGAGTGGTTCCAGAGCATGAGGAGGTCCATGCCTACAAATACTGATACAAAACACTGACCAAATAATGAACCTGTGAAGTGCCTTAGTCCTGTGTCCACGTTCCCGCCCCGCTGGTAGGTCACTAGTTGTCCATGTGAACGTCCTCCATTCTGCTTGTGGTAATGGACATTATTAGGTGACATTGAGATATTTTATGTAGAGATGGGGACCACACCTGGAGGATTTATGTCTGAAGAGGGCGCCAGTGAGACTATTACTATGTGTGTATGGCCAAAGCTTCTGCTTCATCCTGATGTCCAAATATAAAAGTGTCCATGAAAATTTTGAAATTTGTGATTTATATTATGTAAGAAATGTTCTGTATATAAAGTTTATATTTCTGTCAATAATAAATGGTTGTGTGATTTTGTTTCCTTAATGGAGGCCGCAGGTAATAATAATAATAAACACCTTAGTACATCGCTGGATTGTCAGGACCATTGTAAGGTGCCAATTGGCTGGTATAGGATTAGAGAAAGATGGCTGCCTTCTGTTAAAAAGAGCACCACAGCTGTCCACGGGCTGTCCCTGGAGCAGAGCTGTCATACCAGACACAACCCATGGACATGCACAACTTGTTTAACCCCTTAACAGCCACTTACGGATATATCCTCATCGGATATATCCATCATGATGACCTAATGGGTACTACCATGTTAATGGTGCCAAGGTATGATCAGCGCTAGCTCTGTTTCTACCAGTTCATTCCTTTAGATATCGCTATCAATAGTGATCATGGCATCCAAAGTGTTAAACAGGGAGGGGCGTCCCTCTATCCTAGCATTAGCACTCCACAATTTGATCAAGGGGTGGCAGTGGGTTACCATGTGTATTATTGCTATCTGCCTCTTAAGCCATGCTTGGCAATTGGGCCTCAGTGGTCACCTGGGGGTAAGGTGTCAACTTTGTTAATCTTTGACCCTGCAGCGTCTTCAAGTCCCTAAGGGCATCAAAAATGTTTTAAAATTGTTAAAAACAATAAAAATATTTTAAAAAAATCAAATGACCCTCTATTTCCAATTTTAAATTTATAAAAAAAATAAAATTGATGAATTATTGAAATATACAAATATTTATTCCATAGTGTGAACGCTGTACCAAAAACTAAAAAAAAAAAAAAAATCTCTCCAAACCGCTGCTCCTGTCCATCTTGTTCCTTCCAGAAAAGTGAAAAGAAAGTGATCAAAAAGTCACGTGTACCCCAAAATAGTGCCAAGAAAATGACAAACTGCCCCTACCAAAACCTCCACCATAGCCCACTTACATAGAAGATAAGTATAGACAGCTTTATATATCCTATAGAGGTGCAGTGAGTATAGGTTTAACTATTTTCCTGCCAGGTACATCATAGAAATCACCTAATGAGTTTCTCTCATCTCTAGCTATGAGGATTTATAGGAAACAACTTTTTGGGTAATTTTTTTTCTACCTCTCCTGACATATAATGTATAGAAGGCTCTATATAATCTATACAGGTGCAAACAATATGGGCGTAACTATTTCTCTGCCAGTATTGACAAAGGAGTCAATACTGGAAATACAGAAACTCCCCTGGTGGTGAAGCTTTGGTGTTGCTCTACAGATAGACCTGGATAAGATAAAGATGTAAACACTGATACAAATGGAAAAGAAAAAAAAAGAAAAAGATCAAGAAATCTGAGGTCACAGCAAAATATGCAACCGTAGCTCAAAGTGATGGAGAACTACATAGGGAAGTGAGCAGAGGAGCGTGCGCTCCTGTAAGTGTGGAGGAAAGTTAGTCTTGGAATGCCATTCCCTAATATAAATTGTAAAGTGGATCTGTTGTGGGCCTGTCGTGAGCGGCGGGGGTTGGGGGGGGACAGTTCATAAGGTCATAATAAACCTTTGACAGGGGAGAATTTAACTTTTTTTTTTTTTTTTTGGTAATTTCACCTGTAATTGGGGCTTAGTATTAGGCTTAGGCTGATATATTTTCTCCATTTACAGGAGGAATGAACCTTCTACCTCTTACTCCAGTTCGTAGAGTTCCTGACCCCATATGACTACTGGGTCAGGTACTTGAACTTGACCTGAACCCGGACCCCATTGAAATCAATGGGGACCCGAATTTTTTTTTTTTTTTTTTTTTGCGGACCCGAACTTTGTGACTTTTTAGTGATGTCCCACTATGGGACCTGAACCAGTGATACACTGAAAGCTGGTTCAGCACTATAGACTGCAATACACGTGTATTGCAGTATATAGAGGAAGTCAGCCTATGCAGACTTCCTAGTTCTGGGCAGGATCAACCAGGTACTGGGGGCTACTAGCAGCCTGGGGTCACTGGCCAGACCCTGGGCTGCAGAAGATACATATGGGCACCCCCGATCTTGCCGAAGGGGGTGCCGAGGGGGACATTTTGCATGGCGGAAAACCTTGGATGCCGCGGTCATGTTTGACTGGAGCATCCAAGGGGTTAAAACCCCCGATCGGAGCTCAGCTCCAGTCGGGGGTTAAGGAGCAGGGTCTTAGCTGTCAGTTATAGCTAACACCCGCTCCCAATGCCGCCTGCTGCTTTCACTTTCGCTGAGAAACACCTAAGATGCCACGGTTGCTATTGACCATGGCATCTTAAGGGTTAAACAGCAGGGATCAATGTTATCATCATCCTCGCTGTTGCAGCGGGAGCCTGGCTGTCAGATACAGCGGGGCTCCCACGTTGATCGCATGCTGGTTGAACGAAAGCTGGTTGATTGGCTGCTCAGTAGTCAACCAGCTTTAGGGATGAGCCGAACCTGGTCCCGGACACGAACTTCAGCGCTGACGTTCGGGAGTGGGTACCCGAACACACAAAGTTCAGCGCCAACCCGAACTGTGTAGTTCGGGTTCACTCAACACTAATCAGCAATATTAGAATTATCCACGACAAATCGCTCCCATAAACTTTGGGTGCCAGCCGACCGATGCAAGATCATGATCAGTATATAACTTAGTATTTTGTGTCTTAGCATCAAGTCCTCAGGTTGGTGATAAGTCTTGTAGAAAGGACAGATAAGGGTGGGTTCAAACATGCGCCGGAGTCCATCCGCCGCGAATCCGCCTGAAAATCCCGGGAAACGGTATAGGGACTGGATAGCGACAGGTTAGCGACGCATTGCTTAAAAACCCATTCATTTGAATGGGTTTTTAAAGCAATGCGCGGGTGTGCGCTTACACCCTCTGCGCCGCGAATCCAGTTTTTCGCTGGAAACAAAGCCGGACATGCAGGACTTTGTTTCCAGCGAAAAAACTGGATTTGCGGCAAAGAGGGTGTAAGCGAACACCCACGCATTGCTTTAAAAACCCATTGAAATGAATGGGTTTTTAAGCAATGCGTCGCTAACCTGTCGCTATCCAGTCCCTATACAGTTTCCCGAGATTTTCAGGTGGATTTGCGGCGGACGGACTCCGGCGCAAGTGTGAACCCACCCTAATAAATATGTACATAGTGTAGTTTATACAAAGGTGCTGAAATATTGAGGGGATTTCGATTTCTCTTTTGTTCATTCGCTTTGCATTTTGCTAATATACAGTGCTGGCCAAAAGTATTGGCACCCCTGCAATTCTGTCAGATAATACTCAATTTCTTCCAGAACATGACTGCAATCACAAATGCTTTGGTAATGATATCTTCATTTATTTTGCTTGCAATGAAAAAACACAAAAGAGAATGAAAAAAAAAAGTCAAATCATTGATCATTTTACACAAAACTCCAAAAATGGGCCGGACAAAAGTATTGGCACCCTCAGCCTAATACTTGGTAGCACAACCTTTAGACAACATAACTGCGAACAACCGCTTCCGGTAACCATCAATGAGTTTCTTACAATGCTCTGCTGGAATTTCTCCAGGTCCCTGAGATGTGAAGGGCGCCTTCTCCAAACTGCCATTGTGAGATCTCTCCACAGGTGTTCTATGGGATTCAGGTCTGGACTCATTGCTGGCCACTTTAGAAGTCTCCAGTGCTTTCTCTCAAACCATTTTCTAGTGCTTTTTGAAGTGTGTTTTGGGTCATTGTCCTGCTGGAAGACCCATGACCTCTGAGGGAGACCCAGCTTTCTCACACTGGGCCCTACATTATGCTGCAGACTTCATAATGCCATGCACACGGTCAAGCAGTCCAGTGCCAGAGGCAGCAAAGCAACCCCAAAACATCAGGGAACCTCCGCCATGTTTGACTGTAGGGACCGTGTTCTTTTCTTTGAAGGCCTCTTTTTTTTCCTGTAAACTCTATGTTGATGCCTTTTCCCAAAAAGCTCTACTTTTGTCTCATCTGACCAGAGAACATTCTTCCAAAAAGTTTTTGGCTTTCTCAGGTAAGTTTTGGCTTTTTTATGTCTCTGGGTCAGAAGTGGGGTCTTCCTGGGTATCCTACCATAGAGTCCCCTTTCATTCAGACGCCGGCGGATAGTACAGGTTGACACTGTTGTACCCTCGGACTGCAGGGCAGCTAGAACTTGTTTGGATGTTAGTCGAGGTTCTTTAGCCACCATCCGCACAATCTTTCGTTGAAATCTCTCGTCAATTTTTCTTTTCCGTCCACATCTAGGGAGGTTAGCCACAGTGCCATGGGCTTTACACTTCTTGATGACACTGCGCACGGTAGACACAGGAACATTCAGGTTCTTTGGAGATGGACTTGTAGCCTTGAGATTGCTCATGCTTCCTCACAATTTTGCTTCTCAAGTCCTCAGACAGTTCTTTGGTCTTCTTTCTTTTCTCCATGCTCAATGTGGTACACACAAGGACACAGGACAGAGGTTGAGTCAACTTTAATCCATTTCAACTGGCTGCAAGTGTGATTTAGTTATTGCCACCACCTGTTATGTGCCACAGGTAAGTAACAGGTGCCGTTAATTACACAAATTAGAGAAGCATCACATGATTTTTCAAAGGGTGCCAATACTTTTGTCCACCCCTTTTTTATGTTTGATGTGGAATTATATCCAATTTGGCTTTTTGACAATTCTTTTTGTGGTTTTCCATTGAAGACAAATTAAATGAAGATATTATTGTGGCATCCCAGAGCTGGCTATGGCTGGGCTGAGGGTGATCTCTGTGCATTGTATTATTTCCTGTTGCTTCATAGCCTGTGTGACATAGCAGGGGGTCCTGAGTCTCACACAACACAGCGCCACCTAGTGAGCCTCACACATGCATTACACCTCCCATAGGATTGAATAGTAACCAAATGTCCAATGGGAGGACATTGCCTGGGAAAAGGGGAGGAGTCAGCTGATCACTGGGTCCCCATGGTAACACCCCTGCAGGAAGGTCCTGAGTGTGAGGAGTTAGAAGTGTGGAGTGTTAGGAGGAGGAGGTGAGAAGATAAGTGTGATGTCCTGTGAAGAAAGCAGTGAGTTTAGTGCAGGAATCTCAAGTCCTAGACAGGCCCAGGAGGGTTGGAGAGCTGACATACTCCAGCTATTCAGAAGATCCTGTCCCCTGTCTGCCTAGCCATCGCCCTGAAGGAAGTCAAGCATCATTATCTTGTCAGCATGAGACTGTGGAGAGAACATTCTGGAACACGTGCTCCATAGCAAGTATCACAGGATCCAGGGGCCAAGGCCAGACCTGTGGAATATCCTGCCACCCTGACTATTGCACCCCGAAACTCTGAGCTATCAGGACCACATAATGTGAGTGGGGAATATTATGTACTAGTATCATGGTGGGCATCCTCCTATGAGCCAAATAGGAGCCCAGACGCACCTCAGGGCTGTAACACTGAAGTATAAGGGGCTAGGAACACCTTTCATCAAGTCTACCCTGCACCCCAGGACTTTGCTGTGTCACCAGGCGTACCCCGTTATTTTGTATTGAAGAAACTGTTTAAGCATTTGTGCCTCCACACCCATGGAAGTAAAAGTTCAACTTTACAACCGTTTCTGTGTCTGACTCTGCACCGACAACATCAGGGCGCCCCAAACACCACCAGTCGGCACAGTATAGGGGAAGCGCCCCGGGGGAACAATCACCACCAACATTTGTGCAGCCCCCTCATCACCGGTACCAGTGGTGGTAACGTGGGACAGCACCAGCGCTGCGCCCTCGTGCCCAGAGACCGTGACAAGTCTGCGCTGTTTGCACCCCGCAATCCCAACTGCAGCGTTACCTTCCATCTGGTCACCGCAAGAAAAACTGGCGTCACGAACAGGATACGGGTGTGTGCCATTTTGAGAAAGTCGCCACGAAAAGTGCGCCAAATTGTCTCCAGAGCATCGGTCTTTATTGTGGACTTTGCTAAGATCAAGTTTATTCCCTGAGAGTGCTTGCCACAAAGAGGGGGAGCCCTATACCCCTGAAGTAAGCCCTAAAGACTGTCCTCTCAGTGTGTTACAGCCCTGGAAGAGTTAAAACGCCCAGGACTTGTTTGCTGCGCCACATCGCTGTGTAAGAACGCCCACAAAGGGTTAACTGTACCTTGCAAAAGTGCGGGAGATTTTTAGCACTGCCCATGAGGCCAGGAGACCCATCTGCCGCCATCTTGGGAGAGCCCAGAATGCTGAGCGCAATGCTCCAGTGCACCCATACAAGAAAGTAAAAGGCGAACGTGCCGGCGCCATTTCTGACTCTCCGGTGCCGCATCACTGTCCCTGCTGTGCACCGCTGATCTCTGGTCCACGCTGCAGTTGCTGTCAGTGAGTACTGTGCCTCCCTGTCCTTGTCTTCAGTCCTCCCACGGCCCCAGCGAGTGTTTTCCGTGTACAGTGTCCGTGGGGAGTGCCACTATTAAAGAGGGGGGAGCACACCGTCAGCCTGCATCACAGTGACTCTGTTAATAGCTACAGCATTCCAAGTTGTAGTCTCCATTCCCTGCCAGCAAGCAGTTGAGTTTCTTAAAGAGACGGCGACCTAATTTCAGTCATACCTGCAAACAACATGACTGAGCAAAGTGACATTGTGCCATCTGTTTCTAGTGATCCAGCAGTGCCCATCGCGAGCAGCCTACCATTCTCCATGCCATTTTACCCTGGCGCACCATGGCTGCCGCGCTACAAAGGGGAGGCGCATACCCTCAGGGACTTTCGTGAGAAGATGCTGTCTCTCTTCCAGTTCTATCCTCTGAATACAGAACAGCAGATACAGATCCTGCTGGGCCAGCTTGAGGGTGCTGCAGATAGGGAGGTCAAATCCTGGCCTGCCTCTGACAAAAGAACCCCTGGGCAAATTCTGGACAAACTCCAGGTGAACTTTGACGTGCGATCTGTCTCCGAGGTAAAGATGCGCTTCTTTTCCAGACGACAACTACCTGGTGAGACCCTGCGGGACTATGCTTTATCCCTCCAAGAGGCATTCAGAGCTGTGGTGCAAGTGGATCCACGTGAAAATGTGGACTCTGATAAAATCTTGCTTGACCGCTTCATAGAAGGGGCGGGTACCACATTGCTCCAGAGTCAGTTGCGAATGCTTGCTGCACAACATCCCAGCATCACGTTTGCTGACTTCAAGGCCCTTGCCATCCAGGTCTTGGGACAGGAGCAGCCCCAGCCGAGCCCAGTCATCTGTGCTCCCTCACCTGGACCCTCAACAAGCATCGCTCCAGTTGTCCTGTCACTACCTCTGGGTACCTCACCTGCTGCCCAAACTGCGCAGACTACACCAGCAGACTCCAGAGATGACCTTCTGGCCCGAGTGGATCATCTGACCCGTGCCATGGAACAGATCACCGTCCGTCTAGATCGTCTGACCCAGCCGTCTTCATCGTCCAGTGATCCTTTGCGAAGTCTCAACATCTCACCTGAGTCGCCACCCAGACGTCCGTCTTCAGTGAAACCTCCGCAGAGTGAGAGGCCATACTGTACCTATTGCCATAGATATGGACACACCAGGCCTCAGTGTTTTCAGTTAAACGGGCCACCCCCGAGGCAGCGGGCCGCCCCTCGGGAGGAAAGAAGAAGGGCCCAGGTGAATCTTCAGTGCCATTGTCACGCTTCGTCTCAGCCTGCCCACACATCACAATCCGGGTGAACGGCGTCCCTCTGACAGCGTTGGTGGACACTGGATCTCAGGTAACAACCCTGCGCAAGCAGGTGTTCCTTGAACATTGGGACTTAGGTGTGTTGAATAGAACACCTGACACATGGATAAATCTGTGTGCCAGCAATGGACAGCCCATACCACAGCAGGGTTATTGGGAACCCACTATCCAGATTGGGGACTTGAAACTGCCTAGACAGGGTGTAATTGTCACTGATGTAGAGGATGATAGGTTTGCAGTTGTAATATTAGGCATGAATGTTTTACGCCATTGCTTTGCAGAAGTGTTGGATGCCTTGCATGCCTCTCTCCTTACAGCTTCTCCCAGTGACCAGCAGACCATTCAGCGGGCCATTCGTGTACTCAATGCCCAGCACAAGTTCGCCAACAAACAAGGTGAAATTGGTCGAGTCCGGATCCACGATACCCGTCCAGTAACCCTACAGCCTGGAACAGAAACTATGGTGTGGTGCCGTGCCCGTCCGGGCATAGAAAATCAGGACTACGAGGCTTTGCTACAACCCATACAGGTAGATGGCCAACCACTTGTCATGGCTGCCCGCAGCCTTGTCACAGTTTCCAATGGACGTGTTCCTGTCCGCTTAGTCAACTTGGGCGATGCTCCCGTGAACCTCCACAAGTTCCACTCTGTGGCCCTGCTACACCGGTTAGCACCAGAAGACATTCTCTCTGGTGATTCTACCGCCACACAGCGTTCCACCCAAGCTGCTGAGAACATTCAGAATGGAGCCACGAAGTCCTGGTGGGATGAATTGAACGTGGGAGACGCCAATACCCCTATAGAGCACATCAATGGGGTTCGCAATGTGGCCAAGCGTTACCAACAGGCATTCAGCAAACACCCATTGGACTTTGGTAAGACCACGACCATACAACATCGCATTCTGACTGGCGACCACCATCCAATCAAGGAGCGTCACCGTCCAATACCACCAGCGATGTACCAACCGGTGAAAAAGTTGATCCAAGAGATGCGAGATGCTGATGTCATCCGGGAGAGTAACAGCCCCTGGGCAGCCCCGCTAGTCCTTGTCAAGAAGAAAGACGGAACCCTACGATTTTGTGTGGACTATCGTAAACTCAACAACGTCACGCACAAAGACGCATACCCATTGCCGCGGATTGAGGAATCTCTAACGGCTTTGGGATCAGCTACCTGTTTCTCGACCCTGGACTTAACCAGTGGATACTGGCAAGTCCCTATGGCGCCTGAAGATCGTGAAAAGACTGCGTTTACGACCCCGATGGGACTCTTTGAATTCAATAGTATGCCATTTGGGCTATGTAATGCCCCAGCCACATTCCAACGGCTTATGGAGAGGTGCCTCGGCCATGAGAATTTCCAGAGTGTGCTACTGTACCTGGACGATGTTATTGTATTCTCCCGGACATACCAAGAACACCTTCGTCACCTGTCCGAGGTATTCAAGGTACTTATACAGCACGGCCTAAAGTTGAAGCCCTCCAAGTGCTACCTGTTGAAACCCCAAGTTCACTACCTTGGGCATGTCGTGAGCGCACAAGGCGTCCAACCTGATCCTGAAAAGATCACTGTAGTCCAGAACTGGCGAAGACCAACTACCGTCAAAGAAGTCCGAAGCTTCCTTGGATTCGCAGGTTACTACCGGCGTTTCATACCACACTTCGCCCAAGTAGCCGAGCCTCTGAACGAGTTGTTGCGCGGTTGTCCCAGAGAAAACTACAACCGAAAGCTTCCGGTAGACTGGACAGCGCGTCAAGAGGAAGCCTTTCAAGCGCTTAAAGCACTTCTGACGCAACCACCAATTCTAGCCTATCCCGACTACAGTCAGCCATTCCGCTTGTACACAGATGCAAGTCACCAAGGTTTGGGTGCAGTGTTGTCCCAGGTTCAGGACAACAAAGAGCGAGTCATCGCCTACGCCAGCAGGAGTCTGAGAGGCGCGGAGAAGAACGACCAGAACTATAGTTCTTTCAAACTCGAACTTCTGGCGCTTGTCTGGGCCGTGACAGAGAAGTTTAAAGACTACCTGGCTGCCACACCCTTTACCGTGTACACAGATAACAATCCGTTGGCGCATCTGGACACTGCTCGACTGGGAGCCCTTGAACAACGGTGGGCCTCAAGACTCGCGAATTACAAGTTCTCTGTCAAGTATCGCAGTGGCAAGTCCAACGCTAACGCTGATGCACTCTCAAGGTTGCCTGTGGGAGAAGAACCACCCCGAGAAGACATCTGGGAAGAGGTGGAGATGCCACCATTCTACAACAAGTTTGCCCAACAGGTTGCTATTGGTGTCCCTGTAGAAGGAGAATCTCTGGCGAAAACAGCTGCCGAATCCCTCCAGGAGCCATCTCTGTGGAAAACGTTCCAAGAAGAGAGCAGAGTTTTAGGAGAATTGTCAGATTTCCTGCTTACAGGAAGAATACCAACCCGTGTAAAGAGAGGTCTTCATGACGTGGAATTAAAACGCCTTTGGCGACAGAGGAAGCGCCTGTTTGTCCAACGAGGCCTTCTACTTAGAAACACTCTTGATCCTGTCACAGGTGAAAGGCTTCATCAGATCCTCGTACCAAGAAGAGACGCACAGATGATACTTGAGGCGTATCATGACAGATCCGGTCACTTCGGGGTACAAAAGACCGAAGCTACCATCCGTCGTCGCTTCTATTGGGTTGGGATGAGGAGTGACATTGAGAGTTGGTGCCGAGAGTGTCCCGCCTGTAGTATCACCAAGGAAGGTAGAAGAGATCAGAAGGCCCCTCTACATCCAATTAAGACTCAAAAGCCGTGTGAAATTGTTGCTCTGGACCATGTGAAGTTGGGTCCCACACGTTCCGGCTACAGCTACGCTCTGACAATGGTGGATCATTACTCCAAGTTCCTTGTCATCGTGCCTGTCAGAGATCTTACAGCAAGAACTACGGCTGAGACCTTCTACGCAGAGTTTGTCCGCCATTACGGTTGTCCTGAGCATATCCTCACCGACCGTGGATCGGCGTTTGAATCCCAATTGTTCCGTGAGCTGTGTCAGTTCCAAGACTGCAAGAAGTTGCGAACCACAGCGTATCACCCTCAAGGGAATGGTATGTGCGAGAAGGCAAATCAAGTGATCATCGGCATGCTAAGAACAGCCGCAGTTACACCTGGTGTTGAGTGGCCTGAGCGTATCAAGGACTTGGCCTATATTTACAACAACACACCCCAAACATCTACGGGATACGCACCATTTTATCTAATGTTTGGAAGACAAGGTCAACTTCCTTCAGACTTAACCCTTGGTGTGAAGGTCCCTGACACCATCAATCCACTACCCATAACAGACTGGGTTGTTGAACACCGCCGACGTATGGAGGAAGCTAAAGAGATAGTTGAAACGCGCATGGATGAGGTTCGTAGGAGACAACAGGAGGATTACAACCGTCACGCCCATGCAGCGCCCCTGAAAGTTGGCGACCGTGTATGGTTAAGGAATAACCATCGGAATGGGAAATTGGATCCATTCTGGGAGAAAGAACCATACAGTGTCATCTCCATACCATATCCTGAATCCGACGTGTATGAGATCTCTAAACCTGGGAGACAGCCCCAAGTAGTACACCGAAACCATCTGAAGCTGTGCCTTAAAGAAGGACTACCCACAGAGGTGCCCCCAGCTGAGACAACGAGTACAGAGATCTTGTCACCTTCTGAAGCGAAAGAGAGACCCCCAACGTTAACTGAGCTTATGTGGGCGCCTAAACTACTACCATTTAGCTGTTATCCACCAATTGCTCTAGTACAAGAGAACCCTTCGACAGATGATTTAATTGATTTCAGTGACTCTGTTCCTGATTCAAATCTCGTTCCACTTAGGCGTTCTGAGCGTACCACAAAAGGCATACCTCCAACACGCTATAGTGATGCCATGGCTGTCCTTGGGTAAAAGAGGTTAACTGTCTCTGCTTCTGTATATATGTTATTCCTGCTCTGATTACATTAATGTTTTTCCTGTGTGTATATACAGTATATATATAATATCTTGCCATGTAATATAGTATTTACATTTATATGCAACAATCCAAGCCATAGTGCCTGGCTCACCGAGCCAAGGAAGTTCTGTTACCCCATTGCGGTATGGACATTGGTGCTAGAGTGCCTACTCTTCCTTACAGAAAGGACTGTTTATTGTTTCTCAGAGAGACTCTCATGATAATGGACACTCACGAAATTTGTGCCAGAGAGCCTCTGGACCCATTTGCACTTTATTCGTATTTATTAATGTTATGTTACATTTCTCACCTTCACCCCAGCCCGTCGCCGAGGTCGGCTCAGTGAAAGAGGGGGAGTATGTGGCATCCCAGAGCTGGCTATGGCTGGGCTGAGGGTGATCTCTGTGCATTGTATTATTTCCTGTTGCTTCATAGCCTGTGTGACATAGCAGGGGGTCCTGAGTCTCACACAACACAGCGCCACCTAGTGAGCCTCACACATGCATTACACCTCCCATAGGATTGAATAGTAACCAAATGTCCAATGGGAGGACATCGCCTGGGAAAAGGGGAGGAGTCAGCTGATCACTGGGTCCCCATGGTAACACCCCTGCAGGAAGGTCCTGCGTGTGAGGAGTTAGAAGTGTGGAGTGTTAGGAGGAGGAGGTGAGAAGATAAGTGTGATGTCCTGTGAAGAAAGCAGTGAGTTTAGTGCAGGAATCTCAAGTCCTAGACAGGCCCAGGAGGGTTGGAGAGCTGACATACTCCAGCTATTCAGAAGATCCTGTCCCCTGTCTGCCTAGCCATCGTCCTGAAGGAAGTCAAGCATCATTATCTTGTCAGCATGAGACTGTGGAGAGAACATTCTGGAACACGTGCTCCATAGCAAGTATCACAGGATCCAGGGGCCAAGGCCAGACCTGTGGAATATCCTGCCACCCTGACTATTGCACCCCGAAACTCTGAGCTATCAGGACCACATAACGTGAGTGGGGAATATTATGTACTAGTATCATGGTGGGCATCCTCCTATGAGCCAAATAGGAGCCCAGACGCACCTCAGGGCTGTAACACTGAAGTATAAGGGGCTAGGAACACCTTTCATCAAGTCTACCCTGCACCCCAGGACTTTGCTGTGTCACCAGGCGTACCCCGTTGTTTTGTATTGAGTAAACTGTTTAAGCATTTGTGCCTCCACACCCATGGAAGTAAAAGTTCAACTTTACAACCGTTTCTGTGTCTGACTCTGCACCGACAACATCAGGGCGCCCCAAACACCACCAGTCGGCACAGTATAGGGGAAGCGCCCCGGGGGAACAATCACCACCAACATTTGTGCAGCCCCCTCATCACCGGTACCAGTGGTGGTAACGTGGGACAGCACCAGCGCTGCGCCCTCGTGCCCAGAGACCGTGACAAGTCTGCGCTGTTTGCACCCCGCAATCCCAACTGCAGCGTTACCTTCCATCTGGTCACCGCATTATTACCAAAGCATTTGTGATTGCAATCATTTTCTGGAAGAAATTGAGTATTATCTGACAGAATTGCAGGGGTGCCAATACTTTTGGCCAGCACTGTATGCACATGATAAAGTTACAGCAAGTAACAAGTAAACAAACAGCAGAAAAGTATAGAAAAATAAAGTAATGGCTGAGACTCGGACATCATGAGGAGAGTAATGCCGGCTCTGGGCACGCTGGTGACATTCCAGACATGCCGCTCTAATTTCTATCATGTGATGGAGATGGACGAAATCCCCAGAATCTTAGAGGCTTTTCCCTACTCCCCTATTGTATGACGTGATCATTTAATATTGCTGGCAGTGAAGATTGAAGTGTTACGACAGTCCTCAGACTTACTCGCTTGTAGGAAGTAACCTGAAATAAAGTGTAATTCAGGAAATGGGTATGAGGGGCATATAAAGCAGTGCTAGCCCGGCGTCTCTGCTATTCCTCACATAGATCATAGATCAGCATATCCACATGGATTCACATGCTACAGGTAGGTGACTTTATCCACCTTCATCCTCCTGTCCATCCTCTGTACCAACCAGCAAAATAGACAGCAGAGAAACATTGCTAAGCAAGTCCACAGCAAGCACACATGTCCAGGCAGAATTACTCCACTACATGGAGACGCCATTCAGTTATATTGTGCTTTGTATCTGTGTCTGGCCAAAATAATAATTGATCCTGGGGTCTGAGCCGGGGGCAGTTTGTAGGCTTAGCCTATAAAGGTGCCCCTAAGTGGAGGCGTCACCACCTATTAGATTATTAGTCCCAAAAGTGGGTTATATGGGTTTTCCCACAAGATACAATGACAACATATTTGTGGACCATACTATTACTCTCGGATTATTGGGTGAACAATAGGACTTGAGTTCATGTCTCTGAGGATGGTTCTCATAGTGCTTAGTAATTTATGCAGCATTGAAAGGGTGCGCTGTCCGTGGATTCACCACTGAACATAACTGCAGGAAATCCTTGTACTTCACATTTCCTTTCCTCTTATTGTGCAAAATATGTCACCACCTGTCACTGCTGGGGTGAGAATCTGACTGCAGGACTGTGCATTGTCCTCTGTTATCAGCCAGTTCAGGGAAAGCAGTTAATATCCATCTCTGAAAAAAATCCCAAAAAATTAATATCCAGAGGTGGATGCCCCTGGTCTCTTTTCTACAAGAGATGGGTGGGACAACCAACAACCCACTGTAATTTTTGCTTTGGAGCCCTGAGAATCAAGGATAGGATCAGATTGAGATCTGGGGAATTTGGACCCAGTTGCCAAGTCTAATCCGCAAAACAATCATCATCGACAATGTCATCATCTTCCCTGCTTTTTTCTAACAAATCATCATGGCCATGCACACCCTCAGAATTTCCACTTCCAGATATCCCCCTAGCTCCCCTACCAGAATGACTACCAATAGTAGTAGTACCAAATCCCTGCCCAGGGCTGGTTTTAGACAAAGTGGGGCCCTGGGCAAAATTAAAAGTGGGGCCCCAAATACTGATATACAAACACCATCATCTTCCAGTGACAGCCCCCATAATAACGTCTCCTTCTTGCCCCCAAAACAGTAATAACAACCCTCATTTTCTCACACACAATTCAGATGAGCACCTGAGTGGTTCACCTATGTCTAATATTGAATGAACACACCGAAAAACCTGCTGAAATAACAGAGATTCTGTTTTTTAGATTAGTGGAGGCTGCACTACTGTGTATGTGTGTGTGTTATATATATATATATATATATATATATATATATATATATATATATATATATATATATATATACACACAGTACAGACCAAAAGTTTGGACACACCTTCTCATTCCAAGAGTTTTCTGTATTTTCATGACTATAAAAATTGTAGATTCACACTGAAGGCATCAAAACTATGAATTAACACATGTGGAATTATATACTTAACAAAAAAGTGTGAAACAACTGAAAATATGTCTTATATTCTAGGTTCTTCAAAGTAGCCACCTTTTGCTTTGATTACTGCTTTGCACACTCTTGGCATTCTCTTGATGAGCTTCAAGAGGTAGTCACCTGAAATGGTTTTCACTTCACAGGTGTGCCCTGTCAGGTTTAATAAGTGGGATTTCTTGCCTTATAAATGGGGTTGGGACCATCAGTTGTGTTGTTCAGAAGTCAGGTGGATACACAGCTGATAGTCCTACTGAATGGAGTGTTAGAATTTGTATTATGGCAAGAAAAAAGCAGCTAAGTAAAGAAAAACGAGTGGCCATCATTACTTTAAGAAATGAAGATCAGTCAGTCTGAAAAATTGGGAAAACTTTGAAAGTGTCCCCAAGTGCAGTGGCCAAAACCATCAAGCGCTACAAAGAAACTGGCTCACATGAGGACCGCTCCAGGAAAGGAAGACCAAGAGTCACCTCTGCTGCGGAGGATAAGTTCATCCGAGTCACCAGCCTCAGAAATCGCAGGTTAACAGCAGCTCAGATTAGAGACCAGGTCAATGCCACACAGAGTTCTAGCAGCAGACACATCTCTACAACACCTGTTAAGAGGAGACTGTGTGCAGCAGGCCTTCATGGTAAAATAGCTGCTAGGAAACCACTGCTAAGGACAGGCAACAAGCACAAGAGACTTGTTTGGGCTAAAGAACACAAGGAATGGACATTAGACCTGTGGAAATCTGTGCTTTGGTCTGATGAGTCCAAATTTGAGATCTTTGATTCCAACCACCGTGTCTTTGTGCGACGCAGAAAAGCTGAACGAATGGACTCTACATGCCTGGTTCCCACCGTGAAGCCGTGGAGGAGGAGGTGTGATGGTGCGGGGGGCTTTGCTGGTGACACTGTTGGGGATTTATTCAAAATTGAAGGAATACTGAACCTGCATGGTTACCACAGCATCTTGCAGCGGCATGCTATTCCATCTGGTTTGCATTTAGTTGGACCATCATTTATTTTTCAACAGGACAATGACCCCAAACACCTCCAGACTGTGTAAGGGCTATTTGACCAAGAACGAGAGTGATGGGGTGCTACGCCAGATGACCTGGCCTCCACAGTCACCAGACCTGAACCCAATCCAGATGGTTTGGGGTGAGCTGGACCGCAGAGTGAAGGCAAAAGGGCAAAGCAGTAATCAAAGCAAAAGGTGGCTACTTTGAAGAACCTAGAATATAAGACATATTTTCAGTTGTTTCACACTTTTTTGTTAAGTATATAATTCCACATGTGTTAATTCATAGTTTTGATGCCTTCAGTGTGAATCTACAATTTTTATAGTCATGAAAATACAGAAAACTCTTGGAATGAGAAGGTGTGTCCAAACTTTTGGTCTGTACTATATATATATATAAATATATATATTTATATGCACCTGCGCATACAGAGATATACTTAAGCAATGAATATTTTGTTCAGATTAACAACAATGCTCCGTCCCACTGTGTATGGTCAGTCACCAGAGCGGAAAAAAAAAACCTGTGAAATTGCAAAATGTTTTTTAAAGGGGTTTTCCCATCTCCCTCTCTCAGCAGCTTTGCCTGCTATCTCTTCTTATCACTTCCTGTATTCCTTCACAAGTTGGTGGGCGGCTTTGACTGATTTATGGGCAGAATAGTATGAAGTTATAGACATTGCCTTTACCATGATATATTATTTATCATCATTACTAGATATCTAATATAAATGCAGATCAAATAATATTCACAATAAATGAATATTACATTACACAGGGTTGGAGAGAACAAACCTACATTAGAGAACAGACTTGCAGTAAACTCAAGGTAATCTATGTGTTTATACAGAGAGATACTACACAATGTCCGAGCCTTTATCACTTGCCCACTTTTCCTGCTTTAGGCTAAGGCCCCACGTGGGGTCCTGCAGCAAAAAGCGCTGCTGGAAAAACCATAGCGGCAATGCATCACGGTTTTTCCTGCAGCGCTTTTCGCAGAAAGTCCGCAAACGTTTCCCCTGCTGACTTTCTGCTTCAATTATGCCTATTGAGAAACTGCCGGCGTTTCCGTAGGTGTAATTGACATGATGCGATTTCCAAAACCTCAAAGGTTTTGGAAATCACAGTGTGTATTTTTTCACAAGGTGAGGATGGGATTAGCTAGAATCGTGGGGCCCCGGCCTTAAACACAAACTTCAAGAATTGAGTTTCCTAATATGTTATAACCAGATAATCCATGTTATTCACCTGTCATGGGGTTTTAATGTTATGGCTGTGGCTGTTATATATCTACTGCTTTATACAGGATATACCTGGAACAAGAATTCTGAAACTCTCCAAAACCATCCTCTGTGGCAGAACACATCGGCACTATCTCAGAATAACCCCCGGCCACTGGTGCCTCCAGGACTGGAGTGTCTTGTAGAGGTAAAAGACTTATCTTACCTCTGTGTGTGGCGAATGGTTTATAAAGTCATCTATGTCATGACACTTATTCCTTTATCTATAGGTAGAAGAGGTTACCCTGCAGAAAAAAGGTGAGAAAGTACAATCATCAGACCTAATAAGTCATTTTTGGGGCTCCATTTTTCTTGATCCAGAGCTCCAAATCCCCTGCATAGTCATAGAGTTAAAAGAACCCTCCAGTCAGAGGCTCAATAAAGACATGTAAGTCAATATCTATAGGGGATCTGCTATTGAATTTTTCTTAGATCTTGCTACTTGGCTGATTTTTAGCTCAGCTCCATTAGGTCAGAGCTATGATCTGTGACTACTTAGACTACTGGTAGTCTGAGACCCCCCATCTCATCATTGGTTCAGGCCACAGCAGAGCAGCAGGGGTCATGTCTAAGACTACATCAAGAACTTTTTGGGTTCCTGACTAGAGGATCACTTTAAATAAAAAAAAAATTCTTGTTGTCAGTATCCACCATTAGAATTTGCAGCTGATTTTGAGGCAGATTCTGCCTCAGAACCCGCTGAGCAGGGCTCAGTATGATTAGCCCCATTGTGTCTGGGACTAAGCAGTGATCAAACCCCTGGAGAAAAGCCAAAGCAGAGCCACAGGATGCAGAGGACCAAAATGTGGACAGGGTGTTGTATAAGCCTAGCCTTAGCGGGAGCTCAGGAGCTTACTGTGTACTGTTATACTCAATATCAAAACAGTATGCAGTAAATCACTAAGCCCCCCTAGTGGTGACTACAGTATTTTAAGATTTTGGAATACTCACCTAGAAGATACCCCATGCCTGTGTACAATGGTCTAGATCAGGGGTCTCAAACTCAGCTGGGCAAATTGTGTACAATACAAATTTAATTTCCCACAGCAGTGGCCCCATATAGTTTAATGTCCCCGCACAGTTTAATGACCCCACCAGTAGTGGCCCCTGAGCTACATCCTGCATTTCTAGTTTTGCTCTCAGTCCGATGCCCTCAGTGACCTTGTATCCATAATGATGCGAAATCACATGGCCGCATCTTCTATTGACTGTGACGCCACCGCATGATTTATATCACTCTGGACCCAACATCACCGCCCCTTAGTAAACACATGGGATCAACTTGAGATTTACAAAAGAAGACCTCAATTCATTTTTTAAGATGGCGTCAACCATTTTTTAAAATCTGTTTTTGTGCATTTCTATCTGTTTTTGGATTTTTTGGGAATTTTTTAAGCATTGATCCTTTTTGCTAAGTTGTGTATTTTCTTCTTTGCATATTTTTTCTTTGCAGTGTGAAGTCTGCTCGATGTTCCTTATGAAGAATAGGAACATCCGTTTATCATCAACGCTGATGCTTAGGGGGTCGTTCACACTACCGCTGGTGACCGTCAGTAGTGTCCGTTGCTATTGTCTGTTAGAAGATTTTAGCAAGGACACTAGCAGGACCGTCACAAATCAATTAAAATTTCCATTAATTTCAGTGTCCGTTAGTGACTGTTAGTGTCCGTTATACACCCAATCCGTCACATGTCCGTTATTTTTCGTGGACACAAAATCCGGGGTGCAGGACTTTTGTGTCCCCGAAAAAATACTGTTTCATTACGGACGTCAAGTGTCCGTTATTTTTTAACATTAAAGTCTATGGGTAACGGACGGGTGTCCGTTATACTGTCCGTTATTACTGTCCATTATTATTGTCCGTTATACTGTCCGTTATTTTTTCTGCACATGCGCTGAAAGCAGAAACTAAAAAAAAGGAAAAAAAAACTGACAGTAAAAAACGGACACTAACTGATGCTAATGTGTCCATTAAATGGATCAGTTAATAAAACACATTAATATCAGTAAGTGTCCGTTAATGTCTGTTATCATTGGTGTCCATTTTTTTTTTAATGGACACTATCATAACGGATATCCAACAGTAGTGTGAACCCAGCCTTAGAAACTAGATGGGTCTGGAAATAATTAAAAAATAATTAAATGAATTAAAATTAATTAATTGAATAAAACCCGTCAATGCTGATGGTCAGAAACCAGATGGGATCTGGAAATTATTTGTTTTTGGTCATGATCAGGGGGAGTTCAGAATTGTAATACACAACTGGTCTCTGAATTCTTTTGTTAACCCCTTTCATAATCTGTATGCCATAATCAAGCTGGTCGGTTGGGGGGGGGGGGGGTTGCTTTTTTTGTTAAAACTTGTTAACAGCAATGTATAAGGCAAGCTCAGGAGAAAGTGATGGCCTTTAGTTTTGGAAGAGGTTTCTGATTCTTGGGAAAAATTGTTCTCTGTAAGGAATATGGGGACAATTCCTCACTCAACAAAGTCATCACCAAATTCCTATCCAGTTCTACACAAGCAACCAAAGATCTTACTAAGACTTACTGCAATCATTGTTCAGTTTTCTTCACCAGATCTGGGCAGACTCTCTTCACGATACGTCAGGAGTCAGAATGCTGTGGACCGGCCTTCAATCTGAGGTTACAAAATCCTAACAGGAGGGATGTGGTGTCACTGTGTGCGGAGTCAGGGGAAGACTGCTGCGGAGGAGAGTCTTATGTAAGCTCCATACTGCCCCAAGACACTAAAAGGCAACCCATTGACTAGGGTGTATAGTTTCCCATGTGGTGGTGCGATAAAGGAATTACAGATTACAACTATTTGTTTGGGGTGCTCCTTAGTGAACCTTAATCTCGTGCTATACCTCTGTCTCTAACTAATAAAGGAGACAGGAAGAATAGTCACTCTATTATAAACATCTAACAACTAGGTTTATATAGTATAGTACAGTGATGGCGAACCTTTTAGAGATCGAGTGCCCAAGCTGCAACCCAAAACCCACTAAATTATCGCAAAGTGCCAACACGGCAATTTAACCTTAAATTAACCAGAATCTGTTTTATATTGACCGTGCAATGTTATTACAGCCTGTACTAATATCACATGTCTGCTATAAAACAGATACTGTGTGATATAAATAGTGAAGGGCCTCCACACAGTACAATGTGCTCCACAGTGGCCCCCAGACAGTAAAATGTGCTCCACAGAGGCCCCTAGACAGTATTATATGCTTCAGAATTGTCCCCACACAGTATTATATGCTCCACAGTAGCCCCCACACAGTATTATATGATCCACAGTGCCCCCACTCAGTATTATATGCTCCACAGTGGCCCACACACAGTATTATATGCTCCACAGAGGCCCCGCACAGTATTATATGCTCCACTTTGGGCCCCCTACATTATATGCTTCACAGTGGGCCCCCACACAGTAGTATATGCTTCAGTCTCCCCCACACAGTATTAGATGCTTCAGTGTCCCCCCACACAGTATTAGATGCTTCAGTGTCCCCCACACAGTAGTATGTTCTTCACAGTGTCCCCCACACAGTAGTTTATGTTACTTACCCAGTCCCACGAAGAGCATCCACCTTCTTCTTCTGTTCGCAGGCGCTGATGAATGACGTCATCGCGCCTGCGTCGGGGCAGAGGTCACATTCTGCAGTCAGTGTAAGCTGCGGTTCCGCGGCCTACAGGGACAGCTTTCATCTGCATGTACTGTACATTTGCATATACAGCTGAAAGAAGCAATCGCTCACTAACCAGGAATCCTGTACCGGATTCCCCTTTAGTGAGCGATCATGGCGACGGCACGCGTGCCAACTGAGAGGGCTCTGTGTGCCAAAGGTTCACCATCACGGGTATAGTGTGACCAGCTTTTGATCCCTATGTTTAATGGGATTAAAATGTTGCCTTCTTTTGCCTAGTCATCACATAAGTTTTAGTGTGGTAACTTACTGGTGCTATCAATTGGTGATATACAACATTTATAATATGTGTGGGGAGAATCAATATCACTACCTATATCTGCTATACTTTATGTATTCACCAGCATGGTATCAGGTTAGCTATATTTAGTGTAGTTGGTGTAGAGGTCAATACATCTAGCACCTGTTTCTTGTGAACATATCCAACTAGCTGTATATTTTCAGTATTATATCTGAAAGGAGTGCAGTCTGTGATATGTACTTACCACTAGAAGTCCCAGAGAGGGGTCATTTAACATTTCTACCTTTGGAACCCAGAGACGGGTCGAATGACCTGAAGGATTTTATCTAACATCCTGTAATCACCGTCTTTTGTTCTGTAATTAAGGCCATTACTGTCACACCACAGGAGGTTGTTGTTTTCCATTGAGTTTAGCCATTTAGTGTCTAGTTAGTTCTATTCAGTTTATTGTATTTGATAATATAAAGACTATACATATTGTATTAAGTTTAGTTTTATTTGAGCAAAAAAGCACTGAAACAATTAATCATTTTTTATATATTTTAAATAGAATTAGAAATTTTAGAGCAAGGTACAGCTGTGAGTAATGACCAGAAGCATTTGTCTAAGGCAGGGGTAGGCAACCTTTTTTGTTCGGCGTGCCGATTTTAATAAAAAAATCAAAGATGAGGTACTCGGAGTGCCGGTCAATAATTGTAAGTCTGACAACCCCTAAACTAAAGTCATATACCACAAACCATAACACAGAAGTGCTGCCACCAGATGCTTTAGGACACATGCGTTTACTGCTATTTCCTGGGACACTCCTGTACTTTCTGATTAGAAGCAATGAAAGTCCATGTGCAGCCCCCAATTAGTGGTAAATTTATTGTGTCCAGGAGCCCCGTATGGCAGCATCCTTATGGTGAATACACACTATGTATCTGGATGCAGCTATATTTGGAACTTTTTCATTCAATGTAAAACTGGTGCATTTTTGCACAAAAAAAACCAAAGCACAGAAAACTCCTTCTGTGCAAAAACACATCCTTAATATAGAAAACACACCGTTATACAGAATAATGTCCCATAGTGATCCCTGCACACGGTATTATGTCCCATAGCGGCCCCTTCAACATGGTATATGTCCCATAGCTGCCTCTGCACACGGCATTTGTCCCATAGCTGCCTCTGCACACAGTATTTGTCCCATAGCAGTCCCTGCACACAGTATTTGTCCCATAGCGGCCCCTGCACACAGCAATATGTCCCATAACGGCCCCTACACACCGTATATGTCCCATAGCAGACCCTGCACACGGTATATGTCCCATAGCGACCCCTGCACACGGTATTATGCTCTATAGTGGCCCCTGCACACGGTATTATGTCCCATAGCAGCCTCTGCTCACGGTATTTGTCCCATAGCGGCCCCTGCACACGGTATTATGTCCCATAGCGGCCCCTACACACAGTATTTGTCCCATAGCTGCCCCTGCACACAGTATTTGTCCCATAGCGGCCCCTGCACACGGTATTATGCTCCATAGTGGCCCCTGCACACGGTATTATGTCCCATAGCGTCCTCTGCACACGGTATTTGTCCCATAGCGGCCCCTGCACACGGTATTATGTCCCATAGCGGCCCCTACACACGGTATTTGTCCCATAGCTGCCCCTGCACACAGTATTTGTCCCATAGTGGCCCCTGCACACGGTATATGTCCCATAGCGGCCCCTGCACATGGTATTATGCTCCATAGTGGCCCCTGCACATGGTATTATGCTCCATAGTGGCCCCTGCACACGGTATATGTCCCATAGCAGCCCCTGCACACGGTATTATGCTCTATAGTGGCCCCTGCACACGGTATTATGTCCCATAGCAGCCTCTGCACACGGTATTTGTCCCATAGCTGCCCCTGCACACAGTATTTGTCCCATAGCGGCCCCTGCACACGGTATATGTCCCATAGCGGCCCCTGCACATGGTATTATGCTCCATAGTGGCCCCTGCACATGGTATTATGCTCCATAGTGGCCCCTGCACACGGTATATGTCCCATAGCGGTCCCTGCACACGGTATTATGCTCCATAGTGGCCCCTGCACACGGTATTATGTCCCATAGCAGCCTCTGCTCACGGTATTTGTCCCATAGCGGCCCCTGCACACGGTATTATGTCCCATAGCGGCCCCTACACACAGTATTTGTCCCATAGCTGCCCCTGCACACAGTATTTGTCCCATAGCGGCCCCTGCACACGGTATTATGCTCCATAGTGGCCCCTGCACACGGTATTATGTCCCATAGCGTCCTCTGCACACGGTATTTGTCCCATAGCGGCCCCTGCACACGGTATTATGTCCCATAGCGGCCCCTACACACGGTATTTGTCCCATAGCTGCCCCTGCACACAGTATTTGTCCCATAGTGGCCCCTGCACACGGTATATGTCCCATAGCGGCCCCTGCACATGGTATTATGCTCCATAGTGGCCCCTGCACATGGTATTATGCTCCATAGTGGCCCCTGCACACGGTATATGTCCCATAGCAGCCCCTGCACACGGTATTATGCTCTATAGTGGCCCCTGCACACGGTATTATGTCCCATAGCAGCCTCTGCACACGGTATTTGTCCCATAGCTGCCCCTGCACACAGTATTTGTCCCATAGCGGCCCCTGCACACGGTATATGTCCCATAGCGGCCCCTGCACATGGTATTATGCTCCATAGTGGCCCCTGCACATGGTATTATGCTCCATAGTGGCCCCTGCACACGGTATATGTCCCATAGCGGTCCCTGCACACGGTATTATGCTCCATAGTGGCCCCTGCACACGGTATTATGCTCCATAGTGGCCCCTGCACACGGTATTATGCTCCATAGTGGCCCCTGCACACGGTATTATGCTCCATAGTGGCCCCTGCACATGGTATTATGCTCCATAGTGGCCCCTGCACACGGTATTATGCTCCATAGTGGCCCCTGCACACGGTATATGTCCCATAGCGGTCCCTGCACACGGTATTATGCTCCATAGTGGCCCCTGCACACGGTATTATGCTCCATAGTGGCCCCTGCACACGGTATTATGCTCCATAGTGGCCCCTGCACACGGTATATGTCCCATAGTGGTCCCTGCACACGGTATTATGCTCTATAGTGGCCCCTGCACACGGTATTATGCTCCATAGTGGCCCCTGCACACGGTATATGTCCCATAGTGGCCCCTGCACACGGTATATGTCCCATAGTGGCCCCTGCACACGGTATATGTCCCATAGTGGCCCCTGCACACGGTATTATGCTCCATAGTGGCCCCTGCACACGGTATATGTCCCATAATGGTCCCTGCACACGGTATTATGCTCTATAGTGGCCCCTGCACACGGTATTATGCTCCATAGTGGCCCCTGCACACGGTATGTGTCCCATAGTGGCCCCTGCACACGGTATATGTCCCGTAGTGGCCCCTGCACACGGTATATGTCCCATAGTGGTCCCTGCACACGGTATTATGCTCTATAGTGGCCCCTGCAGGCAGAAGCGCCCGAAGAGTACAGAGCGGCTGCGGAGCGTGGAATAGTGAGTACATTGTTTTTTATGTTTGATCATCTCCCCGGGGGCTCCGCTTATTATACTCGGGGGTCTGAAGAGACCCCACAGTATAATAATAGCAGTTTCGTTTCGGCCGTGTTTGGTCCGATCGAAACTGCTGGGTGAGGAGTCCGCTGCCGTGCCAGGGGAATAAGCCATAGGTTGCCGACCCCTGGTCTAAGGCCTCAAGCACACTAGCGAAAAAAAATTGCGCGAAAATCGTATCGCAATGCGATGCAATTTTTTTCTGCGATTTGCCAATGTATTTCAATGGCACCAAGCACACCTGCAATTTTTTTTTCGTGCAATATTTTTCATAGGTGCGATTTTCCTGCGATTTTTTTTTTTTGTGCGATTTTTTTCGTGCGAAAAAATCCCAGAGGAGTGATCTATATGACCAATGGGACAGATCACAAAAATATCGCAAGTAGCTGTGATTTTTTTTGCGATTTTTTTTTTTTTTTTTTCTGCACCCATTGACTTGAATCTAAATATACAAAAATGTAAATATACAAAAGAACAACTGTTATTTGTTTCTATGCTTTTTATTTTTGTTATGAAAATAATAAAAAAAATACAAGGAATAAAACAATTCCACACATATTTACAATAGGCTGCTGTGGGGGGCTGCGTGTGTGTGTGTGTGAGTGGCATGTCCTTCTTGTGTGACTAGCATTTCAGCACTCACTCAGCAGTCTGTCTGCACTGTCGGAACATACCTGGCACTGCCTGGGTATGTCCCTGGTACATTTGCCACACGTGTATTTGTAGCAGTAAACACATCTCTCAGTTGCACAATTGTTCGTGCATCGATGGTTGACCTGACACTTCGCCCTTTTGCCAGGGCTGGGTGTGGAAGGTTGTTGCCGAAGGAGTTTCTCCTTGCGTGCCTTCTTTTCAGTCACATGAGAGCCACCTAACTCTTTTGCAAGCTCAACCAGGAAGTCCACCCGTCTCTCCTGCACCCCAGTGCATGCCTGATAAAGAACATGAGCATTCAGTGCTGCCATGTCAATCATGTTGTAGAACACGGCGAATGGCCATCTCCGTGTTCCTGCACGCACGCTGTACTCCCGCACCATTTGGTCCATTACATCCACACCGCACTTTGTGTGGTTGTATTGTGTGACCGTGTTTGGCTTCCTTTTGTTGGTATCCTTAGACTCAACCACGCTGTGCATGCTGCTGAGAATGTAGACGGCCTTCTTTCGTTTGGGTGCATACACTGTCAGTGTGGCACCAGTGGTTGAAAACACCTGAGTGGTGAATTCAGTGCGGTCCATCTGTCTAGCGGATTGAGGAATTTCCCGGCGACTCTTGTTGACTGTGCCAAGGATAGTGGTTCTCCGGCTAAGCAGTCATTGTGCAAGTGACAATGATGTAAAGAAATTGTTCGTGGTTACAGTTCTGCCCTTGTCCATGAATGATTCCATCAGCCTCATCACTACAGTTTCGGACAGTCTCTCCCCGCTGGGACGACTGGGGTCCTTGCCAAGATATGGGAGGACATTACAGATGTACTTTGATTTCAAGTCGCAGACTACTTTGAGAAGCAGTCACATCCCCCACAGCACAAAAGGCTGCATGCAAATTTGCTAAGGTGTTAGCAAATATTCCCAGCACAACAATGCAGCTGGGGGGTGGGCAGACACTCAGGGGCAGCTTACATTCTTTTCTTTACACTCTCTTACAAGACCTGAGGTGGATCAACACAATTCCCCTTTCAGATTCCTCAGACAATGGCCACATTTACAAATGAAAGGAAATGCTAATTGGAGCCATCAGAGTTGTCAGTTTGGACTAAGGGTCATTTGACCCTCTTTCAGGACTTGAAGGGGGAGCTCGAAATTTCTGGGACTTCTAGTGTTACATACATTACTCGCTCGTGGTATCTCTTCTCTAACAATAGAATCCACAGAGATCTTTCTTTAGCTAGCCTGAGTAACCACCAGCATAGTCCTACTGGTTGGTTAGGATCATATGTTTTTATATTTGTTTGAATAAAGATAAAAAAAAATTAAAAGTGTTCTTTCAGGCAAACCTTACAACCCATATACTGTATATGTATATCAGTAGATATCATCAGTGCAAGATGTAAAGTTATGAACAGAATATCTTCTTGTCCTCCAGCTTAAGATCACCAGCTTTTCTGCGAGCACCATAGGTTTCATCAAATGTTCGAGCTCGTCTCGAAAAATGAATGTCTCAATCCAGATGAAGTATGGAGAGCCTGCGTTCACTGCCGAGCTGCCCATATCCCACTCTGAATCAAGCACTATTGAGGTGAGGAGCAAACTCTGAAGGCTTTGAGTAAAGGAAGGTAGGCCATTGCTTTGGACAAAGTTATTTTCAGTGTTAGGCTAGGTTCACACTTGCGCTGGGCACGCCGTCATTCATGTCCACCGAGGGACCCAAACGAAGGAGAGCCTGTGCGCTAAAACAATGGATACCCGCGGGAACTCGTGGACTGCCTAGACTATAATGGGGTCCGCTGGGTGTCGGCCGGGTTTCCGCCATTTTTATACTAAAACCAGTAGAGAGAAAAGTCTTCTGTGCAGGACTTTTCTCGCCGCCGATTTTTGGCGGCTTCTGTGGCAGAGTCTCCAACAGACCTAGCCTGAGTTAGTAGTCATGATGCTTTTCCTGGTCAACATTGAAATTGCAAAACCAAGTCCTGGAATTATGGAAATCGCAGGATCGATAGACATGTTAATGATATGCAAACATGCATGTTGACACTGTTTGCTGCCCTAGGCTTGGGATGTGATGTACGCTTTCACTTGCAGTACAAGTTGTATCACTATGCGCCATTCTTCCAATCAGACAATCCATCTGTGCTCAGGTTCACCTCCATGCACCTCTTCCTATCATTCCACTTTGTCATTATTCTCCCAACTACTGTGACATGTAAAATTGAACAGTGCTGACATCTCGGTCTAGGCACGTAGTGGTCTGCCAGAGGGCAAACCAGGGTCTAAGATCAAGAATTCTGCCCCTCTCAGTTGACAAAAAGTGTCTATAACTGGCACATCAATGAGCAGAAGACATCACACAATCATCCCACACCACTGGATCCCATTTATGAGGTTTCATGTGGCTAAAAAACTTTCATTCTGGATCTTATGTACCCTCCTACATGTTACAGGCTGAAGCTAGGGGCTTGTATATTTAATCGTTTTCAGACCTTACCGACACCAGCTACAGTGCAAAAGTATTCATACACCTTGAACTTTTTCACATTTTGTCACCTTACAACCACAAACTTAAATGTATTTTATTGAGATTTTAAGTGATAACCAACACAAAGTAGCAGATAATTGTGAAGTGGAAGGAAAATGATACATGGTTTGCAAAATTGTAATCAAATAAAAATCTGAAAAGTGTGATGTGCAAAAGTCTTCAGCCCCCCTATATTAATACTTTTTAGAGCCTCCTTTCAAAGCAATTCCAGCTACAAGTCTTTTGGGCTCTGTCTCTAACAGATTTGCGCATCTAGAGATTGAGATTTTTGCCCATTCTTATTATTTGCAGCCAGATTGGATGGAGCGTCTGTGAACAGCAATTTTCATGTCTTGCCACAGATGCTCAATGGGATTTAGGTCTGAACTGTGACTGGGCCATTCTAACACATGGGTATTCTTTGATCTAAACCATTCCCCTGGAGCTCTGGCTGTATATTTAGGGTCATTGTCTTGCTGGAAGGTGAATCTTCTTCCCAGTCTCAAGTCTTTTGCAGCCTCCAACAGGTTTTCTTCCAGGATTGCCCTGTATTTAGCTCCATCCATCTTCCCATCACCTCTGAGCAGCTTCCCTGTCCCCCCAGCATGATGCTGCCCCCTATCTGTTACAGTGGAGATGACGGTGTGTTCAGGGGGATGAGCAGAGTTACTTTTCCGCCACACATAGAGCTTTGCATTTAGGCCAAAAAGTTCACCTTTGGTCTCCTCTGAGCAGAGCACCTTCTTCCACATGTTTGCTGTGTCCCCTATATGGCTTGTGGCAAACTGCAATTGTTACAGTCAAGAGACCTAAGCAGTAACAGTTAACACAAGAAAAAACAGCATTAAACAATATAGGAAATATTGTGCAGTAGAAAGCGAGCAGAGAAATGGGAACTTTAATTAAACAACAAACATATAATAGACCGGACTCACAACCTGCAGCATCGAATACAAACCAGCAAAGACTGTGAGGCAATCACAGACAACCTCTCTGAGAGATTTACAGAGGACCACACCCAAAAACAGGTAGCAGATCAAAGTCATGTGTGAACAGAAAATACTAAAGAACACTTCTGGCCATGTTTTCTCCCTAAAATGGCATCTGAAGGAACGGACGCTAACTGAGGCTAGATAGGAAAGTCTAGTAGAGAGAAATACTAACATTTAAAAGAAGCCCAGTCTGTTCACACTTCAAAAACACTTGCCCACAGTGACATAGCTCCCAACCGTCCCGCATCTGGCGGGACAGTCCAGATTTTACACTGCTGTCCCACGGTCCTGCATAGCTTACAGTTTGTCCTGCTATGCCCATGAAGTGTTTTGCTGTTAACAAACTTTATTAGGGTCGGGTAAAGGCTAAATGGTGGATGCTAAATCCGAGTGGCTAAAGGACCTTTGATGACGTCATGAAAATGTGATCAGACTCTTGTGTGGGGGGAGCTATTCTGGATACTGCGGGACAGACTGTGATGTTACGCAGAAAGCTGGGAACTTAGTGATCGAAGATAAGTAGGAGAGAAGAGAGCATGTTTGAGCAAGAGGGGGGAACTGGGGGCAGATATAGGTGGCAGTTAAACTGAAGGCAGATGTAGGGGGCAGTTAAACTGAAGGAAGATGAAGGGGGCAATTAAACTGGGGGCAGATGAACGGGCAATTAAACTGAAGGCAGATTAAGGGGGCAATTAAACTGGTGGCAGATAAAAGGGGACATTAAATTGGTGGTAGATGGAGGGGCAATTAAACTGGAAGCAGATGAAGGGGGCATTAAGCTGGTGACAAGAAGGGGGACATTAAATTTGTGGCAGATAAAGGGGGATATTAAACTGGGGCAGATAAAGGGGGAATTAAGCTGGTGGCAGATGAAGGGGGACGTTAAATTGATGGCAGATGAAGGGGGACATTAAACTGGGGGCAGATGGAGGGGGTCATTAAACTGGGGGGCAGATGGAGGGTGACATTAAACTGGGGGAAACTGGAGGAGGACATTAAACCGTGGGGGTAGCTGGAGGAGGACATGTCTGCCTCTAGTTGCTCCCAGTTTAATGTCCCCCTCCAACTACCCCCACTGTTTAATGTCACCCTCAAGCTGCCCCATAGTTTAATGTCCCCCTCCAACTACTCCCACTGTTTAATGTTACCCTCCAGTTGCCCCATAGTTTAATGTCCCCCTCCAGCTGACCCAGTTTAATGTCCCATTCTAGTTTCCGCCAGTTTAAACTGGGGCACAAGGAGAGGGACTTAATACTGTGGAGCAATTGGAGGGGACCATTATAATGTGGGGGCATATAATGTTAGGGTGAATGTAGGAGCATTATACTGTGTGGGGGCACATGGAAAAATAGATGAGAATGGGCGAAGTCAACTTAGAAGTGGGTGGAGCTAAATTTGTCCTTCTTTCTTTCCTTTGAAAGTTGGGAGGTATGCGCAGTGAGAAGCCTGGAATTTAATATTCTTGCTACTCACGGTTCACATGCAACAAATGACTACTGGAACTGGTTACTAGATCCAAGGTTTCAGGAAAGCAATGAGACTGAATCATGCTGATCTGTGAATAAAAGATGACCCGCTCAGAGTCCAGACGAGACTGAGCTAAAAAGCTAACCAAATAAAACCCATCCCCCAGAAACTCGCATGACACCAAGAAACCAGGAGAAGGAAAAACCGGGGAAAAAAAAACCCAACAGAAACAAAATACGGAGCCATAACAGCAATCAGCACTTCTTATGTCTTTCTTTGGTTTTCTTCTTGCCACTCTTCCATAAAGGTCCGATTTGTGGACTGCACGACTTCTAGTTGTCCTGTGGACAGATTCTCCCTGTACCTGAGCTGTGGATTTCTGCAGCTCCTCCAGAGTGACCATGGACCTCTTGGCTGCTTCTCTGACCAGTGCTCTCCTTGCTTGATCTGTTAGTTTAGGTGGACGGCCATGTCTTGGTAGGTTTGCAGTTGTAGAATACTTTTTCCATTTTTGGATGATGGATTGTACAGCGCTCCTTGGGATGCTCAAAGCTTGGGATATGTTTTTATAACCTGCGCCTGCTTTAAACTTCACAACTTTATCTCTGACCTGTCTGGTGAGTTCCTTGGTCTTCATGATGCTGTTTGTTCACTAGTGTTCTCTAACAAACCACTGAGGCCTTCACAGAACAGGTGTATTTATACTGAGACTACATTAAACACAACTGGACTCTATTAACTCATTAAGTGATTTCTGAAGGCAATTGATTGCACTGGATTTTATTTAGGGGTATCAGATTAAAGGGGGCTGAAGACTTTTGCACGTCACACTTTTCAGATTTTTATTTGATTAAAATTTTGCAAACCTTGTAGAATTTTCATTCCACTTCACAATTATCTGCTACTTTGTGTTGGCTATCATTTAAAATCTCAATAAAATACATTTAGGTTCGTGGTTGTGAGGTGACAAAATGTGAAAAAGTTCAAGGGTTATGGATACTTTTGCAAGCCACTGTACTTCCTTGATATGCAGAACCTTAAGGCCTGTCCTTGGTGTTGCATTATCAATGTTGAGATTGTGTATTAAGGTTCTTTGTTGGTTTTCGGGGAGTGATTTGGTTTTTTAATACCGGGGAAGACAAAACTATACAAACAAAAGGCAGAGATATGTGTTTATTCTCTTGGGTGATTGTATGTGTATGTGATGAGCTTTACTTTAAAGTCCTGGTCCATCCACCGAGCCAATAACCTTGGATTCTCTGCAGATACTCAATGTAAAGGATTCTTGTCCCGTGGCCATAATAACCAAGGAAGGAGAAAAGAAATCTTCAAAAGTCATCTTCCAGTTTCCCATGGACATGGTGGCTACATTGAAAGTTCTTATCTTGGCTGCATTTCTGTACACGGTGAGTGGTAGATACCAATGATGGCCCTAGGACAGAACAGTGAAAAGTTATAGACCACCAACTCTGTAATCAAATAGGTCTCACCTCCTTCCAGTGTGGAAAATATGGAGTGATCCTGCATTTGGACATTTGTTGCAGCCATAAATAAAAGTTTTTTTTCTGAAAGTTTCTGGGGCCCAAATTTGTGGGGCAGCCTGTCTTGGTGTAACTATCACTAACTAGAGAGCTGAAGGTGCTCTTTCTACCAACTAAATCTAGCTAAGAAGCCTAAACTGGCTAAGGTTAAGGGGTTGCTAGGACTGAGCTAAGTCTTCCCACCTTCCAGAAACTACAGAGCAAATGTCACTCCCATGTAAACTGAATGTCTGACAAACCCTTACAGGGGATTCCCACAAGCAACTATATTTCGATTTGTAGACAATTAAAAGTTAGAAATTTTGCTGAGTTTTAAAATTTTCTCTAACCATCTTAGAGGTGACATCTGTTGTTTTGATTGGTTACAAAGGGATACAATCATGATTGCAGGAACTGTATATGGTCTGGTACTTGTTGGAAACCCAGTCATAATTTATTTATTGTGGACAGGTTATTAGTCAGGGACACTACATTTATGAGAAGATAACCCGACCGCAATAAGGACATATGGCTAGTTATCAGGAGGACACTACATGTATGAGAAGATAACCCGACCACAATAAGGACATCATGGCTGGTTATCAGGAGGACTCTACATGTATGAGAAGATAACCTGACCACAATAAGGATATCATGGCTGGTTATCAGGAGGACACTACATGTATGAGAAGATAACCTGACCACAATAAGGACATCATGGCTGGTTATCAGGAGGACTCTACATGTATGAGAAGATAACCTGACCACAATAAGGATATCATGGCTGGTTATCAGGAGGACACTACATGTATGAGAAGATAACCCAACCACAATAAGTATATCATGGCTGGTTATCAGGAGGGACACTACATGTATGAGAAGATAACCTGACCACAATAAGGACATCATGGCTGGTTATCAGCAGGGACACTACATGTATGAGAAGATAACCCGACAACAATAAGGACATCATGGCTAGTTATCAGGAGGGGACACTACATGTATGAGAAGATAACCCAACCACAATAAGGACATCATGGCTGGTTATCAGGAGGACACTACATGTATGAGAAGATAACCCGACCACAATAAGGACATCATGGCTGGTTATCAGGAGGGACACTACATGTATGAGAAGATAACCTGACCACAATAAGGACATCATGGCTGGTTATCAGGAGGACACTACATGTATGAGAAGATAACCCGACCACAATAAGGACATCATGGCTGGTTATCAGGAGGGACACTACATGTATGAGAAGATAACTTGACCACAATAAGGACATCATGGCTGGTTATCAGGAGGAACACTACATGTATGAGAAGATAACCCGACCACAATAAGGACATCATGGCTGGTTATCAGGAGGGACACTACATGTATGAGAAGATAACCCGACCACAATAAGGACATCATGGCTGGTTATCAGGAGGACACTACATGTATGAGAAGATAACCCGACCACAATAAGGACATCATGGCTGGTTATCAGGAGGGACACTACATGTATGAGAAGATAACCCAACCACAATAAGGACATCATGGATGGTTATCAGGAGGACACTACATGTATGAGAAGATAACCTGACCCCAATAAGGACCTCATGGCTGGTTATCAGGAGGACACTACATGTATGAGAAGATAACCTGAACAGAATAAGGACATCATGGCTGGTTATCAGCAGGACACTACATGTATGAGAAGATAACCCGACCACAATAAGGACATCATGGCTGGTTATCAGGAGGGACACTACATGTATGAGAAGATAACCCGACCACAATAAGAACATCATGGCTGGGTTTCAGAGTATAGAAAGTTCTTGCATTCATGGTTGTATCCAATGGCAACTGATCAAGACAACATTTTAACTTTTCATTGTCTACAATTCTAAGTATGGTTATGTTCATAGGGAAACCACTTTAAAAGTCCAACATAAAGTTGGGAAAGTGCGATAAGTATCATAAAACATTATAAAACAGTTCCAAATATGTTAAACATTATAAGAACAATTAGCTGCAACATTTTACAATGTGGAGTGTCCTTTTGGGAAACTAGAAATGGATAACAGGACAAAGGTATAAGAGTGCAGAACAATGATACACTGACACTTGGGGTACAGGATAGTGACACGCTGACACTTGGGGTACAGGATAATGACAGGCTGACACTCGGGGTACAGGATAATGGCAGGCTGACACTTGGGGTACAGTATAATGACACACTGACACTTGGGGTACAGTATAATGACAGGCTAACACTCGGGGTACAGGATAATGACACTTGGGGTACAGGACAATGACAGGCTGACACTTGGGGTACAGGATAATGACAGGCTGACACTTGGGGTACAGTATAATGACAGGCTGACACTTGGGGTACAGGATAATGACAGGCTGATACTGGGGGTACAGGATAATGACAGGCTGAAACTTGGGGTACAGGATAATGACAGGCTGACACTTGGGGTACAGTATAATGACAGGCTAACACTCGGGGTACAGGATAATGACACTTGGGGTACAGTATAATGACAGGCTGACACTTGGGGTACAGGATAATGACACGCTGACACTTGGGGTACAGTATAATGACAGGCTGACACTTGGGGTACAGGATAATGACACTTGGGGTACAGGACAATGACATGATGATACTCGGGGTATAGGATAATGATACACTGACACTTGGGGTACATGAAAATGACATGATGATACACGGGTACTTGATAATGATACACTGATACTTTGGGTACTGGACAATGACCCACTGACACTTGGGATTTAGGACCTTCTTGACCTATATATCACATCTCTGGAATTCTTCACTTAGCTATTTCAGTCTAGATGTAGATAGGATAATGTGAGACTGATGTTACTTTTTGTTCTTATTTGAAGGGCTTGTCCATGATCATCAACAATTTGGGCAATGGTGGAAAATGCCATTAATAGAAATCATGACTTGCCTAGTAGATCCCCTTCCACTCTAGCACTGCTCTGGTGCCTCCCTCTGGACTTTGTTTACATCGCTGACATCACAACAATACACATGAATGCTGCAGCCAATCACTGACATCAGCAGTAAGACTAGCATAGACTGGTGGGGAGCACCTGGGCAGTGGTATTGGAGCAGTGGTGGATTCAAGAGGTAAGTCATGCTTATTTTATTATCTTATAACATTTCCTTCTATTGCCTCATTTTTGGTTGATCCCGGACAATCCCTTTTGTCATATCTTATTTATCTTATTATGATGTTTTTTTTCTCCAAACAGAAATACCAACTGGATAATCTGTATAGCAGAAGATGCTCAAGTGATAATGATGGATGGGGTACTTCAGGAGGCACTGACTTCCATCATGGTGGCTTTGATGAACACTATGGAGACTATGGAGGTGGAGGAGGGGACAGGGGAGAAGACTGTGAAGATGGAGGAGGATATTGGGGTGGAGGGGACTGTGAAGGTGGAGGGGACTGGGGGGGAGACTGTGGAGGTGGAGACTGTGGAGGAGGAGACTCTGGAGGAGGAGACTGTGGAGGAGGAGACTGTGGAGATGGGGACTGTGGAGGAGGAGACTCTGGAGGAGGAGACTGTGGAGGAGGAGATTGTGGAGGAGGAGACTGCGATTAATTGTAGTTCTCTCATGTCTTGTTATGTATGGCCACCATTATCACAGTTGGTCACTTTTGTCCTGTGTCATCTTCAACACAAGTAAATTAAGTTCTTCACCTGTGGTTTGTACCCTATGAGTCATCTCAACCTCTACTTTTGTACTTCAGCTTAGCTTTTTTCTTCACCTTTGCATGGTTTGTCTGATCTGCAAAGACCATCATTCAAGTCCTGCATGAGGCTTTAATAAACCAGTCCTAGTCCATAGAGTAGCCATGTGTACCTGACATTCAAGCTGAAAATTGTACCAGACCTCTGAGAACTCTTTCATCAAATCCTTGATTTAATAAAAGCCCAAAATTCATTCTTGATTTGAAAAAACTTTAGTCTTGACTATATAAAAAAAAAATCATGTGGTCCAGTCTTGTACAGCAAAAAGAATCAACACATGTATGTTCTGCGCTCATAATGTATAAGCTGTCTTAGTTTTACTTCAATGTAAACATTAGAGATGAGTAAACTGGTTTCTTTACATGTTGGGTCCATAAGGAACTTTTCAAACATCTCAGGTTCGGCTGAATTTGAGATTTTTTCGGTTCATCTTTACGCATCCCTCCCTTGTATCATCCAGTAGATCTGGGCATCTTTGTTGCTCTTCCAGCCTCTTCCAGCCTCCTGGGTTCCATGATCATTTTTACTAAACCTCAAGTCATAATTGATATTTGGAATACACAAAGAGTTCACTATAAGGGGGGACTAGTTGGTTCCTATGTTTTCTTGACGAAGACAGACACCCAGCCCTGGTTGGTCCCATCCCATTACATGAGGTTGAAAAATATCATAGGAAGAGGTGTCGACATGAAGGCAAAAACCTTCTGTATTGGGTGGTCTAACCTGGCAGAAGAACTAAGACTGTTTACACCACCATTTGTATATATATTGTTGTCTTAGTCGTAGGGCACATTCAGACAGTGTTTGACAGCCAAAACCATGAGTGGTTCCAGAGCATGGGGAAGGTACAAATCTCTCCATCATCGATTTTCTTGATAGTAGAGATGGGTGAACCTGTCAGGATTCATGTAGTTTCAGATTCAGGTGACTTGGGTCCAAGATTTGTCTTAAAACATAATGTAGAACACTCTTAGGGCTTCTAGGAACCTATCTATAAAACATAGTGTAGAACACTCTTAGGGCTCTGATACAGGACCAACCCAGGGGGATTAATTTTAGATATGGATTCCATTTGTGGCTGATTGATATCACACCCTTTTGATCTCCAGACCATCGCAGACTTAATGTCTACAGTCACCCACTACCCTCTTTACATACAAGTGTGAAACTTGGCAAAGTGGTATCTCTATAAAACATAGTGTCAAATATTCTTTGGACTCCTAGGAACCTATCTATAAAACATAGTGTAGAACACTCTTAGGGCTCCTAGGGACCTATCTATAAAACATAGTGTAGAACACTCTTAGGGCTCCTAGGAACCTATCTATAAAACATAGTGTAGAACACTCTTAGGACTCCTAGGAACCTATCTATAAAACATAGTGTAGAACACTCTTAGGACTCCTAGGAACCTATCTATAAAACATAGTGTAGAACACTCTTAGGGCTCCTAGGAACCTATCTATAAAACATAGTGTAGAATACTCTTAGGGCTCCTAGGAACCTATCTATAAAACATAGTGTAGAACACTCTTAGGGCTCCTAGGAACCTATTTATAAAACATAGTGTAGAACACTCTTAGGACTCCTAGGAACCATCTATAAAACATAGTGTAGAACACTTTTAGGGCTTCTAGGAACCTATCTATAAAACATAGTGTAGTATACTCTTAGGGCTCCTAGGAACCTATCTATAAAACACTCTTAGGGCTCCTAGGAACCTATCTATAAAACATAGTGTAAAATAGTCTTAGGGCTACTAGGAACCTATTTATCCAATTTCTAGCTCTCTAAGGCAAACACAGCCCAAGTTATGTCATAGTGAATGTGACATCTATATCTATTGAAAAAAAAAAAGAATGGTAAGCAGAGAATATAAATTCAGACTTTAATTATATATTGTGCTGACACTCACTTTTATGCATTTTAACATTTAAAATTACATTTTTATTAGAGAAATGGGTGTGCTTGTTGTTTCTTTTATTTTGGAAAAAGCTGGTTTTATCGAAAAATGTACCCATTTTGATGGCTTGTAAGTGCTACAAATACAGTATATATATAATTTGTGTAGTATTATATTTACAACAAAGAGATGTCATTCCTAGCAGCTTCAGAAGATGTATTGCTACATTTTGCATCCATTGTCATGGGCAGCCTGACCTCAATAAATAACGCGAGTAGATGTCAGAGAATGAGCTGTTTTAGCTTCCTGTTAATGATTCACTTGGTGGGAATATAATACTGTGTATATTAACATTATATAGATTATTCGACATCTCAGTTGTGAATGTTGTGTTTGATCCAGTATATAGACATCTGCAAACTGTACATCACATAGTACATCTCACCTCTGACAAAATGTCTCCGTAACCCTGTGTAGCCAATATTTTGTTGGAATGAGAGTCACAGGATGGCTCTATATCACAGCATGTGGACTCTGCAAACAGCACCTAATATCTTATATTCCCAGTACCCTATGACTGTAACAAAAAGGGAGTGACAGAATGGGGTAAATAACAGTCACACCTGCATTTGGAGTGGTAGATCTAAAAAGAAGTACAACAGCAAAAAAAAAAAAAAATACTTGTGACAGTACAACTCCCAGCACAGCATTGTTAAACTACTATGTCCTAGAGCAGGGATCAGCAACATTCGGCACGCCAGCTGCTGTGAAACTACAACTCCCAACATGCTCCATTCACTTCCATGGGAGTTCCAAGAACAGCAGAGCAAGTATGAATGCTGGGAGTTGTAGTTTTACAACAGCTGGAGTGCCAAAGGTTGCCGACCCCTGTCTTAGAGATATACAAATCCAGCAAGTAACAAAAGTACAGATGCTGGATATTGTACCTAAAGGGAATAACCCCCTTTTTTATGTCAAACAAATTTTTAAAGAATTTTTGGTGAGGTTTTAAAAATGTTTCCATGTTATTATCTACTGTATATTTCAAAAAAATACCTAAAAATCCTCCAGTTCTGATTCTGGCCACTAAGCCAAATAATGTGATGATACTTCCTGTTTTCTGTAGGAGATTTCTTTGCAGCAATCACCTCACTTACAGCACACCGATGATCACAGCTATCACATATACAGCGGGGAAAAAAAGTATTTAGTCAGCCACCAATTGTGCAAGTTCTCCCACTAAAAAAGATGAGGCCGGCCTGTAATTGTGATCATAGGTAGACCTCAACTATGAGAGACAAAATGAGAAAACATATCTAGAAAATCACATGGTCTGATTTTTAAAGAATTTATTTGCAAATTATGGTGGAAAATAAGTATTCGGTCAATAACAAAAGTTCATCTCAATACTTTGTTCTATATCCTTTGTTGGCAATGACAGAGGTCAAACGTTTTCTGTAAATATTTTTAGCGGTTTTAATAAAAGTTACATTTTATCTTAAATATTTTTTGACCCATTTTGTTTCTCCAAATACATTCTGGAAGAGAATCTAGAAATAGATAGACCTCAAAATTCATTTACAAATCGGTTCCTTAAAATCAATGCCGAGATGGCCCCTCTTCTTACACTTACCTTTATTGTTTCCACTCCTTCCTTTTTTTCGAGCCGTCATATATAAACATTATTGCACATTGTTATGCACTCACATATAGATATTCACATATCTATATTACCAGACATTGCACGGATATTGAATTGTACTCACAATCATCTTTTCATCCTCCATAAAGCCTGAGGAAGGGCAAATCTGGCTGAAATATTGAGCTGTATTGATTGTTGCCATATACACAATATGAATTGGATATTCTATATTTGAATCGTCACATGTTGCAGGTACAGGGAGTGTCCAGAAGTTCAGGGGCTTCGACAGATCCCCCTATAGTATGATATGATATTGTAGAGAACAAATTTTTCTTGAAATAATGAATCAAGTGTTACGGAAATCAACAGCTCTATTTGCTGGGCAGGAAGTAAAGACAGGTAAGGCAGGTGTTCAGGGAGGGGTATGAGCGAAATGTAATGCTGGGTTGTCTCAGCGTCTCTGTATTACTCGCATAGCTCTCAGAGCAACATCTCCACTCGGATCTACATTCTGCAGGTAGGTGGCTGTATCTACCTTCATCATCCTGCCCAGTAAGCAGCAGAGAAACATTACTCAGCAAGTACACTCTGATTTCCAGGCAGAATTACTCAAGTACATGTGGACAGGGATGTGAATTCCTCATTCACTTGTATTGTACTGTGTATCCGAGTCTGGACCTGACCAAAGGCATCGCTGATCCTGACAATAAACTATTACATCCCAGATAATAATAAAATATTATACCCCACATCAGACAATAAATTATTACACCACATATCAGCCAATAAATTATTACAGACCCCAGATAATATTATAAATTATTACAGACCCCAGATCAGTAATCACCAACACGGTAATGGCAATAATTTATTGTGTGATCTGAGGTCTAGTTACAAATTCACCTGGGATGAATATAATTCAAAACGAATCACAGTCAGGGTAATGGCAAAAGATAATTCTTTCATTTACATTTACCAGTTTTGCTACATCTTTCAGCTGAATCTTCTTGCTGGACTCGCAGTACTAATCCCCGATCAACCCAAGGGACACCATTATTAACCGAATTCACTGTCCGTAGATTAACATCACTTGTATTAATAAATGTACTGCATTATCTCCTGTTGCATTATCCTGACTACCATTTTATTACGACATGTAAAGTCGAAAAATTTCATTAAAACCGAAAATTGAAAAAAATACATATATACTGCACCTGAGGAGAACATTGAGAGCTGTTCCTGCCTCTCACTGAGTAAGGCCCCTTGCAGACGACCGGGTTTTTCGCAGCTAGCACACTGACCCATTCATTTCTATGGGCACATGCACATGACCATCATTTCCACTGATCAGTTTGTGGACTGAGAGTCTGTGCCGCATCATATAGAACACATCCTATTCTATTCAGTGTTTGCGGAACGGACTCGCCCATAGAAGCCTATGGGAGACTAAAAACTTAGGACGGCACATTGATGTACTCCGTGTGTCATCAGTGTGCCTTCCGTTTTTGCGGATAAGCTAAGGATATCATTAGATGTCACCTGTGTTTTTTTTTTTTTTTTTTTTTGTGGATCTGCAAACTAGGATCACACACTGATGGCACACTGTCCGTTTTTGTGGACCTACTTCACTTATGCTGAAGAAACACTTAAGGGTGGGATCACACTTGCGGCAGCACTCCATCCGCCGCGAATCCGACCTAAATGTCAGAAAACTGGATAGGGAAAGGTTTGCAATGCTTTGCTTAAAAACCCATTCACTTTAATGGGTTTTTAAAGCAATGCGCAGGTGTGTGCTTACACCCTCTGTGCCGCGAACCTTTTTTTTTTCGCTGGAAACAAAATCGGACATGCAGGACTTTGTTTCCGATGAAAAAAAACAGCTTTGTAGTGGGTGAAGTGCCACCGCAAGTGTGAACCCACCCTAAGACACGCTGAAGACACTCTGTCCGCAAAAACTGAACACTAATTACTAGTTTGCTGACTGCAAAATACCCACGGTCGTCTGCAACTAGCCTAAGGCTGTGTTCACATCTGCGTTTGGCTCTCCACATGAAATCAGTTTTCGTAACCATCCCAAAAGCTCATTTCAAATGGTTCGTTTTAAAACCCATTGATTTCAATGGGCTGTAAAAACCATCCGCACGTCTGTGTTTGGAGCATTTCCGTCTGGTATCCGCTCTTTTCAAAGGAGAAAAAAGTCGAACTTGCAGTACTTTTCAAAAAATAAAGATTCCAGACGGACAGCGACCAATACCTTTATTTTTAACATTGAGGTCTATGGAAAGCGGATTACAAATGGATAGCAATCAGTTTGTGTCCGTTTTGCAATCCGTTTTTCCCTCTACGCATGCTCAGAATGAAGAAGGTGGGAAGAAAAAAAAACGAATTGGTCAAAAACGGACACAAACGGATTACAAACGGACACAAACGATCAGTTTTTTTTAATGGACACCCATTGACTAACCGTCAAAAAAGACAGATTCGGGTTTCTTCTGTGTAACCGTTTGGAATCCTTTTTGTACCAAACCAACTTTCTCTTAAAACGGTTTGCAAGCGGACGGATACTAGGCGCAGGTGTGAACCTAGCGTAACTGTATATGGAGTATGGGCTTGGGGAACAGAGTTATGTAAATGATGGTGGGGGAGGGTCACTTCAAATAGGTCTTCCAACTCGACTCCATTGCTTCACACTATTGCAGATGACCCCCATGAGTGGTCTTGGCTGACCCTTGCCTAGTTTGGAAGAATCAATGTCCTTAAAATGGATTTACTTCCACGCTTGCTGCATGTCTTTTAAACCCTTCTACACGATTTACCCCATTCCTTCCTTCTGAAGCTTCGGGGAATGTCCGTTGCCTTTGGGTGGCATAACGCACACTCTAGGTTGAAATGAAAAATTATTTTTCAGCCCATGCATATGGGGGGAGTGGGACTCCCTCATTTTGCTCTGTGTACCTGCATTCTGGACCTTTTCCATCATCGGACCTCTAAGATGAGGGTGGAGATGAAGCTGGATCTTGATTCAGAGCAGGCCCAAGGAATGTTCTGGTGGCACCCTCTGCCAATCGCACTACTGACAGCCCTTTGCCCTCTCCTGCGAACTCTGTGGTTTGTATGGTGCAAGTTTACGATGAGTTTGGGGTTGGTTACCTCTCCTGGCCCATTGACCCCATTGGTGGGTGGCTCACATTTCTTCCTTGCTGACTGGCAGTTCCATCCCTGAGGCATTCTAATTCCAAGTATCAGAGACATAATAGGTGCTACTGGTTTACACCCCTTCTCATGGTTTACCTATTTCCAATTACGCACTTTCATACAATTTTTGACCCCCAGCAATCCCTATATCTGTCTCCACCCTTCCATCTTCCCCCCCCCTCTCTTCCAGCTTTCCCCCTTTCTTAGTTATTTGCACCTACAGTCATATGAAAAAGTTTGGGCACCCCTATTAATCTTAATCATTTTTAGTTCTAAATATTTGGGTGTTTGCAACAGCCATTTCAATTTGATATATCTAATAACTGATGGACACAGTAATATTTCAGGATTGAAATGAGGTTTATTGTACTAACAGAAAATGTACAATATGCATTAAACCAAAATTTGACCGGTGCAAAAATTTGGGTACCCTTATCATTTTATTGATTTGAATACTCCTAACTACTTTTTACTGACTTACTGAAGCACAAAATTGGTTTTGTAACCTCACTGAGCTTTGAACTTCATAGCCAGGTGTATCCAATCATGAGAAATGATATTTAAGGTGGCCAATTGCAAGTTGTTCTCCTACTTGAATCTCCTCTGAAGAGTGGCATCATGGGCTCCTCAAAACAACTCTCAAATGATCTGAAAACAAAGATTGTTCAAAATAGTTGTTCAGGGGAAGGATACAAAAAGTTGTCTCAGAGATTTAACCTGTCAGTTTCCACTGTGAGGAACATAGTAAGGAAATGGAAGACCACAGGGACAGTTCTTGTTAAGCCCAGAAGTGGCAGGCCAAGAAAAATATCAGAAAGGCAGAGAAGAAGAATGGTGAGAACAGTCAAGGACAATCCACAGACCACCTCCAAAGAGCTGCAGCATCATCTTGCTGCAGATGGTGTCACTGTGCATCGGTCAACAATACAGCACACTTTGCACAAGGAGAAGCTGTATGGGAGAGTGATGCGAAAGAAGCCGTTTCTGAAAGCAGGCCACAGACAGAGTCACCTGAGGTATGCAAAAGCACATTTGGACAAGCCAGCTTCATTTTGGAAGAAGGTCCTGTGGACTGATGAAACAAAGATTGAGTTGTTTGGTCATACAAAAAGGCGTTATGCATGGCGTCAAAAAAACACAGCATTCCAAGAAAAACACTTGCTACCCACTGTAAAATTTGGTGGAGGTTCCATCATGCTTTGGGGCTGTGTGGCCAATACCGGCACCGGGAATCTTGTTAAAGTTGAGGGTCGCATGGATTCAACTCAGTATCAGCAGATTCTTGAGAATAATGTACAAGAATCAGTGACGAATTTGAAGTTGCGCCGGGGATGGATATTTCAGCAAGACAATGATCCAAATCTACTCAGGCATTCATGCAGAGGAACAATTACAATGTTCTGGAATGGCCATCCCAGTCCCCAGACCTGAATATCATTGAACATCTGTGGGATAATGTGAAGCGGGCTGTCCATGCTCGGCGACCATCAAACTTAACTGAACTGGAATTGTTTTGTAAAGAGGAATGGTCAAAAATACCTTCATCCAGGATCCAGGAACTGATTAAAAGCTACAGGAAGCGACTAGAGGCTGTTATTTTTGCAAAAGGAGGATCTACTAAATATTAATGTCACTTTTCTGTTGAGGTGCCCTTACTTTTGCACCGGTCAAATTTTGGTTTAATGCATATTGCACATTTTCTGTTAGTACAATAAACCTCATTTCAATCCTGAAATATTACTGTGTCCATCAGTTATTAGATATATCAAATTGAAATGGCTGTTGCAAACACCCAAATATTTAGAAATAAAAATGATTAAGATTAACCCTGCTGTTCTGTTCGGTCAAAAATGACCGAATTTGAAATTTGATATTTTTTAAAATATTCATTATGCGGTTCTGAAACTTGTGGTTCATTGACTTTTCCTCTTTTGAGGGGTTCTTACTGATAGCAGTTTTTATTTATTTATTTTTTGCTTACTTTTTGCTCCACGTCTTTTTTTACACTTGTTCTGTTCGGTCAAAAATGACCGATAGCCTTTTATACTAATCTCCAGCCATTTTTTAAAAAAAATAAAGCAGTTATAATCTCATTTTGGTCTATATAGTTCAGTTTTTGCGACAGCAAAAGTTCATACGCTGTAAACGCTCAGGTATACATAGGAAAAAACCCTGGAGAAAAAGCTGAAAAAAATCAAGGTATGCGAGTACTTTTGGATTTGGCACATGGACTCAAAGGACGAAATGTTACATGTGACAATTTTTTCACATCACACCAACTGGGGCAGATGTTGCTGAAAAGAAAAATGACCATGCTGGGTACTGTTAGAAATAATAAGCCAGAACTGCCGCAAGGTATCCTCAGTAAGAGAGACCTTTATAGTTCTACGTTTTATTTTACTGAGGATACAACAGTAGTTTTATATAGAAAAAACTAGACTTTTTATTTTTTGTTTGTTTTTTTTTTTGAAAAAAATATATTTACATACAGTTTGATGTTATTAGTTATAGTTTACAGTTTTATAACGATTTTTTTTTTTTTTTTTTTGTGCAAATGTGCAATATGCATGAATAATGCAATAAGGCGATGTAACATTTTTTGACACAAAAAAAATAAAAATTAAGTTTTTGATTTCATTTTTCATTTGTTTATGAACAACCATGTTCACATACAGTATAATAATGCACAAGAAATTCAAATAAAACACTTAAATTAGTTAAAAATCCAGACTTTAATAGGCCCAGTCAAAAATGACTGGAACATTATATGTGTATAGTAGAACCAAACAGAACAGCAGGGTTAATAGGGGTGCCCAAACTTTTTCATATGACTGTATACTGACCATATGCTGCTTTGATACCCAGAGCGATAATGCTCTTAGTCATTTAGTTACCTATGTAGGTTTTGGGTCAGATTATAATCTGAATACAGCGCACTGTCAGCTTTCTAACAGTATATAATACTGCCAGTGTTAGAGGAAATGAAAGGTCCTCTTTAAAGGTACTCAGGTCCTGTGGCTGCAACACAAGACCTAGGCACCCTCCTTTGGAAGTCTCACAGTTTTGGTTTTGGAAAACTATTAGTTTCATTAAGTTTGCAAGTAAATTTAGTAATGTCACAGTCAGTTCTGGTTACAGTCCAGTGAGCTAAAACACATATTAACATATTTGGGCTTTAAAGGGTTTTTCCAGGTTTTTTTTAAATAAGGTCGAGGAGGTAAAAAAAACAAACAAAAAAAAAACATACTCACCTGTCCCTGGGATGTCACAGCTGACAAGGACTTCTGCCACAATAATACATTGAAGCAGCAAGACCGGACCTCACTGGGAGGCACCGGAGCAATGGGGACAGGTGAGTATGTTTTTTTTTTTTGTTTTTTTTTTACCTCTCCAGGCCTCATTTAAAAAAACTTTATATATACACACGTGGAAAAAATTGTTGGTACCCCTCGTTTAATGAAAGAAAAACCCACAATGGTCACAGAAATAACTTGAATCTGACAAAAGTAATAATATATAAAAATTCTATGAAAATGAACAAATGAAAGTCAGACATTGCTTTCCAACCAGGCTTCAACAGAATTTATTAAAAAAGAAAACTCATGAAACAGGCCTGGACAGAAATGATGGTTCCCTTAACTTAATATTTTGTTGCACAACCTTTTGAGGCAATCCCTGCAATCAAACGATTTCTGTAACTGTCAATGAGACTTCTGCACCTCTCAGCAGGGATTTTGGCCACTCCTCATGAGCAAACTGCTCCAGTTGTCTCGGGTGTGAAGGGTGCCTTTTCCAGACGGCATGTTTCAGCTCCTTCCAAAGATGCTCAATAGGATTTAGGTCAGGGCTCATAGAAGGCCACTTCAGAATAGTCCAATGTTCTCCTCTTAGCCATTCTTGGGTGTTTTTAGCTGTGTGTTTTGGGTCATTATCCTGTTGCAGGACTCATGACCGGCGACTGAGACCAAGCTTTCTGACACTGCACAGCACATTTCTCTCTAGAATCCCTTGATAGTCTTGAGATTTCATTGTACCCTGCACAGATTCAAGACCCTGTGCCAGATGCAGCAAAACAGCCCCAGAACATAACAGAGCCTCCTCCATGTGTCACAGTAGGGACAGTGTTCTTTTCAAGATATGCTTCATTTTTTCCGTCTGTGAACATAGAGCTGATGTGCCTTGTCAAAAATTTTGATTTTTGTCTCATCTGTCCATAGGACATTCTCCCAGAAGCTTTGAGGCTTGTCAACATGTAGTTTGGCAAATTACTTTTTTCAGATTCAAGTTATTTCTGTGACCATTGTGGGTTTTTCTTTCATTAAACGAGGGGTACCAACAATTTTGTCCACGTGTGTATATATATCCTGACAACCTTTTTAAGTCAATGTTATATATTTCATCTTTTACACAGACAGAGTTTAGAGGAGACATTACTGTGGCCCAGGATGAGAAGGGTTTTTGAAAGCTGTGGATGGTGGATGAACAACTTCTTCATATTATTCCTTTTAATTCAAGGTAAGATATTGTCTCTTACCATTCTTCACTCTTTTGTGACTGGCCCATTTTAGGGAGGTTCACTTGCAGGTTTCGAGTTTCATCCAAATCAGAGGTACTATTGTTATACTCTGAAGTCTCTTCAGTTCAGCTCATACTCACCTTTCGTGAGTTTGGCCTTCTTTCCAGGCGTCTTCAGCCTCTTCTTGCCTTTTGGGTGAAGTCAACAGCCCTGGGACATTGCTGAAGCCTGCGATTGGGCCTCAGCAATCCTGTGGGGCACATCGACGTCATGGCGCCTCGAAGATATGAGGAAAGGAGAGTATGAGTTGTTTATGAAAAAGCTTATCTACTTTCCAATATTGATGGCCTATCCTTAGCATCCGTCATCAGCGGCCGCAGTGCCCCATTAAAGTCTATGGGACTTTGGTGCAGTACTTACACCCTTTGCTACACTTTGTACGGCAAGTGAGCAGCACGTCTCCCAGCATGTACACATTACCAGAAGCCACACTGTCTTGGAGAAGCTGATCTGTGGAGATCCCGGGTTTCGGACCTTTGTAGAGCTACTATAGATGACTGATCCTAAGGATAGGCCATCAATGTGGATAACCCCATAAATTTTTGCCACCTCCGCTGGCCCTCCGATCATTATACTCTGGATTCTGAAAAGATGGTTCACCTATTCTTACTAGTAACAGGAAATATTGATGACTTTTTAATATGGATTTTTTTGCGTTTTAGGAAACTACGGGGGAAGTCACTTACTAGATGATGAAGTGGAACCTTCTTCTACAAGGAAGACTCCATCCTTGGAACATACAGTGTAACAGCTGGAGCTATGACATGTTGGTCAGCTTCTAATATTGACCTATAATGACTTCTACTATTGACTTAGAATTTAGTATTTCAATAACTAAAAAAGATTAAATAACCAATTATTTTTTATTGCATGTACATTACTGCTGTAACCCAGAGGATTTTGTAATGTGTTTTTGTATTTTTAGAAAGCACCATCAAAGCTCTTATGGAAAATATACGCGAGGTCGCTGCCGAGATCCAACAGAACACAGGTACAGGAGATGATGTGAACTCCTGGCGCCTCTTACTGGTCTTGATGTTCATGGACACATTTGAGGGAATTTATTAGGACTGGTGCATTGTGGTACAGTTGAAACCCCCAAAGAGTGACCCCATATACTCCACTCAGGGAATTTATCAAGGGGTATTTTTTTTTTTTTTTTTTTTTTTTTTACCCTAGAGCTGTTTCAAAGAATTAGGCTGTGAAAATTAAATATTTTCCAATTTCAAAAGTCAGTACAGTATAAAATACTTTCACAATTTGTTACAGAATTTCTCCCATAAAAATACCCTACATGTGCCTGTAATCTGCAGTTGGGGCACACAGTGCGGATCAGGACCAGAATTGTGGAAACCCCAACAAATGGCTCCATTTTGGAAACTACACTCCTTACAGAATTTATTAACATTGGGTTTTTAAAATTAAACATTACATTTTTGTCCAATAAAACGTCAATTTAGCCCCATTTTTTTCAGTTTTCACTAGGGATTAAAGGAGAAAGAGCAGATCACAGTTTGTTACGGAATCTCTTCTGAGTATGGCATACGTGGTCATAAACTTCTGTGTGGGCCTATGGCAGGGCTTGGAAGGAAAGACGTGCAAATTTAGATATACTGTATAGACCCTATATATTAAAAAAAATAATGTATTTTTACATAATCGATAGGATCCATTGTGATTGCAGAATTTCAGTCCTTTTTTATGTTTGTATATTTTAGAAAACCCCCTGGGAGAAACATGGAACGATAGAATGAAAACTGTCTTGGTCAGCCTCACAGGTCTGATTCCATCCATTGAAGGCGCACCAGTAGGGGCAATTATCAGCTCCCTTTTAAATGTGTTTTGGCCAGATTCTGAACTAGATGTGTGGAGCCTCGTAAAAGACCTAATCCAAGGATTAATAGATCAAAACATCCTCCAATATGAACTTCAGGAAAGAAATAATGAGATCCGTGCTTTACAGAAAACCATGCAGATGTATGTAGAAGCTCAGCTCAGAGAGAAGGGTGTGCTGATGTCATCGATGATCTATGTCTGTAACAAATTGTTCTTCAAGCTCACAGAGTGCAAAAACTCTGTGCAGCTCATCCCTCTAGTGGTCACCCACAGCACCCAGCACCTAGTGATCCTGAAGGAGGGACTTCTGCATGGAAAGGAGATGTATGAGGAGGACAATACTATCATCTGGAGGAAGGATCTGGAGAAACAGATTTCTGCATATAAAGAGTATATGAAGGGCATTTACTCCAAATGGGTTGAGTGGAGAAAATCTAAAATCACAATAGAATCAGGAGTTTCTTCTGCATTCATCTTCATTCCACCATTTTACTCACTGTATCCATATGGGAAAATCCGTGATGAGCTGACTGGAGAAACAGTGAAATACGTTTATACCTCTATTTATAATTTTAATAAAGAAGTATTTAAACCTATATGTGAAGCTGTGAAAATGAACATGTTTGGTTTTCGGAACGGTGAATTACTGCAAGTGATGGTGACAATGTTTTATTTGGATAATTTCATTCCCGGAAATGAAGACAATCCTTCAGTGATACCTCCATCCATGTCCATTGCTACTTTTGGCCCCATTTCACCCTATATGGAGGGAGGAAATGAAAACTCTCGATTATACACCCCAGGTGATGACAACAAGATGGGTGGAGATGTGACCAGCATCAATGTCAGAGAATGGAATATTGTTCATGGCTTCCAGGTGATCTACAGTACACACAGAGGGGACTTTGTAGGAAATAGCGCTGGTGGATTGCTCCATGAATTTTCCTTAAATAACAGACGTGTCAGATCTATACAGTTCTGTAGAAATAATTGCAATATGGTTGAACTGACCATAGGATTCTCAAATGGAGAATCTACTGGACGCCTGGGAAACCGAGGTGGATATAAAGTCATCTGTGCAAAGACTGGAGGGATCGACACCTATGGGCTGTACAATGTCCGTATGACAGGGGTGGGCTGTGCACCCGGACTTTTCCAGATTGGGCTAGATTTCAAAGCTTACCCAACCAAACCTTCTCAAATAGATGACCGACACTTTGTAGATTTGACCGACAACAGATTTCATTATAGATCATTAACGGATGAGGATAATGTTCAATGAAGTTATGAAATCTTAAAATGAAAAAAAAAAAAAAATAAAAAAATATAAAATTAATAAAATGAATGGTATATTGTAAAATTTACTAACACGTTGAAAAGATTTCAATTAAACGCTATTGGAAGAACCATAACAGATATGAACTTTGATTTTTTGATGAATTGATAAAGGGGTTAGCTATAACAAAAAAAAAAAAAATGCAGTTCCTTCCTCCTCGGTTGTAGAGGGGCGTTATTGGTTCTCCTCACCAACCCATCTTGCTGATACAACAATTTGCCGACAACTTCAGCCAATCACAAAGACCTTTGACTTGCTACAACTGTAGTTGGTGACATCATCCCAAGTTTGGTGAGGAGAGCTGGTGCCACCACTCTTAAACAGAGGCATGAGGAGGGGGGTAAAGCTGTTTTTTTTGTTTTGTTATGATGGTTCTGTCACCAGGGAATCGACCTGAATTTTTCAAAATTTTGGATGACACGGAATTTTAAACTTTTGTGATTAGTTTTGGAAGAATGCTAAAATGGCTGTGGTTGTAAGGTGGAAGGAGCCATCACCTACCACAAAAAGGCCTTAGGTACTAGCTGAGGAATGGCCTATGTAAATGTTGTGTATATTTACTTGTGGTTTCTGCTATTATACATTTTATGATGTGTAATATTCTGAATATGCAGATGACTTATTGTACTGAATATTACACTGTCACTTTCATTATGTTCTGCTGCTGAAGGTGACGCCATTGTTGTCCAAAATGGGTGTAACTAGTCTGTGTCCATTGGCTGTACTATCCCTTTGGTGCCACTCAATGTACAGGCTTCCAGTACTCTGGCACGATGCCTTGTATCCATGCTGGGTGGGAAATCTCTCTTATAATAGGGAGGTTTCCCGTCCCATCGGTTTTTCCTTCCAGAACTCGATTGCTAGATGTCCAACGTTCAGTCCGTTTGGTGCAGTTCCAGAGCTGAGCCTGTTGTTTCTAAAGGCTACAGTGATAAATCCATTGTGTGTCTGAGAACAAGTCACCATTACCAGACAGAAAGAGAAGAAGGCTCTGCTTAACCATTTCAGTACCAGCTCCTTCTGTGTTTCACTCATGGGGGGACATTGGTGTTATCCCTTTCCAATTAGATCATACCAGCAAAACCTATCTGTAGAAAACACCGTTTCAGGTTGGTTGAATAGCTTTGTTTACAGTCCCTTGTCAAATTAGAGAAATATAGTGCATTGCAACACAGAACAGGATAGAACACAGAATAAATATCTCACTCCATCTGATGGAACTCCTGGCACCTCTCTCCCAACCAACCATTGAGACATGGCACATCCCACGACACATGGCGTACATGGCTCTAGGACGTTAGTGCTCCATTTTATTCTCATTTTTCCTAGGTGTGTCTAATTTTGGTTTTGACATTGTGTTTGATTGGTCAATGTTTATCTCATATTTATTAAAAGTTATGTATGAGACCAAAGTCGCTGTTTTTCATAATTATTTTTGTTTATGGCTTAATGGTAGCGATTGTCTCTTCCATTATAAGTAGCCGGCTAGAACTGTAGCTGTGACATTTGTTGCTGTTTTTGTCTCATGCTATGTGGCACAGAAAGCTAACATAAAGGCACAGATCCTACACTATACATGAAACCCTGCGAGACATCAACACTCTAATAAAGTTTTATACAAAAAAAAATCAGCATAACAACAAGCATGTGATGAGGGATGGCGGAATGGAAGAATGGGAAAGGAGGAGGAAATCACAGGCCCAAAGTGTTATTGAAAGACAGACATACCAAGATGGAGAGAGATCAGTTTTCTCCATCCTCTAACAAAAATTGGAATTGTCATCAAAATATAATGGCCACTCTTCTGAACTTGGAGGATTAGTTTGCCATATGACAGCTGTCTAGCCAAGATGTTGTCTTCCCAACATCCGCCATAATATTATACAACAAAGTATCATACAGCGAAGACCTGGCGCTAATGCCCACACTTGACCCGCACAGCAGACCGAAGCACCACTTTCCTGGCAGCGTATGGGAGCCATGAGATCTGGCCATTGCTATGATAGCCAGGAGACTATTGAAGGCTCCCAAGCTTGTCTTGGTGAACACTGTAGTGGGAAAAAAAAATCAAAAGAGCCAAACTGCCTTTGATAAAAAATTTGTATAAAAAGTGATCAAAGCAATAGACATTCCCCAAAATAGTATAACTAAAAAGTTACTACACCTGGCCCCACAAAAAAAAGATTCCGTATGCATCCCTGTACACAGAAATATAAAAAAGTTACGGTCAGAATATGGCGACTCTAAGAACAAAATTTTTTTGCAAAGTTTTGGACTTTTTTAAGGGGTTAAAACATTAATAAAACTATAAATTGGGTATCCCCAGAATCGTACCGAAACATAGAATACAGATGACATGTCATTTTGGTTGCAGAGTGAACGCCATAAAAACAAAGCCCGTAAGAAAGTCTCACAAATGCACTTTTTCTTCAAATCCTCCCCAATTTTTTCCAGCTTTCCAGTGCATTGTAAGGAATATTAAATTATATCACTATGAAGAACAATTTGTCCCACAAACATTAAGTCGTCATGTGGCTCTGTGAATGGGAAAATAAAAAAGTTATGGGGTTTGGTAGGTGGGGAGTCAAAAACAAAAAATCAAAAAATGCCTGCGGCAAGAAGAGGTTACAGAGTACCTGTCGTTTCATTTTTCAGGATAAGCTGTTAGGTAAGTATATTTGAGAAATAACACCTTATTGGTCATTACATGACTTGTATTCTGCAGTTTTAGCAGTTTCTCCTCTGCATGTGATATGTACATTTCTCTCAGAGCAGTTGAGTGGAGACACGCACTGCAAACAGTAAGTAAAGGAGAATCTGCTCTATGACTGTCACTTTCTCACTTGAAAAACAGCATCAGGATCGTGCAGGACATATATAGAGAAGTACTGACTTTTTCTGTTGAGTTCCACTAGGTTCCATGACATTATCTTATATGTGGGGGGAGTATTCACCTGTTATGTTGTCTGTATGTGTAGCCATGAAACCTGTTGACAATGGAACAAAGCTGCTGATGAGATCCCATGGAACGTCAAAGTAGAATCATTAGACAAAGGGAAATTCGAGAACCAGCCAAGGAAGCCCCAACACAATTTCAGCAGGTAAATTATCTAGAACAAGAAAAGTAATAGAGTCTATTTCTAGAGTGACTGGTGCAGTGGCCTATTTAACTGGGCCCTGTCCACAGCAGTAACATTGACAGAAGTCACCACTGGAAACATAGGTCAGTAAAAAGCAGATAGAAACAACATATAACAAAGCCAAACCAGGGGTAGTAAACAAATTAGTCGTCAATTGTGTCAAGAGGGCAGGGTCTTATATAGGCCTCCTCAGCTGCTAACTGGACCAAGCCAGGAAGCCTTGGAACTGCAAAAGCTTCCCAGGTTTCCATGGTAATGTTAAATCGCAGCAGCTGGATAGAGAATCCTGACAAGACCAAGTTGGGGAGAGAACTATTAAAGTGTGAGTAATGGTATTTACGGTTGTGTGAAGCCTGGTCACATATCTAAGGCCATGTTTATTCCAGTCATTTAGCCCATGGGGTACATTACTATTGTCTATACCACTTATTATTACTTATTATGTAAGAAAGGTATATGAGAAGAATGTAATATCCATGGTTATTAGAAATCTATATAATATTCTATAGCTAAATAAAATCAATAACAAAATGTACAAGATTAGATGAAGCATGGAGAGTTTCTCCTCTGCTCTGTGTCTGAACCAACCATAGAAGCTATGATGGTAATTTTCTTCACTTGTATGTGCGGTTTTGAGGGCTGTAACATTTTTATCATTTGGGTTATTCAACTAATTTCTGCGTCTTTTTTCAGTGACACATAGGACTATTTTTATGTTGTTTTTATTTTTGCATGTGTTTTAATTTTTTTTATATCCGGGAAAATATAAACAAAAGAGGAGGGAAAACATGTCCGTTTTTCACTTTTCATTTTTTTTTATTTAATAGCACAAAGTGATACTAAAAAACTTTTTAAAATAGTTTTTTTCTCCGTTATGGTAATTTTTATTTTGTATAGTGTCGTCAGGAGAGGGGCTAGAACCTGTAATAAGGGCGTGTTATTTGCATATTATTTTATGTATTTTTTAAATTGTTCTATTTAACTTTTTTTTTTTTACTTTCTATTCATTTTTTTTTTTTTTTTTAAATTGTGTCCCCATAAGTTCATAATAGACCTCTGGGGACATCTGATCACTTTTTTTTTTTTTTGTTTGGGAGGAGGCTGATTTTCCCTGTAACTGGGGCTGGTACATTTAGCCCCAGTTGCAGGAGGAATTCAGCCCCCTGTACATTACTATAGAGCTGATCTGGGTCCTGTAGGACCCAGCATCTCTAATAGACTGTGATTCCGTGACTGCCGGGTCAGAGGGCAGCCGCATCATGGCGGCGCCCATAGAGAAGGCAGGGAATATACAGGGAAGGCAGGGATGGTAATAAACCGATTTTATGCAGCTGCTGAAAACTGCAAGGACGTACTGGTACGTCCTTGCCGATCAAGACAGCCACTCTCCGGACGTAAATACTCTATGGGCGGTCCAGAAGTGGTTAAATGGCAATGTTCTCTTCCTAGACCACATCTGTGTATCTTATGGATTATGGCTGCTCCTGAACATAATGAACTTTGTCCAACCTACATTTTAGCAGTATCCTGACACCTGACAACCACATTACTGCACATCCATTGCTAAGCACCAGGTGAAAGGTGATTGGTCGAAGTATAATCTGAATGTGACTTATTAAGAGACAGTGACCCATGTAGACTTATTTATGTGTGAAACGTAAGCATTTCAGTGAATAAGAAAGTCCATGAAAAGCTTGCACATGCCTGACCACATTAAAGTGATGTCTTCTATGTATCTGGTCCAGAAACTACAGGATGTGTCCACTCACTGTTTTCTTCTTTGATCATATGTTTTTCCTCACACTAGCCCAAGTCCAAGCTGGCGTATGTCGGAGCCCATGGCAGTGCCCCTGAGCTGGTGGTAGCATCAAAAAGATAGAAGTTCCTCATAAGAATGAAGGTGATGAGTCTCAATACAAATTTATGGGGCGGGGGTCAACAATGGCATTTCCTAAGCCAGTCTTAATGAATTCCTCCACTGACATGAGATACACCAGAATTATTAAGAGGTTTATTGATCATTCTGACTCCTCTCGGGGGGTATTGTGTGAAGAATTGAAATCTACACAGGGCCTGGCATAGATTCACTGATGAGGAACAGGACCCACTTCAATGGTGAAGTAAATAATCTGTGCTTACCCAGGAGATTCTTGAGATGATTCTTTATTGGTTACCACAAACACAACGCGTTTCAGAATATGAGGATTCCTTTATCAAGTATATAGGATGGCAGAAGTCTTGACTTGACTTAACTTCATTGTCACCCACAGCACCCAGCACCTACTGATCCTGAAGGAGAGACTTCTGCATGGAAAGGAGATGTATGAGGAGGACAATACTATCATCTGGAGGAAGGATCTGGAGAAACAGATTTCTTCATACAAAGAGTATATGAAGGGCATTTACTCCAAATGGGTTGAATGGAGAAAATCCAAAATCACATTAGATGTAGGAGCTAATGATATACCCCTCACCATCCCCCCATTTTATACATATAATCCATATGGGACAGTTCATGATGAGCTGACTGGAGTAACAGTGAAATACATTTATTCCGATACTCTTAGTTATGATCAAAATAATTTTTTTCAATTTATATGTGAAGCAGTGAAGAAGAACATGTTTGGTGTTCGGAAAGGTAAACTACTGCAAGTGATGGTGAAAACATTTTATTTGGATAATTTCATGCCCGGAAAATGAAGATAATTCTTCAGTGATACCTCCATCCATGTGCATTGCTGGTTTTGGCACCATATATTTGGGGGGGGGGGGGGATAACCGTGCTCATACATATACATCAGGTGATGACAACAGGATGGGTGGAGATGTGACCAGCATCAATGTCAGAGAATGGAATATTATTGATGGCTTCCAGATGATCTACAGTACAGACAGAAGGGAGTTTGTAGGAAATAGTACTGGTGGATTGCTCCATGAAATTCCCTTAAATAATAGACGTTTAAGATCTGTACACTTCTGTAAAAATAATTGCAATATGGTTGACCTGACCATAGGATTCTCAAATGGAGAATCTACTGGACGCCTGGGAAACTGAGGTGGATGGAAAGTGAGCTCTGCAAAGACTCGAGGGATCGACACCTACTGTATGGGCTGTACAATATCTGTATGACAGGACAGGGCTGAGCACCCGTACTTTTCCAGATCAGGCTAGATTTCAAAGCTTACCCAACCAGACATTCTCAAATAGATAACCGGAAGTTACACTTAAAAAAAATTAAACCGACACAAATAAAATTATACGATAATAAAATGAATAGTATATTGTATAATGAAATAACATGTTGCAACATTTAAAATAATTTAAAAAAATTATAAAATACTAACAGAAGGACCCGGCTTCGCACAAGTATATTTTATTTTTTGTTTGTGTAGTGGCCCCATAAGAATTGGCCAGTTTTGCACTTGACATCCAGTATGGCAGTCCAGTATAGGTACAGTCTATTTATGGCTGTGTTGTTATGGAAACCTGATAAATGAAATGTGAACTTATATTGGCTGATACACGTCATATGACTGAATATTTAAGGACCTGTGAACTGCTATTGACTAATACACGTCATAAATAGCTTGGGTGCTATGGAAACCTGGTGTAAAGCTGTGTGTATGTCAAGACTGAAGAACCTGTGAGTTTCCATTGGTCCATAAGCGTCATGTAATCATGTGTATCTCAGTTTGGATATCAGTGAAAAACATGCAATTGGTTGTTATGGAAACCTGGAGTAAAGCTGTGTGTATGTGACCTTGTGTAACAGTATCATCCACAGCGCCCTGCCCCTTTAGAGCTGACTTACAGCAGTGAAGAAAAATGGCTGGCTTTTATAGAAACCTGGAGTAAAACTGTGTGTATGTGACCTTGTGTAACAGTATCATCCACAGTACACTGCCCCTTTAAAGCTGACCTACAGCAGTGAAGACAAATGGCTGGGTTGTTATGGAAACCTGGAGTAAAGCTGTGTGCACGTGGAGACTAAGCGTCTGCGAGCTTCTATTGGCTGATAAGGGACATGTGACTGTGTATGGCAGTTGGAATATGAGTGAAAGACTTGCAGGCTTGTATTGGCTAATGCATGCCATTTTTCTCAGGAAATGGTACTTCCTAGAGAGCTGACCTGGTCTAAAACCTTCCCACATACCTGATGTACCTGTGTGACAAATTTGGTGAGGATTTGTCCAGTCATTTGGTCGCACATAAAGAACAGATAGACAAACAGACAGAAACTCATTTTTATATAATAAGAGAGATATATCTACAGTATTTGCTGGCTATTATTTAGAAAGCAGAATGACACCACTGGACTCAGGAGCAGTGGGAAAGTGTTCTGTGGAGTGACCTATCTGGTAGACTAATGGACCAATCTGAGTTTGGTGAATACCAAATGTGGGGTTGTTTTTCAGGGTTTGGCCTAAGCCCCTTAGTTAAAGTGGAGGGAACTTGTAATGCTTCAGCAGACCAAGACATTTTAGACATTTAGAGGAAGCCATCTTTTCTGTTCTAGCATGGCTGTGGAATGATTTGGGACTTTGATGTGAAATAACTTGATGGGCCACACAGAGCCCTGACTTCAACCTCATCCAACACTTTTGGGTTAAACTAGAATGGAGATGGTGATGAGATGAGGAAATGACCCTCTAAATGTCCAATATCAGTGTTTGACCTCACAAATGCTATTCTGAATGAATGAGCAAACATAGACATTTGTAGAAAGCCTTCCCAGAACAGTGGAAGAAATGAGGGAACAACTCCATATCCATGGATTTAAAATGGGACTTCATAAAAGCCATTGTAGGTGTAACATATGGGTGTTCAGAAAATGTTGCCCATATAGTATAGCTGCAACCAATATTAGATGATGACTGATGTATTTGTAAGCACACATCAAACACAGTGATTTATGGTCAGTTGTCACCTATGACAAATTTATAAAGTTTTTCCTGTACGCCTTTCTTGATGTCTGTATTCCTTAGACTGTATATAATGGGATTCATCAAAGGCGTAAGCACAGTATATAGCAGGGAGAGGAGTTTACTGATGGTTGATGATTGTCCTCTAGTTGGAACAACATAAACAGTGAAAAGAGACCAGTAGAATATGGAGACCACAATGAGGTGGGAGCTACAGGTGGAGAAGGCTTTCTGTCTACCAGTACTGGATGGAATCCTTAAGATGACAAAAACTATTCTAACATATGATGTAACAATTATTATGGTGGGTATGAAGGCTGCCGGTATACTTAGTAAAGTGTCTTCAAGTTTAATAATGTAGATGTCAGAACAGGCAATTTCCAGCAAGGGGACAAGGTCGCAGAAAAAATGGTCAATGATATTAGGACCACAAAAGTTCAACATCTGTGTCATTAGAATGCTAACAAATGCAGAAGACAAACCTGACAACCAGCAGGCGACGGCCAGTTTCACACAACATCCACTTGTCATAACAGAATTATAATGAAGAGGATTACAGATGGCCACGTATCTGTCATAAGACATGACTGTGAGGAGAAGACATTCAAATACTTCTGAGGCACAAAAAAAAATACAACTGTGTCATACAACCAAAAAAAGTAATGGCCCCTCCATTATTTAGTAGAAGGTGGAACATGTTGGGTACAATATCTGTGGTCAGCAAGATGTCACTGGTGGAGAGTTGTGAGATGAAGAAGTACATTGGAGTGTGGAGGTTCTTGCTGATGGACACCAGGGTGATGATCAGGAGATTCCCACATATTGTTCCACAGAAAACCACAAGGAGAAGACAGAACAAAAAAAATCTTAAACTTTGGCTGGTCTGAAATCCTAAGAGGAAAAACTCAGGGACTGCAGTCAGATTGTTCTCCTGAAACAATAACATATAGTTCATATAATGTCAAGATATTCATATATTTATCATAAACCAATATACGCTATTTCTTATATATTAAAATCCATAACTTCATGAATCTTCCTCCACATAAAGCTGGCCATCCACATTGGGCTATTGTAGTCAAATCTCATGACAATGTAATATTTAAGTGAATCTCCACACTGTAGATATTGAGGAATTAAATATTAGTTACGTTAGATTTCTTCCTAACGGTTTTTGTCAAAATTTGATCAGGATAACAACAACCTACCAAATACATTGCTGTTTTTTCAAATCAGTAGGGCAGTGTACTGAATAAACATCTAGTGAATTAGAAGATATCATATAAAATACTACATAACATTGTATGCTGTTGAAGGGAAACATTTTTCTGGCAGGAATGGTAAATTTTTGGTACATTTATGGATGCAGTTTATCTTCCTATACTAACATCATCTCAAACTTAGCATCTATATTCACCAATTCATCTGGATGGTATTTGGATAGTGACCAGATCAGTATTGGACACTATCATCTAAAGTGCATCATCAGATCAAGTACACGTAACCAGTATGGAACCGCCCATAGGGTATCCAGGCGGTCCCTTTCTTATTCTGTAATGACATACCCGTAACTACAGCTGGAACTCCTCTAGAGAAGGCAGGGACAGTTTATTACCATCCCTGCCTTCCCGATCGCTTCCCCTCTGACCCAGTGGTCACGTGATCCACCAGGGATCAGAGGAACCAGATCTAGGACCCAGATCAGCTCAGCAGTTGTGGTCAGGAGGCTGCATTTTCCTGTAACTAGGGCTAAATGTATCAGCCACAGTTAAAAGGGAAATCAGTCCCACCACCAAAAAAATAACTGTTAAAATGCCCCCAAAGGTCTATTGAGACCTTATGTGGACACAATGTAAAAAAAAAAAAAATAAATAAATAGAAAAGTAAAAAATAAAAATTAAAGTAAAGTAATTTAAAAGACAAATTGTAGCCCCACCCCTGAGGACACAATACAAAACAAAAGTCACTGTAATGGAGAGGGAAAACTATTTTAAAAAGTTTTTTAGTGCCAGTTTGTGCGATTAAAAAAAAAAGAAGTGAAACGTGAGAAACAGACATGTTTTCCCCTCCTTTTTTATTTATACGTTCCTGGATTTAAAAAAAAAATAAATAAAAAATAACATAAAAATAAGACTCTGTGTCACTGAAAGAAGATGCAAAATTAGTTGAATAACTCAGATGAAAAAAAAATTATAATCCACAAAACCTGAAAATGTGTCTGGAAATTTGCACACTACTGAATTGGTTAGTGCTATAACTAGACTTACACCCAAAACAAGCTTTTACACAAGGTATCAAATATCTAGATTAACATTTTTTTTAAAATTGAAACTAAACAGAAACACCCGCGTAAATCTCCGAACCACCTTCTGTCTGTCTATTTTTCTCCTACTAACTGCTGGGGACATCTCTCCTAACCCTGGCCCTCCTTCTTACACCAACTTTTCCTCTTCCTACACACATAGAAATCCTACAAACCTCATCAATATTCACTGTGTTCCCTCTCCTTATCTTTCTTCTGTCTCTTTTAGCTGTTCTCTCTGGAAAGCCCACTCAGTGTGTAACAAATAGAATATATTTAATGACTTATTCCATAGTAAATCTCTCAACAGGCTTGTCCTTACTGACCCCTGGATCCAGCAGTCTGATACGGCCTCCTCTGCTGCTCTGTCTCATGGTGGCCTACAATTCTCACACACTTCTAGGCCTGACAACAGGCAGGGTGGAGGGGTGGCATACTTCTACCACCGCAGTGCACTTTGCAGGTCATTTCCCCAGTACCCTCACTCACCTTCCCCTCATTTGAGGTCCACACCATCAGACTTTTCTACCCACTCTCTTTTCATGTAGCCATGACCTACCGTCCACCTGGCTCACCCTACCAATCCCTGGCTTTCACACTCTGCACTCTACTGAAACAGCCCTCACAAAAGTCACCAATGATCTCCTGATGGCTAGATCTAATGGGGACTATTTTCTTCTTATTCTTCAGGATCTCTCAGCAGCATTTGACACTATTTCTTCCTCTTGCTGTTGTGGTTTGTTAGGGATCAGTCCTAGGCCCCCTCCTATTGGACAAACTATCAGCAGATTTGACTTCTGGTACCATCTTTATGCTGATGACACCCAACTATATATCTAATTCTATGACATCACCCCTGCACTACTACAGAACACCAGTGACTGTCTCTTTGCTGTCTCTAATATCATGTCTTCGCTTTATCTGAAACTGAATCTCTCAAAGAATGAACTACTGCTGTTTCCACAATCTAACAGACCTAACCCTGATATCTCCACTTTTGCAGTCGCGGGCATTAACCCCCTCAGTGCCTTGGTCAAAGCTGATTGAGGCACGATTTTGCCGGAGGAGCCTATGCTGGGGATCACCGGCACCCGGAACGAGATTGATGGCTCCCAGGCTTGTCTGGCATGCATTTGTATGACAGGCTGCTTTATCTACTCACTCTAAGGACTTAAGCAGACAGACAGAATGTATCTGTGTATTATATGGGCCTTATCATGACAGTAAATTCTAGCCTGGCCATGGGTCTAATGACACGAATTACCAGCATCATAGGGATCCACAATGCAGCTAGTTTGGGTCATTAGAATACAGTCTGTATATCTGAACCATTAATCTCAATGGAGTTTGCAGAGATTTGTAAGATAAGATAAGATGAATGTAAATAATAATGCTCAGCTGACAATTCTGAAACAAATCTGTTGTGTGTGAATTCACACTTATTTAGATAAGCCCTTTGGTATAACTTTGCACACAGCCTAAGGCTGCCAGGACCTGCTGAGATCTGTATTCTCAGTACCTGGGGAATGGATACAGTTATACCATTGCATTCATCTATCTCTGACTGAGCTGGTTTGGTGCAGTCTATTAAACAAAGAAATCTCTTTTTAGAACCTTAACATTGCAACATTTTTTTAAGGCTCCAGATGCACAGTATTCCGACACAGTACTCTTGGATCTATTTGCTTTTCGGCTTCCATTAAAATAAAAATTAATTAACTAAAATATAGAAAAAAAAATTACATTGAAAATAAAAACATTACCTTGTCAGGAACAAATAATAAAAAATAATGTCCAGTTTAAGAAAGAAAAGCCTCCCTAAATAAAAAAAAAAAAAATCCAGGAAAGACTATGTATGTGAATTCAGTGTAAAGTGTGTACTGAGCGTTCTGAAATGATGAGTATGTCATATTGTCACAGGTCACAGTGCACTGTATGTTTATGACTTTTGTTGGTGTATCCGTCTTATAAACATGATTTCTTTCAAAAACACTGCATAAGTTTTGCATCGTTGCTGGGGTTAAGAATGAAAAACAGGGGGTTCCTTAGACCCCGCACCCTAGATTAGCCTGAGCACAGTGGATACCTATGTCAAGTCAGATATCAAGGCACACTCAATGAGCTGAAGACAATAACGCATTGAACTGCCTCAGTGCAACAATATGTATGTACAATTTCAAAAATGTCTCCTGACTTTTCACTCTCTATTTCCATGGCCCTTCATAAACACTGAGATATATTTACCATGAATGGAGACACCCTTGTGCACTTAGTGAGCTTATGTCAGATGATGTGCAATAGTCATATGCTTAGACATTTTATATACTGTAGCATGGACTTACATGCACCTGCACATTTTCACAGCAAGAAAGCTAGTGGCCATGGGGAAAATACTCAGTAGAGACGTGCCTTTGCTTCATATGTCTCCTGTGACCCAGTCTAAAAACTGAAGTATTAACCATACGGAGCTTGTCCTCCAGATCTTGCAGATCAATTAATTGCAGAAAAAATAAAGACAGTAGTGTATAGATTACAAAAAATAAATATGGCTGCTTTCTTTCAAAAACACTACTGTGGGTGCAGGATATGTTATCAGTATGGGATCTGTGGGGGGGTCTGACCCCTAGACCATGCACAGATCAGCTGTTTTCACAGTCTCCAAGAGTCGGAAGCTGCTGCAGTAGAGTCTGCTCCTATTCAAGTTATTGCGGTGTTTCCAGGGAGCTGCAGCTCTGTTCTTATTACTTGACTGCACAAGTTCCCCATCTAATGCAGCTTCTGGCACCTGAAGGTTGCCAACCGTCTGATTTGTGCGGGGTCCAGGACCCTCAAAGATCAGTAACTGATAAGCTATCCTGTGTAAGGAATATGAAAATAAGAACTCATTGGACCTATTGGAAGGTAACTAGGAGTAAATTCCTATTTTTCACCAATGAGGTCTTATTTTAAATTTTTACCAAAATCTATTGATAGGTCATCACTATAAAATATGCATTAGAGGTCAAAAAATCCCTTTAAGAATGACAAATTTAGACCTTGCACCCCAGATTAGATTGCATAAAATGGATTGCTTAGAGAGTCCAGTATCTGATATGAAGATGCAACAGAATCAACTGGCATGGATTCAGTGTCGGACTGGGATGTCTAGGGCCCACCACTGGAATTGTTTCTAGGGGCCCACCATCAGGACCCCTGCAGATCAGCGGTACCGAGACAGGGCGGCTAAAGGTAATAACATGTTGGGAGCCATGCTGCTCAACCACTATACCATGTGCACTACTGCACTACCTAAACCTACTGCTACACCTTGTATGGCAAGTAAGCAGCGTGGCTCCAAGAATTGTTACCTTTACCTGTAGCCGCACTGTCCTGGAAAAGCTGATCTGCAGAGGTCCTGGCTGTTCTATCATCGTAGATGTAATATTGATGGCCTATCCTAAGGACAGGCCATCAATATTAGAAAGATGGATAAATCCTTTAAAGAGGTTGTCCAGGCATTGGAGCAACCAATGTAGCTGGCGGGAGGTGTAAAGTAAAAAATAAGTAAATTAAAAAGTATACTCACCTGTCCCCAACGCTCCGTTGTCCGCTGTCAGTGTCCATTCAGTCTCGTGCCGGCGACTCCTTGCTGGGAGTCCTGCACCTCATGTGATCGCTAAGACCAATTAGGTACAGGATTTCCAGAAATGAGGCGCCGCCATGAGACCGAACAGACACAGGCAGGGGACATCGGGGTGCTGGGGACAGGTGAGTATGCTTTTTTTTTAAATTTTCTTATTTTTACACCTCCCTGGCGGCCGACACAGTGGTCGCTCCAGTTTATGGACAACCTATTTTAAGGGGTTGTCTGGGCCAAATATTTCTATGGTCACTTCACTGGTCCCCCCACATAGTGGCCTCTTCACTGGTCCCCCATACTGTATGGGGAACAGTGATGGGTTCTTTATATTGTGTGGGAGCAGACATCCTGTGGGGGGGACATTAAACTGTGTGGGGCATATTAAAGGGGTTGTCCAGGGTTAATCTTTTTTATGGCCTATGCTCAGGATAGGCCATAAATACCTGATCGGTAGGGGGCTGACACACGGCCCCATCAGCTGTTCAGAGCCACTTCCGGAGCCCGTTCTGTACACAACACAGGGCCGGAAACTCTTCCATCTTGGGTATCAAGCTTCAACTCCTGTTTCTGACCCTGGTTCTGAACATGGCCTAATCCTGGACACTACTTTTGGTATCTCCTGCTTCCAACCATGGTCTATTGCTT